>CM076581.1:1425277549-1425877549 GCA_034641835.2 Pinus albicaulis | reverse complement strand
AGAGCTTATCATTTTTACCTATTATAATTATCTAATAAAATAATATTAATTTTTTTAAGAAAATCAAATAAAAATTCATAAAATAAAACTTAATAAATTATATAAAATATATAAATTATACAATTTTACATTGAAATACATGCTATTGGTTTAAAATAATTTCAAATTTAATAATAAATATTTCAATCTATACATCATTAATTATATTATTTTATAATACATAATTATGACGATGATGATGGTCATCGTCCATTAAGACCAATGCGGTCTATTAGACCTTAAGAGAGGAGAAAGAATCTAAGTTAGATTCTTCAAAATCTTGGTTTTATAGTCAAAGAGAAGGGAAATAAGTGCTCCAAGATCGCTATAGGTGGGTTGGATTAATAGGTCAAGAAAATTGGAAGTGTGGCAAATGGTAGGGAATTGAGAGTGAATGTGAGCAAGAGTCGGGCAATATAAAAGGAATTGTTTTTCATCTTCCACCTGCTTAGAATCACAAATCTGACAGATTCTATCATTCCAAGGGTTCTTGGGAATAGATCACCACCCGGTCTTGCTCCGAACCTCATGGGAATTAGTTCTTATCTTAGCAATGTTCATTTTTTTCTTATTGTTGGACAACATAGAGAGATAATTATGTTTATCAAGGGTGGGGTTGATCACTTCCTTATAGTATCTTAGCTTCCTTTTACCCTCCAGCTCTAGATCCTCCCACAACTTGTCCTTAAACTTGGAGGTAATAGTATTATTGATATTATCTTTGCTTCCCATACTAAGATCCTCCTTAATTCCCCAATGGTTGAGCCAGGACTCGGCATCCTTATGCCACCCACGCTTGAGGCGAAGGTGAGGGTTTTAACTACAGCTAGAAGAAATTTTAGGGAACTTTTTTGATTCCATGTTGTCAAGCTTCTTCTTATACATCAAATATCTAAACATAGTTGTACTTTCAATGGGGGACAAACCAGATTCGATGAAGAGGATAGGAGAGGGATCATTTCCCTTGATCTTAAGGTTGTAGGTTATGAATTTCTTTTGAATCATCTCAATCTTCCTCCATGACTCTGTAGATACACTGCAACCGCAAGCTTCACATCCGTATAAGACAATATGGGTGACAAGGGTCTCAAAGAGGAACCTCTTTTTATTCCAAATGTAAAGATCGACCGACTTACAATTGTTTTCAAGCTCATAATAAGCTTTCCAACCCCCAACAATCATTTTCTCGATGCTATAATTCCAGTTAAGATGATGAGGGAAGTCAATGCCCAAATACTTATAAGAAGAAACCTGCTCTAAGCACAGGTTACTATACACGAAACTACCCTCGATGATATTTTTGGCTTTAATGATCATGACTTTAGTCTTGTCGGTATTAACTGTAATACCCATCATGGAGCAGTAGTCATGAAGAATATGGAGTTGTTTGTCAAGGCCATCATGGCTTTTTGCAAGAAGAACAATATCATCAGCATAGAGGAGAAGAGTAATGAGAACACCAGCAAGCTCGGTGTCATTTCACCTCGCAGATTCGAGACACTCCTCTAGCTTATTGATCTATATGCCAAAAAGGGTATGGGATAGGGGACACCCTTGCTTAACTTTAATATTGCAATTAATGTTTTTAGACCACCCCTCGTTGGTCTTAAGCTTCGCAATCACGGTGTCATAGAAACGGATTAGAACAATCCTCAACTCAGAAGGGACCATGATCTCTTTTAGTCTCTCCTAAAGTTTATCTCGAGGAACAGTGTCAAAAGCTTTTCTAAAATCCACAAAGCAACAGAAGAGATAAGCTTTACTATTGTGACATTCCTCCATAATGATTCTAAGAGTGACCATATGGTCAATAGTCGAGAGATGTCTCCTAAAACCAGCTTGTCGTTTAGCTCTTTTTCCCTGGCTTTCAAGCTAAAGGCTAAGCTTCTTCTCCAAAATGAACCCATAAATCTTGGCGAGGATATGGATAACCATAATGGTCATGTAGTTATATGGAACACTTTTGTCCCCATTTTTAAATATAGGTACAATAAGGCTTTATGTCCAAAGCTAAGGGAAGCCATGCATTACAGCGAAATTAAGAAGCTTGTGGAGATAAAGAATAAGGATAGAGCTTCCCATTTTAAGGATCTCAGCTTGGTATCCTTCAATATCTTTAGCTTTCCCATTAGCGAGCTTATTAATACCATACTTAATGTTATCAAGAGAGAATACATCCTCCTTAATTAGAGTGATTAAGGTGGTGCCCATAGTGTCCGGAGAGTCATACAAATTCTTAAGGTAGTTGTCCCAATTTTCTAAAGGGATAGAATGGTTATCTTTGGTTTTACAGACAAGAACGTTCTACCAGAATTTTTTGGGCGCGACTTTAGAAAAGTGGAGAAGATAATCTTGTCTTTTATTAATATATGATATTTTCTTCCTCTTGATGATATTTTTGTATATATTGATACTCTGTGGCTTAATGATTTCATTAGGAGCGTCTCTGATCGCTTTCCTGGCAATTTTGAAATCTTTGTCATACCATGGATTGGAAGTTTTATTAGACCGCTTAAACGAAATCTCATTAGAAAACTTGTTAATCGTGTTGGAAAGGATAGTAGTGAAATGGTAATAAATTTGATCAATGTTATTATTATAATTCATGGGGCCTAAATCCGTTAAGAAAAGGTCGGTTTTACTTCTATCGAAGCGAATGTGTCTTTTTCTTTGATTGGTCTCCTGCATGTGGGTGGTATGCATATCAAGATTGAGGGATAGAGACAGAGTTATGTGGTCAAATTTAGGCTCGAATTTGTTTGGTATGTGTTATATTCTTTCCATGATTAGTCGCACGCGTGGGGGGGTCACAGGGGGGGCAATAGCCCCCCTTGTACATTATGTCGGGTGCAGCAGGGGGGTCACAAGGGGGGCGACAACACCCTAGGAAAACAAATTTGGACCCTATTTTCGGTGGGTGGACCCGCCCATGGTTTTGTGGATGGGTTTGCATATGGTTTTGGGGCATCATTGTTTTCGGCTCCTAGTATTTTGTAGATCTAATCAAGGGAACTATAGTTATGTTCTAATCCAGGTTTAATGGATTGGGGTTTATGAGTGCTTCGGCATGTATATATATGTGTTGTAACACTAAAAGGAATATAATGAAAAATCAAGCTGGTAGTCCCGATTTGGGATCCAATGGAAAATATCTGTGTATATTTGTTTTATGTTTTATTCTCTCGCTATTCTTTTATTTTTTGTTTTTAAGATTATTTTGCAGATAACTTCTGTATAGGGTTAAAACCTACATTTGGAATCAGAGCTATTTCGGCTTCAAGGGGACGCCTTTTGTGCTAAGGGGTTTTTTGCTCGGTCCTGTTGTAGACCCTGTTTAGTGGCATATCTGCGATCGATTCTTGCGGTGAAAGAAGATGGTGAGAAGTGGAAAGATAGAGATCAAGAAATTTAATGGTCAGAGTTTTGAGTTGTGGAAGCTCAATATGAAAGATCTACTAGTAGATAAAGATCAGTGGATCGTGATAGATCCGAGTACTAAACCAATGACAATGTCATATGAAGACTGGAAGAAGTTGGATCATAAGGCAAAGAGCACAATATGATTATGTATCTCAAATTTGGCATTGTTGAATGTATCTGGGGAAGCTACGCTGAATACGTTGTGGGACAAGCTAGAGACTTTGTACCAATCTAAGTCTCTGGTGAATAAATTGTTCTTGCGGAAAAAGTTGTATACCCTTAGGATGAAGGATGGAAACTCGATGACAGAGCATTTAAACTCCTTCTATACTGTGGTAATTTAGTTGTCATCTGTTGATATTAAAATCTCAGATGAAGATAAGTGCATCAGTTTGTTGCGTTCTCTACCAGATTCGTAGGACAGTCTGGTTATTGCAATAGGTAGCAATACAACTACCTTGAATTTTGATGAAATTGTCTCAACCTTGCTGTTGAGGAAATGAGACAAAGAAATCTGGAGAGCCAGAATGGAGATGCCTTATCTGTAAGAGGAAGGTCCCAAAACAGAAACAAAATAAGGTTTCGAGTGGGAGATCTAAATTTAGAGGGATATATAAATCTCCAGGAAAGTTTGTAAAGATGTGCTGGAAATGCGGAAAGGAAGGACACTATAAAAAGGACTGTAGATCTAAAGCTCTTGAGAGAGGAAAGGGATCTGATGATGCTCCTTATGTAGAGGTAAAAACCACGTCAAATGAAGGTGGGGATGTGTATTTGGCTTCTTCTTCAAATACACATGTAGATCATGAGGCATGGTTGATTGACTCGGGTGCATCCTTTCACTTCACTCCCCATAGGGAGTTGTTCTATGAGTATGATAAGTATGATGGTGGCGATGTATTCTTAGGGGATGAGAGGAAGGTCATAATCGTTGGACGTGGAAAAGTCAAGCTGAAGCTGCAAGGTGGAAGGATTAGAACACTTCCTGGTGTTCTGCATATTCCTGCATTGGCCAAAAATCTGATTTCTGTAAGCAAGATGGATGATACAGGTGTAAAAACAGTGTTCAAGAAATATACATGCAAGATGGTTCGGGGAGCACTGGTATTAATGCGGGGAGTTTGGATTGGAACTCTGTACAATCTTCAGGGTAGCACTATTATTGATGGGTGCAACAGTTCTGTGGTTCCTGAAAGTGGAGCGGAAATCCTAGCGGTCTCTGGAGAAAATACCATGCTATGGCATCAAAGGCTTGGACATATTGGAGAGAAGGGACTTCATATACTGCATGGTAATGGTATGGTAAAATGTATGTCAAATTTCTCTATGGATTTCGATTTCTATGAACATTGTGTATATGGGAAGCACAATCGAGTGAGTTTTCCTTCTGGTGCTAAGAGGGCGAATAAGATATTAGAGCTTGTGCACAATGATGTGTTTGGACCTGTGTCGATTCCATCACTGGGTAAGTATGTGTACTATGTTTCATTCATAGATGACTTCTCAAGGAATACATGGATATATATCTTAAGGAAGAAATTTGAAGTCTTTGAGAGATTTAAAGAATTTAAGGCTCTCGTGGAAAACTAAACATAGAAGAAGATAAAGGTGTTGAGGACAGATAATGGTGGAGAGTTCTGCAAGAAGGAATTTGAAGAGTTCTGTAAGAAGTGTGGTATAGCATGACAAAAGACTACTCCATACACACCTCAACAAAACCGAGTTGCAGAAAGAATGAACAAAATGTTGATGGAAAAGGCAAGAAGCATGCTCAGTGGTACCAGATTAGGGCATGAATTCTGGGCAGAGGAAATAGAGACTGCATGTTACCTAGTTAACATGTCACCTTCATCGGAGTTGGAGGATAAGAATCCACATGAGGTATTGACTGGTGGAGGTATTGACTGGTAAGAAATGCTATTGTTGAGCCCCAAAGATATCCTTTCCTTTCACCAAATTTCACTTCATTTCCTTTGTCCCTTATCAATTATAGACTTAAATGATCAATAGGATTGATTAAAGTCACTTTAGGAATGTATACAATGACTAAATTGCTATATTTTCATGGTTTTGTTGTTATAGTAATTTTTGACTAGACTCAGCTACAGAATGCAGCCATTCTGTAGCTAGTCGCCTATTCCGCAACTATCTTCATGTTCTCACAGGTTACAGGTGTCACTTCAAGGAAAAATGTATATGGATGAATTCCACAACACTCCTACATCATTTCTTGCTCTCTACGAAGTATGAGCAGAAGTCTACAGGTGTCTATGCACGTGGAGGAAACGAAAACTAAGAGGCAGATTTCTACCAGGACAAGGACTCTACAGATGTCTTCAGAAAAGTACGAGGCCTCCACAAGAGTTCTAGTTTGATTTTAATTGAAAAAGACACTTATCCCTATTTCTTCTCCAGGGCAGTTATGTATTTCTCTTATAGGAATGACTTGGGAAACCGAGAGACAGTTAGCTAGATTGATGTTTTGTTGTTAGATCTCAAAAGACCGTAATACTCTATTTTTTTGAAGTATTTTTCCTTTAAAGAAAGAAGATCAACTTTAATACCAGATCTGAAGCAATATTGAGTAGATTTGTGTGCTAATCTGGTGGTAGAGGGCCCCTACTGCCCGAGAAGCTCTGTGCATAATGTTTAGATAAGTAACTTTAGCCTTGTTTCATTCCTAATTCAAGTAGTTTTCTAAACTTTATGTTTTTATGCTCATTCACATCAAATGTTACATCCAGTCTTGTTCTTATGAATTATTCCAAAATATCACTAACACTAAATGAGACATAGTTGTAGTATTTTGGAGCTTAGTTGTGTTTTCCTGAACTTTATGTTTTTATGCTCATTCACATCAAATGTTACAGCTAGTCTTGTTCTTACGAATTGTTCCAAAATATCACTAACACTGAATGAGATATAGTTGTAGTATTTTAGAGATTAGTTGCATTTTAGTTCAGTTGTAATACTCTGGAGGTTAATGGCACTCTAGTTCAATTCTGTTAACTGTATTTTAAGTTTGAATGATTGCATTCTAGTTCAGTTCTATCTATTGTATTTCTAGTTTTATTAGTTAGTTGTATTCTAGTTTTGTTAAATTAGACTTAACAGCCTTCATTATTTACAAACCACTCTTGTTCTTAATTTCTACTAATACATCATCATCATAGGAACAAGAATTGGTAATGTCATTTTGAAGTCTTGACTGTTCTGCAATTTCTCATAATTTCACAAACTGCCTCTTTTCCAAAGCTATTCCAAAAGATTTCTAACTCTTGAATGAGGCTTAACGGTGATATTTTGAGTTGTAGAATGGATTAATTTCAGTGTCATAAGTTAATTTAGAGTAGAGTTCCTCACTATGTTGCAAACTATCTTTTCCAAATGTGTTCCAACAAATTTCTAGCCATGGATGAGATTTTCTCTGTGATATTGTAGATTGTTATTTACTTAGAAGAACTTCATTGCATTAAACTTATCATTTTCTCAAGTTATTCCAACATATTTCTAATGAATGAATTGGACTGAGTTCATGTTATGAGTTATTGAGTTCATGCTATGAGTTATTTTTCTTGTTAAAGTTTTTCATTTTCTGTTCTAAAGTGCCATACATAGTTTAGAATAGGTTTTTCTTTGTTTTAGTGTGACCAACAACTTCTCTTTACCAACACTTAGTTCTTTTCCTCTTAGAATAAAAACACAAAACCAAAAACATTGGAAAAACACTAAACACAACGTAGTGAGAAACAGATACCTAGGCACATATAGTGCACTTCACTTCAACAGTTTACTAGCCCTGGTTGACAATTTATGACATCAATTTAGGAACACTAAGTTGAGCAGACAACTATCTTTCACATCTCAGGATATTTGGATGTGATGCATATGTACATGTTCCAAAGGAGAAAAGGACCAAGTTAGATAATAAATCTGATAGGTGCATCTTTATTGGGTATAAGTATGGTTTAAAAGGTTACAAGCTTTGGAACCCAGAAACAAGGAAGGTTGTGTACAGCTGAGATGTGGTGTTTAGAGAGGTGAAAGATGTTTTTAAACATGAAGTCCTACCAGAGGAACATGAGAAGATAGCTTTTGAGCTAAAGGAGGATGAATCAGACTCTACAATAGGACAAGATTCAAAAGAGGAAGAGCCACAAAATCCAGTTGTGAGGAGATAAAATTCGGGAAAGAATACAACCAGAAAGGTATAGTTTATATTCTTTCTGTTCAAATTTTGCTTTAACTATCACTCATGATGATCCCAGAACTCTCAAGGAGGCCGTGGATTCAGAGGATGGAAAACTCTAGAAGGAGGCCATGGTTGATGAAATGGCATCCTTGCACAAAAATGAGGCATGGGATCAGGTGGAGTTGTCGGCTGAAAGGAAGCCCATCGGGAGAAAATGGGTGTTTAAGAAGAAGATGAATGTAGAAGGCAAGGTGGAGAAATATAAAGCTCGGTTGGTAGCAAAAGGTTATTCCCAGGTGTCGGGAATTCATTTTGGTGATATTTTTTCTCCTGTTGCCAAGGTTACTTCTATTGGATTAATTTATCTGTTGTTGTTGCATTTGATTTTGAGGTAGAATAGGTGGATGCGAAGACAACATTTCTTCATGGGGATCTGGAAGAGGAGATATACATGAAGTAACCTGAAGGCTTTATGGTGAAAGGTAAGAAAGAACTTGTATGCAGGTTAAAAAATTCTGTGTATGGGTTAAAACAATCACCAAGGATGTGGTATCAGAAATTTGATACCCATATACGGGGACTTGGCTTCACCAGAAGCAAAGACGATCATTGTGCTTATTTTAAATTAATTAGTGATCGTGTTATTTATTTGGTCTTGTATGTGGATGATATGTTGTTGACTGGAAATGACAAAGAAATTATCCAAGATTTGAAGACCCAATTGTTCAACAAATTGGACATGAAGGATATTGGTGCTGCAAACTATATTTTTGGCATGGAAATTAAGAGAGATCAGGCAAAGAGGAAGCTCTGGTTAAACCAAAGGAAGTATGTCGAGACTATATTGTAGAGGTTCAATATGCAGGATAGTAAACCGGTGAAGGTTCCTATTTCTGTAGGTGTAAAGTTGTCTGCTAAATAGTGTCCCAAGAAAAAAGAAGAAGAGGAGGATATATCCCATGTTCCATATGCAAGTGCAGTGGGTAGCTTGATGTATGCAATGGTCTATACTAGAACAAACATTTCACATGCAGTGGGAGTATTGAGCAGGTTTATATCAAAACCAGGGAAGGAGCATTGGACAACAATGAAGCAGGTTTTCAGATATTTGTGTGGCACTAGTGATTATGGTTTGTGCTACTAGGGAAGACCAGGATTGGACAGGTATTTGGAAATCTGTGATTTTGTTGATGCAGACTGGGCTGGAGATCTAGACGATCTACACGTGGGTATGTGTTCAACCTATTTGGAGGTGCAGTTAGTTGGATGAGTAAAAGGCAGTGTGTAGTGGCTCTTTCAACTACAAAGGCAAAATACATGGCAACTACTCATGCAAGAAAGGAAGTAGTTTGGTTGCAGGTATTGTGTTCAAGTATGGGGTTGGTGCAACGAGCTATAAGAATATTCTATGATAGCGAAAGAGAAATTTTCTTGGCTAAGAACCTTTCCTATCATTCAAAGACAGAGCACATTGATGTTCAATATCACTTTGTGAGAGATATGGTTGAGGATAAAAGGGTGTTGCTGGTAAAGGTGGACACTTTGAAGAATGTTGCAGATGCATTGACGAAGCCTGTGAGCACTTAGAAGTTCTCTTGGTGTAGAGAAACAATGGGTGTTGCAGAGATGTACTAATGACTAAGATCTGATGTGGCCCCCTGCAGAAGAAAACAACAAGTGGGAGAATGATGGGTATGTGTTATATTCGTTCCATGATTAGTCACACGCGCGGGGGGGTGGTCATAGGGGGGTGATAGCTCCCTCTGTACGTTACATTGGGCGCAGAAGGGGGGTCATAGGGGGGGCGGCGGCGCCCCGGGGAAAAAAAATTGGACCCTATTTTTCGATGGGTGGACCCACCCATGGTTTTGTGCATTGATTTGCACATGGTTTTGGGGCTTGATGGTTTTCGACCCCTAGTATTTTGTATATTCAGTCAAGGAAACTACGGTTATGTTCTAATCTAGGTTTAATGGATTGAGGTTTATGAATGCTTTGTCATATATATGTGTGTGTGTGTGTGTGTGTGTGTGTGTGTGTGTGTGTTGTAACACTAAAAGGAATATAATGAAAAATCAAGTTGGTAGTCTTGATTTGGGATCCAGGGGAAAATATCTGTGTATCTCTGTTTTATGTTTTATTGTCTCGCTATTGTTTATTTTATGTTTTTAAGATTCGTTTACAGATAATTTCTGTACAGGGTTAAAACCTTTATAATTCATTAAAAAGCTCAAAGTTTCTAATATGGTTGAGGACGAAGATGTCAGAAATTGCATAATCCACGACATTGCTACCCAACGCATGGAAACATGTCATCTAATCAGAGAGGGGCCATTTGTTAATACCATTACAAATAATTAGGTCCTGGGAACTGCAAAGTTTGAAGAGCTCGGTGCTGAATAAGTTCTTGATAATGTCCTCAGATTTTCTCTTGAATTTATTAGCTAAGTTACTATCTTCATCAAGCCACAAGGGGTCGGGGTTAGAGTTGTTTCTTATTGTAATGACTTGGTCACTAGTAGTTCTAGCATTAAAGTCTCCTAGTAAAAGGATATTACCATCATTTCTCAGGTTGAAGATGTCTTTTTCTAAAGAATTGAAAGGAAATTATTATCCAAGTTGTTCTTCTTATATGATGTAGAGTTGATAGGAGCGAAATAGCCTTTTGCAAGAAAGATTGTATTGGTGGTAGAATCAGAGATTTCGATCCAAATGTATTGATTGAAGGGGTCGATTTTATGAAGTCGGATGTGAGAGGAAAAAATGTTCATTATATAGCAGGTTAAACTGCCAAAACCCCTCCGAGAGGATTTTTTATTCCAACCAGACCAAAGAGTGAAACCGTCGAGGTGAGGGACCCTAGATTCATCATGCTCCCATGTTTCAACTAATAGAATATGGTCAATATCACTCGGGATCCAACATAACATAAAACCTTTACACCATGGAAAGCCACGACAGTTCCAGAAGAGGATCCAGAGTGATGAAAATCCCTATTTATCGCTAGTGCTTGAGACTCTATCTCTAATAATAGCTTTCCTATTCCTAATGATTGCCCATTTCCCGGCCTTTCTTGCATGCTTGACCTTTTGGACTTCTCTCCTAAGTTCAGCTTGGTCTTCTCAAATGAGATCTTCATTTATAAAGATTCTTTTTCCTTTTAGGCTTTGGGATTTCCTAAGCATATCCAATTTATGTTCATGACAACTGACCTTGACACAGATAAGTCTATGTTTATGCTCAAGTATCTTTCTAACCCTTAGTGTTTCTATAATATTATAGGTTGTAACATAGTTATCGATCAAACTGATCAAACGGGAAAATTACCAGGTACACATTTTTTTAAGGTACCAAAAAAAATCCCGATTTTGAAAAGTGGTGATGGAGAATCACCCTCTTTTTTTTAAGCATAGTTTTGGCACTTCAAATTTTCTTATGATTTTTTTTTTAAACGTCATGATTTTCATGTCGATTTTGAAAAATGGTGATGTAGAATAAACTGTTTTTTAACCATATTTTTGGAACTTTAAATTTTCTTTGATTTTTTTTTTAAAATGTCATGTCGATTTAGAAAAATGTGGATTATTTGACACTTCAAAATTTTTTTTTTTTTAATCAAGTGTGAACATTTGTTTTAAAATATTATGATTTTCACGCTAATTTTGAAAAGTATTGATGCAACATCAATCCTTTTTGTTTAGAGTGGTGATTTTCATCTTGGTAATAAAATATAAAAATAAAATATAAAAACGTGACAAAAAAATCCAATATAAAAAAATATAAAAAAAACTAATAAAAATGTAAAAAAGACAAAAATAACTTGTAAAATAAAAAACTTTAAACAAATAAATTTAAAGAAAAACAAAAAAAATTCAAATTAAAAAAAAAAAAAAAAAAAACTCATAATTTAAAGAAAATTAACCAAAAAAAAACATTTTTTAAAGCTAAAAAAAAAACAACATAATTAAAGAAAATGAAAAAATATAATAATTAAAATTAAAGTTTAAAAAATAATTAAAATAATAAAATACAAAAGAATTAAAATTTGGAAACTTTAAATAAATAAATAAATAATAATAAAATAACATGGATGATAAACCTCGTTGGTTGGGTTCGAAACGTCGAAATCAACAAGAATGGATGCGATTAAACTGGAAAACTTCTCTACACAACATTAATTTTTGTCATAAAAAAATAAAAAAATAAAAATTTAAAAAAAAATTACAACATTTTCAAAGAATTGAAAAAAAAAAAATTCATTTTTTTAATTAAAAAAAATATATATTGAAAAAAATTAAAAATTTGAAAAAAAACTAAAAATAAAAAATTAATAAAAACACATTTTTTTAATTAAAAATAAAAAAATAAAACATTAAATTTAAGAAAATGATAAATAAATAAATAAATTAGAAATATAAATTAAATTAAAAATTAAAATTAAAAAATTAAAAAAATTAAAAAATAAATAAAAATCAAATCAAATAATAATAATAATAATAATTTAAAAAAATTAAAAAAATTAGTTTAAATGACCGTCCTAGCGTCGCAGTGCTTAGTCAGTGGGCAACGGGAAAGATGGAAGCTCTCCCACCGCCTGCCAACCAAGCCCCGCGGCCCCAGAATAACAGGGGTCATTTCCCAAAATTTATTTCATATTTTTAATTTTTTTTTAAATGTTTTTATTTTTATTATTTAAAAAAATGATTATTATTATTATTATTATTTTTATCTAAAATTGTATTTTTCATATATTTATATATACTTTTTTAATTTAAATTTTCTTTTTAAATTTCAATTTTTTGTTTTTAAATTTATTTATTTATTTATTTATTTTAAACTAAATTAATTAATTTTTTTTTAATTTAAATTTGTAAATTTAAATTATTTTTTATTTTAAGATTTTTGTTTTTAATTTTAATTAATTTTAAATTTTTTATTTTAATTATTTTATTTTATCTTTTTTTAATTACGCAATTTATTATTATTATTATTATTATTTATAAGTTCGAAAAAATAAAATTTGTTTTGTTTTTTTGTTTTTGGTCATTTTTTATTTTTATTTTATTTTAAGTTGTGTGTTTTTTTTTTCATTTTTTATTATATTTTTGGAATTTTTTGTTTTGTTTTTTGTTTTTTTTTTAATTATTATTATTACTATTATTTTTTAATACCATGCCTAAAAATTATTGGAATTTTATTTTCATAAACATGATATTTTATCTTTAATATCATCCTTGTATTTTAAAGGCTTTTTAGAGACAGAATAATAGATTACCTTTAATACCATGCCTAAAAATCGTTTGAATTTTAAGACAGATAAAAATGACACTGAATTGAAAAAAAAGGAGTTGCAGCTCACAGGTGAGTACTGCACTCAAACAGAGAGAACACTCTGAGTTTACTCTACCTTCATGAATGAGGAATTACATCATTAAGTACAACACTAGGAATTAGGAAGTTGCAAACAAACTCCTAAATTGTAGGAGCTAATCCTAAATTAAGGAGATACGTTACAACTTGTGTAACCATTTCTCCATTAATATAAAATAATATTAATTATTTTCAACTCCCCCCCTTAATGGAGAAAGGATTATCCTGAACTCCTAGCATCCTTCTAAACAATTCAAACTTTACACGCCCAAGAGGCTTAGTAAATATATCAGCCATATTGTCACAAGTTTTACAATATTCAACAAATATCTCTTTTGACTATAGTTTCTCTCGAACAAAATGGAACCGAGTATCGATGTGCTTGGTATTTTTATGAAAAAATGGATTGTATGCAAGCTTGATGGTACTCTGGTTGTCAGTTTTGATGATAGTTGATTCTTTCTGTTCTTCTCCTGCATCGTTGAGAAGTCTTCTCAACCAGATAGCTTCACATGTGGCTGCACACAATGCTTGGTACTCAGCTTCACATGAAGATAAGGCTACAATACTTTGCTTTTTGCTGCTCCATGCTATGACCCCGGATCCAATGCTGAAAGCGTAACCTGTGATAGACCTTCGATCATCCAAGTTACCTGCCCAATCTGAATCTGAAAAACCTGCTAGAGTAACATCAGAAGTGTCAGTGTACAAAATACCATAATTAATAGTACCACTAAGATACCTCAACACACTTTTTGCTGCGATCCAGTGACTTTCGAGTGGTTTTGACATGAACTGGCTCAACATACTAACAGAGTATGCCAAATCTGGTCTAGTTGTAGTGAGATATATCAAACTGCCAACTAGCTGTCTATACATAGTGGCATCCACCTCTTTAGTGCCATCGTCACTGCTCAACTTTAAGTTCTGTTGCAATGGTGTTGATGCTGATCTGCACTGCTCCATTCTGAACCTTTCCAGCAAGCTTCTGGCATACTTCCCTTGTGTAAGAAAAGTCTGTCCAGAATCTTTCCATACCTCCAATCCCAAGCAGTAATGTAGATTTCCGAGATCTTTCATCTCAAACACTTGTGACATCTGTTGTTTGATTTCTTTGATCAAATTGTTAGCATCCCCTGTTATGATCATATCATCTACATACAAAGAAATCAAAATAATTTGCCTCTGTTTATTGAACTTGGTATACAGATTTGGATCATTCAAGCTCCTATGAAAGCCATGATGTACAAAGAATGAGTCAATCTTCTCATACCACGACCTGGGTGCTTGTTTTAAACCATAAAGTGCCTTTTTCAATTTACAAACAAGATGTTCCTGCCCCTTTTTCACAAAACCTTCAAGCTGAACTAAATAAATTTCTTCTTTCAAGTCACCATTCAGAAATGCAGACTTAACATCTAGCTGGTGTAGCTTCCATTTATGTTTTGTTGCTAAGGAAATTAGCATTCTAATGGTGTTTAATTTGGCTACAGGAGCAAAGGTGTCATCGAAATCTATTCCCTCTTGCTGTGAATAACCCTTTGCTACCAGTCTAGCTTTAAGTTTTTCTATACTCCCATCCGCATTTATTTTAGGTTTGTACAACCATTTGCATCCTATGGGGGTTTTACCTTCAGGCAATTCAACCAAATCCCAAGTATGGTTTCTGTTTATTGATTCTATTTCCTCATACATTGCAGCCCTCCATGCATCAGAGTTACTTGCTTCTTCATAATTTGCAGGTTCTACAATGTTTAAAATGTTTGTCATTAATGCATAGTCTTTCAATCTGGATGGTAATTGAGTCTTCCTACTTGATCTCCTTGGTAGGGGACTTACCTCAAATCTTTCTATTTCAGCCTTTTCCGGGCTTGCATCATTGCTTACATTACCTGTTACTTCTTCTTCTTGTTTCTGCTCCTGCACTTCATCATCCTCACTATTTTCTTCCATTAGCAATGGAATGTGCCAATCATTGTTAGAGTCATCCTTTCCTTCTTCAACCTGTTCATGAAATATGACATCTCTGCTTGCAAAAACCTTATGAGTCACATGATTAAATAACTTATATGCCTTGAACTCAGTGCCATATCCAACAAAGATACATTTCAAGGCTTTTGGATCTAACTTCTTCTTATCTGCCTTAGGTATATGAGCATAAGCTTTTGACCCAAATATTCTTAAATGACTCACTGCTGGTTTGAATCCAAACAATGCTTCAAAAGGGGTTTTGAAGCCTAGACATTTAGTAGGACTCCTATTCTTTAAGTAGACAGCAGTGTTAATAGCTTCTGCCCAAAAACCATTTGATAGACCCTTACCTTGAAGCATGCTCCTTGCGCACTCCACAAGAGTTCTGTTCTTTCGCTCTGCCACTCCATTCTGCTGTGGTGTGTGAGGCACTGTAAACTGTTGAACAATCCCATGCTACTTGCAGAAATTCATGAACTCTCCCAACCTGTATTCTCCCCCTTGATCTGAGCGGAGAATTTTTATCCTTTTTCCTGTCTGGTTTTCTACCATAGATTTAAACTCTTTAAAATACTGAAAGGTCTGACTCTTTTTACTCAAAAAGTATATCCATGAGAACCTAGTGCAATCATCTGTAAATAAGAGAAAATAATATGCACCTCCTAATGACCTAGTCTGCATAGGTCCGCATATATCAGTATGCACCAGTTCTAAGACATCTCTTTCTTTTCCATTAACATGCAAAGGGAACTCTTCTCTATGCATTTTCCCTAATGCACATCCATCACAATCCAACTTAACATTATGGAAAGCAGGGAGTCCATCAACCATACCTTTTCTCTGAAGTAAGATGAGGTCTTGCAGATTAAGATGGCCAAATCTCTGATGCCAGAGATCTTCAGCGGTCGATCCAGTTGCAAACATTGCTTGCTTTGTCATACATTTCACGTCTAATCTGTACAAGCTCCCCACGCGCACTCCTGTTGCAACTGTTTCCATCTGGCTATCCTTTATGACACAGTTAGTCTTAAAGAATTGAACTTGCATGTCCTGATCAGTAATCATTGAGACAAAGATCAAAATTTTATTAATTCCGGGCACATACAATACATTTTTAAGGTGTCTAATGTTACCGCTAGGTAATTTTACCGGAATGTCACCATATCCTTTGATCTCATATCCACTATCATCCCCTAAATAAATTTTCGACCCACATGAATTTTCTTCAAGACATTCAAACCAGTCCTTCTTACCAGTCATATGTGAGGATGCGCTAGAGTCGACATACCATATGTCGTCCTCATCTCCCTTTGAAGATGAAAGGGCACAATCGGCTGTAAATAGTCGAAGTTCGTGGCTATGGTCCTCTTCTTCCTCAACAAAGTAACCCTTATGTTTTCTCTGTTTGTTTCTTCCTTCGTCTGCCTGCCTCTTATAACAATCTTTAATATCATGACCAGGTTTTCCACAGTAAAAACATTTCTTGCTGGGAAAATTATTAGCAGACATACCTTTAAACGGTCTCTTCTGAAATGTGTTGGCTCCTTTCTGCTGCTGCTGTGGTTGATGTTGCTGCTGTGGCTTCTTCCCTCTGTACTGTCGCCTTTTCGCCATCAGAGCAAGGTCATTGCTTTGTGATTTCAGATTTTGTCGTCGCTCTTCTTCTTGTAGCAGAATCCCTGTCAACTCTTCAAACGTAGGGGCTTTCTCCCTTGCTGCCAACCCTGTGATGACCATCTGATATTCATCTGTCATTCCATTCAATGTGATCGTGACCAGATCTGAATCGGAAACTTTCTCTCCGATATCTCCCAATCTGTCCTTCAGGTCTTTGACTCTCGCAATGAATCCAGCAGCGGACTCATTCTCCTCCATCTTCATCGCAAATAGCTTGCCTTTGAGTGACAAGACACGGTTTGTATTCTGTGTCTGGTATAGGTTTTTAATCATCGTTCAAATGTCAGCGGCCGATTTACAGTCTCTAATATGTGGGATAATATTGTCCTTGACGGACATCTTCAATATGACCTTTGCTTTTGTCTCCCTTTTATCCCAGTCTTGTTCTTGTGCAGCTGATCCTGGTCTCAGCTCACTTCCTGTAACGATCGACCACGCATTTGCGCTTTCAAGTAAAGTCTATATCTTGAATTTCCAGTTGGAGAAATTCGATCCATCGAGTTTGCCAGACTCGTGGAGATACGATTCTATACTGTTATTCATATTGGACTGATAAAATTTCTGATCCTCTGATGAATAATTCTACCCAACTGAAAAACTGCAGGACACACTAAAGAAAAATCACCACATACCAGATCCTGACCACAGTTTTCCAAAAAAAATTTGTAACTTCAATGTGCCACCACCGGGCAAATCCGATCTGCTGCCACCGAGCAAATCAGAAGCTTCAATGTGCCACCACCGGGCAAGTCCGATCTGCTGCCACCGAGCGAATTCGGAACTTCAATGTGCCACCACCGGGAAAGTCCGATCTGCTGCCACCGAGAAAATCAGGAGCTTGAATGCGCCGCCATCGGGCCAGTCCGATCTGCTGCCACCGAGCAAATCGGGAACTTCAATGTGCCACCACCGGGCAAGTTCGATTTGCCACCACCGGGTGAATTCGGAACTTCAATGTGCCACCACCGGGTAGGGCCGATCTGCAAAAAAAATTGTAGACCTTCCCAAAGAGAAAGAGGCTGGCGCTTGTTTGATTCGAAAAATCTGTGCCAAAATCAAAATGCGTGCGAATCACCAGCCCTGGCGTGACTTTTGCGTGTACTTCCGCGCCAATAGCGTATTTTGGTGCGCTGGCACGCTTATCTCCCTCAAATCCACGCCAATGGCATGACTGTTCGCGTTAAAACCGCGCCAACCTTTCCTTCCACTCAGAGATGATCAGCCATCTGACACCTATCCTTCAGGTGTTACTGCAGTCCACCTGAATCTACGAAAACTTCTATAAGCTCTTCCGCCACTACGGCTCTGTAATCAATGATGCATCCTAAAAAAATAAGGTTGTCCCTACTCTGAGCTCTGATACCAAGATAAAAATGACACTGAATTGAAAAGAAGGAGTTGCAGCTCACAGGTGAGTACTGCACCTGGAGACTGCACTCAAACAGAGAGAACACTCTGAGTTTACTCTACCTTCATGAATGAGGAATTACATCATTAAGTACAACACTAGGAATTAGGAAGTTGCAAACAAACTCCTAAATTGTAGGAGCTAATCCTAAACTAAGGAGATACGTTACAACTTGTGTAACCATTTCTCCATTAATATAAAATAATATTAATTATTTTCAACTAAGACTTGATATTTGATCTTTAATGTCATGTTTATCGTTGAAATTTCAAGGTTTTTAGAGTCATGATATTTTATCTTTCATGTCATTATTAAAAATTGTTGACAAATTACCCCAAAAAGAAAAAGACGTTATTCCAACATTAACACTCTTCATTTTCAAGGTGTTTTTTGCACACAAAAAATTGACAATGTTATTCGACCATCAACACTTTTTGTTTTCATGTTGTTTTTTGTACACACAAAATTAGCGATGTTATTTCACCATCAACATTTTTTGTTTAGGGGTGTTTTTTCAATCCTTTTTTCAAGAAAAAAATTGGTTTTTAGCATAATTTAAAAAAATGTTGAAATTTGACCCTAAAAAAACAAGTCGTTTTGGAATACACACTTTTGTTTTTGGGTTGTTTTTTCATTGTTTTTGAGTTTTTTTGGGCTAGAATTCTCGTTCTGAGGTAATAGTTCATGTTTGATCAGTAATTATGTTTTGTTTCAATTTGAGATTTCGTTTTTAATTATTCTTTAATTATTTCTAATGTGTTTTCATTGTTTTGTTCTTCTGTATCCGCAACTATAAGATTTAAGACTCGTTTGCGGCACTCATGGTCGAGAATAAATTCCTCTATGATGGGTTTAATATCTAAGTTATTTTCTGTGTTATTTAGGGCTGAGTTATTATGTAGTCGTTCTTTTAGATTTGTAATGTCGTTTTTCAAGGTGTCATTTTCTTCGACCATTGTTTGTTTACTATGTTTTATTTCTTGAATTTTACCTTTCTTTTATTGGAGTTCAATTTCGAGTTAGGTTATTTTATTTTCTAATGATTTATGGTTGTTATCAAGCATTGTCGTTAGTTCTAGTTTAAAATAATTTTCTCTTTCTTCTCTTTGTCTTCCTAAAAACTCAATGTATTCATAGAGATTATCTAATGTAATTTTACTTGGTCTGCTTTTGCTAGAGGGGGGGCTTCGAAATATGAGAGGAAGTATTCATAGTGTAATAAAACAAAACTTAACACAAGGAAGGTAAGTAAAAAAGTGTGCCCCTATAAAACAAAACCAATGCGAAGTTGTCACCGTGCCTTGGAGGCTCAGTGTTTGGTAGATATAGATCTCGTTCTTGCTGTCCCAAAGACTACCATGTAAAATTTGCCTCCACATTTCTGCAGCTTTGGATTTCTGAGCTTTCTTGCAGCTTTCGTAGCTTAGCAAAGAGACTCTGAAAGGATCTATTCTATGCGACTTCAGATCTCTGAGCTTTTTTATGGCTTTCGATAGCTTAGGGCTTTCTCTAATTATTTTCTCGACCAATCGATTTTTGGTGCGCATTTCAGATCCACATTCTTTTTTTCGCGTGCATTACAGAGAGCCGAGGAAATCGAGTCATGTGAAGCCCAAACACAGTCGTGTAAAGCCCGTTGATTTGTTTGCACTGCAGAAACTACTTCTTGTTGGTCAGGGGCTTTCATGGGTTAGTGCTTTGGATGTTGTACTGATCAAGATTCGAGGCAACTGACAAGAATGTTAAATGCCAAAGTTAAACCACTTTATCCGCAAGTCTTGAAGAATTTGAACAACTCAGAAAAGGGCCGCGGAAAATGCTTCAAGGCTTTAAAATATAACTATAATATTTATATCACACAGTATAAAATTAAAATTAAAATATACTTTGGGCATTTTGAAAATCATCGTACTCGGCATTTCATATATTATCAAATTTATTGTAATAAATTTATATTTATTATAATAAATTTATAATATTAACATTATGCCATATAAAAACACAATTAAATCATTTTGAAAATCTATAGACCCAAAAAGGGTTATCACAAGTGTTGGGAATCTCTGTATGGATAGAGTTCCTTGGTGGCTCTAATTTCTTGATTGAAATTAGTTGTTAAAACTTCTAGAGTTCCTACCTACTAATGTCTTATTTTTCATGTTCTCTACCGTGATTTTGATTTCCATACATATTAATAATTATTTTTCATGTTCTCTACCGTGATTTTGATTTCCATACATATTAATAAATCAGTTGTAAAGTTATTAGTATTATAAAAAGTTTATAATTTAATGATAATAATATTAATAATTATTGTGAATGTAATATTTCTAAATAATTTTGAAGAAATATAAAGTATATCTCAAAAAATTTCATCATTTATAGTTTTAAAATTAAATATAATACATCCTATACTATTACTATTTATAAAAGTGAGTATTTTTTTTCAATTAAAAGTATGGTTATCACTGAATAGCTAATGTACAAGAATAAGATAAACAACATGAAAGACAATAAGTTTCTCAAAATTATTTCAAATTCCAAGAAAAATCATTTGTGGTTCAAGTAGGATGGCATATAAGTGCTATGTCTTGGCTAAATCATTAGAGAAAAGGAAGATTTATTCATTCTCCAAGATAACCATAACAGTAAAAATATTATTACATTTAAATTTAATGAGAAATTGTGAATCTATGAAATTGAAATTCATAGATATATTTGTGTATCTTCATTCTCCAACCCCCATCTACATAACTAGTTGCATTATTGTCATCCTCACACTAATTAAATTATAATGTCTTCTTCCATTTTATTGCTTCTTTCAAGTGTCATGACCCTCACTACTTAGTGTAATTGTTTAAAATGGCCTATGTTTTAGTTTCTATTTGTCTTATTCGTCATATAATCCATCAGTCCAAATTCTCTGACATAAAAAGTCAGCCTGAAAACAAAATAAAAATTCCTAACAAAATCAACTTTGAAATAGTCAATATGATTCAATATGTTGATGTCATCCCAAGAAGGAAAAGAACAAAAAATAACTATTTTAATTGTATTTATAAGTTTACTAAAATGTTAAGTGTAGGCATTTGTTAGATACAAGATTATTTTGCATCTTGTAAATATCATTATGCATGCTTTTGAGTATATCCACATAGAGAAGTAAAAAATACATCAAAAACACATAATTCTTAATATGAATCTACACAAAAGTATGTAGAGTGAGAACTCATCAGATGTAAAATTTAATTTCACATTCAAACAACAACTATACTAAAAAAAAAAACTTTCATGTCATTGTTAAAACTAAAAAATGCATTCATCTAAATTTTAAATTATATAAATTATTAATATCAATGTTAATAAATAAACTATATTAAATAATGAAATGTAAATACTTAAATAATTAAAAGATAAATTACAACACTGTATATATAAATGATAAAAATTAAAAACGATCATTGGTAGATTAGTGCATGGCACCATGACATATCGAAGTATGTGTACTCATGCACTCCATACCTTTTCTGGCAGCTCTATCACTCCAACTTCCGAAGGTTGCACCATTCAGTGTAATTAATGCGCTCCAATGTGTGAATCATGAACACAGGGTGTCTGAATTTTGAATTTAAGTGAGAGTAGATGTCTGCGAATGTCGAGGTGACGACATCATGTTTGAATATTAATATAAGAGGGATTTGATGCTAGTTAGCTACCTGTGGAAGATTCATTTCTAATCCATGTTGTTTCCGCTTCCACTGTTGAAGCCTTCGAACATGAATGGTACCTGAAATTTTCTCTTTGTTTCTCTAGAATTGTTTACACTGGAAGATCTTCAAAAGAGCACAAGCTTGTTGTATGAAGATCTCCTTTGATCCCAAAATTTTTCTCTACATTCAGAGAAAGGTCGGTTTCAATCCTGTCGGGTTCCGCAAAACCAAGAAGCTGCTTATCGAGGACTACTTCTCAGTCTATGTGGCAACTCTTGCTTAGGACCAGACATTGCAGCTCATTCAGAATGAAACCAAAAAGAACATGGTGGATGGAAGAGAGTATTTTGTTTCTAGAAATTAGCAGGAGGCTTTGATAGACATGTATGTTTTTAGTCTGAGCGATGTTCTGCTCACCAATTAAAGAATTCTACTTTTGCAGAGATCGCATTTTCACTGCACAGTATTTATCTAAGGCGTTGAAAATCTATAGATCATGTGTATGTTTTTCAAGGAACCATATGATCATTTTGTACATGTTAATTATCATTTCATATACATGAGTATGTTAAAGCGCCTGAAACTACAGCCTAAGCTTGGGAATTTTACAGGAAAATATGGCCTAAGCCTGGGAATTTTGCAAGGTAGACTTCAACACCAAGCCAAAAGATGAAGGACGTATTAATAAAGTACCTACCTATATTCAACTGCTTACTTGTTGGGTTGAAAATTCTGTGCAGACATTGGTTTATTGAATATTTTTCTTTGAAAGAAATTTCAAAAAATTTGATTTGAATTTTGTTGTTCTTATAATGTTTTCCTTTTTTTCTTCGGTCAAAAGCATTTTTATATTAATATTTTGAAATTTACATCGGAAAAAATCAAATCTGCATTACATCTAAGCATCACAGGCTTTAGAAAAAACCAAGCCAAAGGCCTTCCTAACAGTAATCCCGAATGCAAGCCAAGGAAGTCAGTGCTTATGGTTATTTTCGGCACAAAGATGGAAAAAATAAGTACAAATCAAAGCAACGGAGGATGAGGAGGAAATACTGCCAGTACAGTGAAGAGGCCTACACGGTTGTGGACGTGGTAGTCTATGTGTTCCACCTGAATTTCCAGTGCTCGGAGGTGGACGTGGGAACACTGCAGCTAGTGTCGAAGACTCTCTAGAGCATCCAGAGTTTCATTCTACATATGTTGAATATCATTAGTGTATGCAATAAGTTCTTTTCTCTCCTCATACCTCTGCTACCGCATGTTATCCAGGTTGAGTTGAATATTTTGAAGCTAGGTTGCAGTCACGTTCAGGGTAACCGAAGCTTCCACTTGGCCTGGGGAGCGAGCTGGAGAGACTGCCATCACAACTATAGAGTGTTGGCTCTTCGTAGACACTGATTCGGAGTTTGGTTCACCATTTGGCCTTCTTTCCCCAATGCCAAGTCCAAGGCCACCTTTGTGTGCTCTGCCTCCTTGATGTGGCATACAACCATTCTTCCCACCCCCTACTACAACTGGACTACAAGGCCCCTCTCCTGCACAGGAAGCCTCACTTTAATTCACTTTTCCAGTATGAAACCTAGTAGCCATGATGTTGCCCCCTACGACTAATAGCTCACAAGAACAAAAGGCACAGGAAGCCTTATCCCAATTTAGATTTCCAGTATGAAAACTAGAAGCCCTGACGCGAACCCCAACGACTAATAGCTCACAAGAACAAGCGACACTCTAGGGTGCCAATTCCACTCCCCTCCTTGCAACAAAAAAAACCCAATAAGAAGGCATGCACCAGGAAGTCAGGACCCCTGAGCACCACCCGAGCCCAAGCCAACACCGCTCTCTGCCTCATCCGCAAGCACCAAGACCCACACCACCATGCATGACCAGTTTTTTGCAGATATACACACCCAATTGGGCTTCCTTACCACAACCCGAAGAGGAGGTGCTACTCCATTCTCTACCCCAGTCACCACAATTTCATGAGTGCTAGGATCACATGGTCTAACACTGTACCAGACCCAATTCCTTAACTTCCTTGCAGTCCAATTCTCACCATGTGTAGAAGGCTCAAGCCATGGCATGAGTTCAAGTGTTGTATCGCATGGTATTCTCTCCCACCTCATAATCCATTTCCCACTATAAGATTCACACACAAATCCCATTACCCTTAATAATGCTTTGAATCCCTCATGCTGATGCACAAACCAATGTACCATTACCTCGACCATGTGAGGTACTTTTAATTTTCGTTGGTGGCATGTGGATGCCCCTAACCCTCCCGCATCCACTACTTCCATATGTCCTATTGATATAACACCCCATCATGGAACTATTCTAATGTTTCCTTACTCAACAACATATTTACGTTTTTATGAGTGAACAAGATATTTGTGGCTTTCATATCTAGCCTCGAAAGAGATGCATTTTCACCAACTTTACTGACATAAAGCAATTGAGTAATTGCCACCGTATCCCAGCCTAATAATTTAATAAGCTCTTCAATATATTTGAAGTTTATAATCGTTAATTTAATGACCTTTCAAATATATTTAAAGTTTATAATAATTAATTTAATGATCTCGGCAATATTTGAAGTTTATAATTGTTTATACTCTCAAATGATAAAGACAATTGAAAGTGGTCTTGTTCATTAAGGAATATATAAATAATTAGGTCATGTAACAAACTTATTCAACACTTTCTTTGAAAATAAGTTTAATAGGGAAATCATTAATAAAATCAATCCAAAAACAATAATAGTATATTAAAACTATTTTCTATTTAGATTAAATAATTAATTATTAAAAAATACATAATTATTATTAAAAAAATAATGCAAGAATACTAATAAATTTAAACAAAATTAATTTTCCAATAAAACAACAAATTTAGTTTAACTTGTTAACTTTAAATCTTTCAAATTTGTAATTTAATTTATTATTTTTACTTTTCTTATTCTAAAATTTAAGTTAAATAAAATATAATAATTATATAAAATAGTAGTTATAAAAATATTATAGTCCATTAACATCATAACACTTATTTTATAATACACATTATATTATCAATATTTAAAAAAACATTAATTTTTTTTTTTAAAAAAATCACTAAATTATATTTTCTTACAATATTATAATTTTATTTTATATTATTATAATTATTAATTATATTTTAAAAAAAAAATTAAACATATATACTTTAAAAACTCATGTAACAAGATTTTTAATCATGGATCTTTATTCCCACTTTATCATGCACATACTATGAGTCAATATCATGGCTTATAAATACCACATGCTAAAAAAATCATAAATCATTTTATATGATATATGTTCATATCATATTCTTTCTATTTAATAAATTTAATTAAAAGGGAAAAAAGAGTATAAGTACTTTTGCGATAAATTTCAATATTTAATTTATGAATTACTACTAGGGATATTCTAAAAGATTCTATGGAAGTCAAATTCCTAGCATCCACTTAATAATTATGGATAATTAAATTAAAATTATGAAAGTTTTATTCCAAAATAAATACATTTATGACACACACACAATTCAACAATTTAATATAATAATTATTTTATATTAATTATTATTTTTATATCTTAATATTTAAATATTTAGTTTCTTAAACAAAGATTAATATAATAATTTAATTCCATATTAATTGATGATTAAAGTCCACTAATATCAATATTTTCTATCAGACCCTTTTTTTTTTCCAACGGGAAAAAACGTTGGAAATTATATTAAAAAGATAAAAATCAATTCATATATCATTCGTAAATGCCCAAATCATATGCCAAAACTAAATACCACAGTTCTGAATAAAGATTTAGAGATCAAAAATCATATCTGTCCACCATTGAACCTATTTGTTCTACCAAATTTTAAACAAATCTTTCCAAATTTTAGAGTAATTATGGCCCGATAAAAAAACATAAAACTAAAATGTGACAGCTGAAAAATTCCATCTAAATGGAAAGAGTCATCAACGGAGAGAAATCACGCCCTCATCTAACACCACACCATCAAATCTAAGACTATATAAAAAAAGAATCAGGATTTTCCAACAAACCTTTCTTTCATAGCCCATCTCCCACGTTGTTTAGTTCCATGTACACATGTTGAAAGGAGATGCTAGAAAAAGATTGTTTTAATATCTTAATACCAGCCATCCAATTGAACACATTGGGAGGTGAAAAATCACATTTTCCTGTAATCCCATAAAAAATGGTCTTGGAATATCCATGGAGAGAAATTCGATCCAGACAGTGATACCTAGCCAAATATAACAACCCCTAAAGGGCCAAAATATATGCTCTAGAATTTGTACCCTCCCTGCCAAACTAGAAGAAATGAAATTGAACCTGCAGATTGATTAATAGCATAACCATACATCCACATCTACCAGATTGTGATGTGCCATAAAAAAATCCATTTGGAAAATCCACCTGAAAGAAATTCCACCTCATCTTGGGTATACTGTCAACATTGGTTAACCGGTCCCCAATCTCCAACCAAGCCTGAATGTTGGTACAAATCTTGGAAATAGTCATGGGCTATCTTCAAATATCACAAAAGTCCTAGCACACCAAATCTCCTTAGTGATGAAAAATGGAATAGATTTTTATTTCCCTCACCTATGGAACCACCATCAATAACAGGATTCAAGTGAGGAGAAACCCCAGATAGAAAGTAGTTGGAGAAAATACAAGACCCTCATCCACACTACTATAACAAAAGGACATTATAAAAAAGGTGTTCCTAAGACTCCCTACAGAGATCACACCATCCCAGGCCAAGAATGTCCCTTTTAGAAATATTGTCCCAAGTTATAATATGATTTTTCCACGCCAACCAATGAAAAATAATTATTTTCAGAACCACATTCCAACTCCATGCCCTCTTGTACCAGCGTTAATTTTCCAAACCATGTGTCTCGTGGGAAATATATTTCTAAATTTCCAAAACTACCATGCTTCCATGACACAAGGTTTCATTCCAAACTAAATCATCCTCTCGTCCCTTCCTAACAATACCTGCCAACTGGAGATCAACAATAAAACAATTCCAATAATCAGTATTTGTGCCAGATGGTCTAATATCCACAACATCGATCCATGATGGGTAGGGAGAAGTGGCAATCATGTGCTTATAGGCTTGGCAGAGAAAGAAAAAAACATTTCGCATACAAGGCATGAATAACATAAAGAGGTAGATATTAGTTATATAAAACCCCTTGTATAGAATCAATCTCAATCATAATTTTGTCGCCTCTTCCAAAGGATCATCGCAGATTATAAAAAAACCAACTTCTAACATTTATGAAACTATTCCATATATGAGATCCCTTCTTTATACCATCACCATCGCGCCTGCATTTGTCAAAAATAATATCCTGCCATATATACCTTTACCAAAAAATTCTCTCCATGGACTTTTAGTTAATAATGTTGAAATTTGCAACAAGAAACAGTGGCAACCAGAAAAAACAAAAAATGCAGCCACATTGGTGAGGAAATTCAGATGCACATTGGTGAGGAATTTCAGATGCACACTGCTAAGGAATTTATGATGCACATTGGTGAGGAAATTTTGAAGCACGCTGGTGAGGAATGTGAGCATCTAATTTAATTTTCTGTTAATTAAATTGGACGATAAATTATAATTTCATCTTATAACAACTTGTATCAGTTAACTAAGTCATGATGACTGAGTTAGCTCAAGAAATTTGAGTTGAGGGTCTAAGATGAGGCATGTTGAGAGATTCTAATACTTTGGGGGTCCAGTTGCAGTTGATGCATCAGTGGGGTGCAGGTGTGAATCAGTTAACTCAATTAATTGAGTTAAAATCAATTTAACTAGTTCTAACTAAGTGATGATCTTGTGAGAGGTTCAGTGAATTAAATTAGATTTAATTCACAAGCATGTTAGTTTTGAGGAAGACCCATTTGAGACAGAGGTTAAAGGGAACATAACTATCAATTTTATTTATTGAAAATTTCCCGTGTGCAATTATAAAGTCATTGGGATGCCATGATGGATTGCGCAATCAAGGAAGGGAATAGTTCCTATTTAATAGGGGCCTAATTCTCTAGGAATTTCGTGAGAAATGTTGGGTTGAGAAAAGGCTGAGAATTTGCAAAGTGTTTGTCAATTTTTCTTGAGAATTGTAATCCAATTGTGAGCAAGGCAGGCTGAAGGAAGGCTGAGAATTGGCTAAGTACTAGACCGATTTTTCCTAGATCAGTGTGAGACAACTGGAAGAGTGTTGGAGAATCTCATGAGGGATTAAGCATTGTATTTTTTCATGATTCATTAACTTAGTACAAAATATAGATATAGAGGTTTTGATCAGTTGCTTTCCCCAGATACATCTTGTATTGTGTGATTGATTGTTTCTTTCTCTCGCTTATATGTGATTGTGCGATCATGTTTTTTTCCGCAAATTGTAGAAGGATTCAATATCTTGTTTTAGTACATCACAAGATTGGATTGAATCCCATTGGTATTTTTTCGAAAATAGTATCGAAGCGATATTTTTACATGGGACCAGACCGATATTGATCTGAATATGGGAAAACTTGTTATTCCTGTGCAATCTCCCTTATCAGTATTAAAAATGTGTTTAAGGATCGTCTCATTTAACCACTTTTGTGAAGGGGTTTATGTGTGTAGTTTCATGTGTTTTTTATGAAGGAATTATGAGTTAATTAAAAATTAAAAACTCATATACAACAAATTAGATACTGAAATATAACTCACAGCAATCACATAACACAATGGATGATGATGGAGTTCACCCCTACTAGGCTACATCTACATGGACCTGCTTTAACTAGCTAGGCCCTCTTGAGATTTTGAGTAAAATGTGTGATTATAAGCACCAGCATTGCTCCAATGTATTTGATGACTATTCCATCGGCTTCAGAAGACACGAAAACCCCCAAAATGACTATCCAACCTTTGAATTTGCTTACTAGTTGCTCTAGGATTGACCTCCAACATCAATGGTCATGGGCTTGTTTAATCTCAAGAGTGAAAAAAACACCTTCATATGTGCTCCAACACCTCTATAAATTGTACCACTATGTTAAGAGCATCAAATACATCAAAAAATCACTATTCACTCGCTGAAATTGGCCTTCAGCTGATTTGGGCATGACCTTCCTTCTTGGTGGCCCTGAGCTTCAAAATTCTTGAACGTGCCAAAAACACCAGTGTATATGAGCTCCATTTCCTCTGTAAGTTGTTCCAGAGCATGCCAATATGCTAAGAATGACTATCCTTGAGAAAATATTGGTCAAAAATTGACCAAGATAGACCTCATTAAAGTTTTCCCTAGATTATCCCTGTAAATTTAGAAAACTGTCAATTAGCTCCACCAAATCTGGAAGTTCTGCTAAATTCGAGGAATATGCTAAAAAAACGCCAAATGCTAACTGAAGATTAATTAATGGATAAGCATTATTAGTGGGCACTAATGGGGGCTTAATGGGGCACTTAGTGGGGTTTTTAGGTCTTTGTCATATGATGAGGTCTAGTGGAGGAGGCGTTGGCTCCTCTCTGTTCCATCGTCAGACACTGAATTAAGCCTCAAATAGTACATTTGTGCCTTCATTTTCAAATGTTAACGTGTGGCATGTTGGTAAAGAATTTGAGTAGTAGAGAAGAGGTCACGAGGTCAAACTCGACCTTCGCCCCTCCATTTGTTTTTGGAACGCTATGTGTTTTAATAACTTCAACGGTTTTAACGCCCACTGTAATATTCGTTAATGTATAACCAATATTTAATGTGTATGGTCACCACCACATAACAACAAACCTTAATGTTATTATATAAACTATGGACTTAATCCATAGGTTTAAAACATTAAAAATTACCTCCACCATTCGAATTTTTGAACCATTAAATGGGATAAAATTTTGAGTTTTTTTTATAATTATGTAAAATTTAATTAAGTATATCTGTTTTTGAAAATTTAATATTATTATATATATAAATATAATAATATAATATATGAATATCAAAATCATATAAAATATTTAATATAAACATATATATAACACATTAACCCAACCTTAATACATTAAAAAAAACTTCAACGTATTTAACGCCCACCACAATATTGGTTAATGTATAACCAATGTTTAATGTGTATGGTCACCACCATATAACAACGAACCTTAATGTTAGTATATGAACTATGGACTTAATCCATAGGTTTAAAACATTAAAAATTGCCTCCACCACTCGAATTTTTGAACCATTAAATGGTATGGATTTTGGGGTTTTTTTAATGATTATGTGGAATTTAATTAAGTATTACGTTTTTGAAAATTATATATATATGAATATCAAAATCATATAAAATATTTAATATATATATAAAACACATTAACTCAATCTTGATACATTCAAAAAAAAAAAAAAAAATTCAACATATAAAATTAATGAACCTATATTTGAATTTGGAAGATATTGGGCAATTTTTATCTTCACAAGTTAAATTGGCGAATCCAATAGTAACACTTGTCACAATCCCATTGGACAAAAAACTGAAGAATATTCTCTACACGTTGACTGGACTATCATGTCATTAGTTGTACCTGTTCTGCAATATTTTTTTTTTAAATTTGCATGTTTGAACGACATTCAGTAGACCATAACTTCCTCATCCAAACTCGGTTTTCAACAAAACGAGCTGCGTTGGATTCCTTGCGACGAGCTGGTCGCTTTGAATATGGTTTGGTATAATTCTGAGCACTTTCAGTTTTGAGCTAATTTTTGCCCCTGATTGAGATTCTTATCACTCCTTCCCATTGAAATGCTTTTGGACCCACAAAAGTTGGTTATCTCATGAGAGCTGAATTATCTTCTATTTCCCAAGTTCTATCATCTTGATTCTACTTGGAGAAATCACTATGACAATCACTTCGGTTCACTATCATGCCTTGCCTTGCAAATGGCTTGGATCTTCAACCACTGTTCTCCTTTTGTTGCTGACCCAATTCCAACACTTGTTGGCTACTTGATGATATAACACTTTTTCTATACCAAATCAATTCCTCGGTGCCTTCCCACTAAGAATCATATTCCTCCTTTGCACAATGAGTGAACTACAACAAATAGCCCCAACATCAGTAAAAATAAGACAAGAAATGACCACTGTTTACCTCCACGGTTCCAAATTCCACATCTGCAAGAATGCATTCTCCAACTCCTTCTCTTCTTGACGTCAACAAATAAATTTGTTTACAATGGCTATAATCTCTCTTGACATATTGTCATAAACACACATGCAAGAAACAACTTGACGACATATCCTCTTGCTCCTTCAAATAAACTAATTTCACATCATGTGAACATTTCCATGTACTCTCACATCTTGGTGTCAAAACTTATCAACCAAACACAAGTTGAAAAAACATTCCTCTTCAAAAGACTAACTCTCAAGTCAAGCATAAGCATGTGTAAACAAATGTCGATTCTTTTCCCAAAACAAAAAGAATTTCACATCATGAAATAATTCATCAACATCTCATTTTCCTCTTTGGATACAAAATCAACTCTTCCAAGTCGATATGACATGCATGCAACAAACAATCAACACAAGTTGACACTCATGCATGTGCAAATGATAAACACTCTCAAGTTGACAACATACATGTTAAACAAAGCAATCGGCCAACACATGTCAATTACTCTTGCATGTTCAAGCACAATGAAACCATCAAAATTCCACTGTTCTTACACACAAACTCTCATGCAGGTATACAATTTTTCAACTCTCTCACAAGTACAATAATAAGTACAAGAGCTCCAGTCACATGTACATGTAATTAAAGCTGAAATGAACAAATTTTGCTGCAATAAAGTGAGCCGACATACTCCACTTGAAATCAACTTCTTAGCGTAAACATGCAACATGCATTCCATTAGAAAATAAATGAATCAACATCAAAAGACATGCAAAGCCTTAATTGGATAAGAAATATGACCATCTCTTACCAAACCATTTCAATGGTGTTCCTTTCACCTGCACATCATCATCACGCTAATCATCATGACCCACATCAATTATGGAATCTTCTTTTCCATTCTTTTCATTCTCTTTCTCCACCTTTTTCAAATGTCGTGGATGACTTGCTGGATATAATGTCCAACGATTCTCTACAAGATGACCTTTCTTATGGAAATGAGTGCAAAACAATTGCCTCTTCTTTTCAGCATAGCTTGCTTTGTCTTTGGCTTTCTGCCTCCTTTCCTTTAAAAGTTTCCCGCGCATAGCTATCTTCTTCTGACACCTTTAAACATTATGGTTATTCAAACCATAAAAATAACATGCAACTTTTCTCTAAATCTTATGTGAGAATTTTTCATGTTTATCATAATCAAAAGAAACTTGATTAAAAACAGATTTATACCTTGAACATTCACCTTTGTCGCCTTCTTGAGGAGGTGAATTTGATGAGGTAGTGGCTCTCTTCGGAATACCAACAATTGCTTCAATGGTTTTAGAGCTTTCAACATCCTCTTGTTCACCATTCTCATAAGCTACATGCTTATGAGCACCTTCTTGCAAAGTGGGTGTAATATTGTTGCATTCCTCATAAACACAATCTTCACAAACTTGAGGTGTTGAACATGAAAAAAAGGTCCTTTTTGGAACACCTTCATGTGCCTCCTTGGCTTTAGAGCTTTCTCCATCATGTTGTCCATAACCAAGACCCAGATACTTAAGCCTTTCCTCAACAACAATTGGCTCAACTATGCCTTGTGCATGTTTGCCTAATACTTTACCTTCATAGCCCATATTCATCAATAATTTGGACCCTATTCCTCTAGTGTGTCTTTCAAAAGCACCTACACATTCATTTCGAAAGGAAATTTATGATAAACTTGAATTGCATACCTCTTTTTCAAGCACATGCTTGGCTAAGGCTTCCTTGGCATCATGGAGCTGAGTCTCCATCTCATGCATCTTTTCAAGGTTCTCATTTGCAATATAGAGTTGAGTCTCCATCTCATGCAACTTTTTAAGAAGTTCTTGCTTCTCCTCCTTCATGGCAATCAACTGCTCTCCCTCTTATCTTCATACTTCTCTTGCATTCTATCATTCATGATGTAGAGTATCTACAACATCTCTTTATCAAAGAGTTTTTGTAAGGAAGGTAGACTAGAAACATTTCTTAATGAAGTTTCTATCACACATTCAATGCACACAAATTTTCTTTGTTGTGCTTTGAGAATCTGAAGTCTCAATCTTGACCTTCTCCTTCACACATAAATTTGGAAAACTATTAAATTATCCTTGCATAAATTCAACAACCAATAGCTAACCTTGGCTAAAATGAGCTAAACTTTTTCTCTGATACCAACTTGATCTAAATATGGGAAAAATTGTTATTTCTATGCAAGCTCCCTCATCAGTATTAAAAATGTGTTTAAGGATCATCTCATTTAACTACTTTTGTGAAGGGGTTTATGTGTGTAGTTTCATGTGTTTTTGATGAAGGAAATATGAGTTAATTAATAATTAAAAAATCATATATAGAAAATTAAATACTGAAATATAACTCAAAGAAATCACATAACACAATGGATGATGATTGATTTCACCCCTCCCGGGCTACATCTCCATTGACCTGTTTTAAATAGCTAGGCCCTCTTCGGATCATGAGTAAAATGTCTGATTACAAATACCAATATTTATCCAATGTATTTTATGACTGTTAAATTGGCTTTATAAGACATGAAAACTCCAAAAATGACTATCCAATCTCTGAATTTTCTTACCATCTCCTCTAGGCTTGACCTCCAACACTGGTGGCTATGGGCTTGTTTAATCTCCAAAGTGACAAAATCACATTTATATGTGCTTCAACGCCTCTATAAATTGTACCATTGTGTTCAGAGCATCAAATACATCAAAAATTGACTATTCACTCACTGAAATTGGCCTTCAGCTGATCTGGGCATGGCCTTCCCTCTGCTAGTTCTAGGCTTAAAAATTCTTCAATGTGCCAAAAACACTTGTAGATGAGTTCCATTGTATCTGCAAACTGTTCCAATGGATTTATAGCATGCCAATCTGTTAATAATGACTATCCTTGAGCAAACATTGGTGGTCAATTGACCAAGATAGGCCTTATTAAAGTTTTCCCTAGATTCAGCCTCTAAATCTAGAAAACTACTAGTTAGCTCCACCAAATCTGGAAGTTCCATTAAATTTGGGGAATTTGCTAAAAATTTTCCAATTACAAACTGAAGATTAATTAATGAATAATAATGCTTAGTGCGCACTAATCCGCACTTAACTAGGTGCTTAGTGAGGCGCTTAGGTCTTGGTCATATGATGAGGTCTTGTAGAGGAGCCGTTGGCCCCTCTCCATTCCACCGTCAAACACTGAATTACGACTCAAATAGTACATCTGCAACTTCATTTCCAAATGTGAACATGTGGCATGTTGGTAAAGAGTTTGTGTAGTAAGGGGGAGGTCATGGGGTTGAAACTGACCTTTGCTCCTCCATTCGTTTTTGGAACGTCATGTGTTTTAATAACTTCAACGTATTTAACGCTCACCGTAATATTTGTTAACGTATAACCAAAAACCAACATTTAATGTGTATAGTCACCACCATATACCAACAAACCTTAATGTTAGTATATGAACTATGGAATTAATCCATAGGTTTAAAACATTAAAAATTGCCTCCACCATTAGAATTTTTGAACGATTAAATGGTATGGATTTTTGGTTTTTTTTTATGATTATGCGGAATTTAATTAATTATTAAGGTTTTGAAAATTTAATATATATATATATATATATATATATATATATATATATATAATATATGAATATCAAAATCATATATATATATATATAAACCCAATCTTAATACATCAAAAAAAGAAATCTAGCACATAAAATTAATGAACTCACATTGAGGACATTGGGCAATTTTTACCTTTACAAAACAAACTGACGAATCTAACAGTGACAGTTGTCACAGTCCCATTGGACAAAAACTAAAGAAGATTGTCTGCATGCTAACTGGACTGCCATGTCATCATCTATCCACCCTAAACTGGGTTAGAGGGCCTCTCGACGCAATAAAGAGGTTCTTCTCTTCATTTTTGATGATCCATTTTAATCACAGAACTTATGATCCTAACTCTCAAGTCTTCTCCATTATAAGTCCTTCATCATATTCTTTTTATTTTTTTTCTTTTTAAATCGTTCACCCTTTAGAGAGAGGGAATCACACATTGCAATAAGGATTGTCTTTACCTCTCTAATTCAACCAAAAAAAAAAATCATTACCTAGGTACCCTCTATATATTTTTAATTTTGTTTTTTTATCTCTAACACCTTTCTTTCAAGAATTGTAAGTGGTATATATGTTAATTTGACCTACTAAGGTCTAAAAGATGTTTGTATTCCCCTGGGCTATGGAAAGAGGTTTCTCCTTTATAAAAGTATCTTAATAATTTTCTCAGTACCTTCTAGAGTCCCATAAGTAATTTTATTGAATATTTCAATATATTGCCTATCATTTTTGCCTAATTAATGAAAAAGGAGAAAAAATACTAGAAGAAATATAATGCTTATATCTTAAAAATAACTTATACCTAAATACACTCATCATTATCATGTTACTAAAGAAGCCTAAGTACGTATCTAATTTCTACCATACCAAGTTCCATAACTTATTTAAAGTGGAATTAGAGGAAATAAAAGAAACTATCTAAAGAAAAGATTAGAAAAAATGTAAGTTGTCTTGTGAATAGAGTTAAAAGAAATTTGAGAATTGAGTTCAAAATTTTAGATTTCCAAAAACTAAAAAAAAAAAAAAAAAAATAAGCTATTCTCCACTAAATTAACCTCTTAAATGGTAAATTTATGACCATCATGATTGACATTATGCTTTAGCACAATCAAAATAAAATCACTAGCAAATAGCATTTAAAGAAGCCCCATTTTATGGGAAAAATTCCCTAACCTTTTGGTACAACTCGAGGAACCTACTACAAAGTAACCTCAAGAACCTCAAGAGGAACCTATTACAAAGTAAAGATAAAGATAAAGATGACTTATTTGACCAACCAATGGAAGAAAGTTTCTTATTTTTTTGGTGTGAAATGTAGGAATGTTTTCATTTCAACTAGTTTATATGTTATAGTTTTTGTAGATATAGTTTAATTTATAGATGAATTATATTTTTTATAAAAATTGTAAAATAATTAAAAAAAATTATAATTTTTATTGTTTAAAATATAAAAATAAATTTAGCATTTTAAAAAAATATTTAAAATAATCAAATTTTACATATTAAACAATTTGAACTCAAAATTTTAAAATATTTACCTTTAAAGTGTGTCATATATTAATAATTATTAACATAATGCTACTTTTTATTTTATTTTAACGCCGATAGAGGCCCTAGTTTACCCTATATCAAGATTCAACTCCAAAATTGTCTACGCCTTTTTCATATTATATGATATAATATAAGATTATATTAAATTTTAAAAAATAATAATCAAAATTATATTTATTCTGAATTCTTTAACTGGAATCAGGATTAAATTTAAATGAGATTATCAAGGGAATAAATGTATTTTAATGATTGAAATTTTTAATAAAAAAAAAATTATTTTAAAAACAACGAGAATAAATAAAATATTTTTTTTTATTAAATTTAGATGGATATATTTACATATTGTAATATAAATTTAAAAAAAAAAGGGAAAAAAAAGCCAAACAAAAACAATAATTTAGTGGAATAATATCATCAGCTTATATTTATGTTAAGTATGGATTTAATATTTATGTTAAATATGGATCTAATATGAATAGTGACGGATCAAATTTCTTCAAATCCAAAGTTCTTTAGATTGTAATATAATGTGTTATTTTTTATTTTTAAAATTGTATTTTTGAATGTTAAATAGAGTATATCTAAGAGTTTTAACTATAAAACTTAATTTTTTAATAATATTTTTTTTTAACCAATTCAACGTGGTTCATTTTCAGAAAAAGATCTTTTCCTGAAGATGAACCACATTGAATTGATTTGGAAATGTGGTCTTTATCAACAATGAATGCGATTTATCAGGAAAACATTTCTACACAAAATATTAATGGCAGAAGCCTTAAATCCATTATTTTTTTATAACTTTTTAAATAACATAATATCACATAAATTAAAATGGTTTTTTATTATTAACATATTTTAAAGTATATGTCAATATTAACAAATTTCTATACAAAATATTAATAGCAAAAATCTTAAATCTGAAAATTACGGTTGCCAGTGATTGCTCATGGCTTCTTTGAGAACTTCATACAAAATCATATCCTCGTACTTGTACTCGTACTCGTTCTGTTCACAAGAAAAGGATTCACTTCTTCAGAAAAGCAGCGACTAAGAGTGGGATCGGTGCTACAGATATCAAGATCTGCAGGATAATTCTTCGCAACATTGCACGCAGAGATAGAACTCTGTAAATCCGAGTCCATGGTCAATCCTAGACATTGTGCTCTAAATCTACAAGTTCAAGGCTCTTCCGTCCAGTATGTACATTGCGGTATCAATCTTGTGTGACCTTGCAGAATTTTAAAATAGGTCAATGTGATCCGTACAGATACTTAAAGTAGCTCAAGTGACCCATGCAAGACTCAGTTGGTTTATCTTTTAACTATCACTGATTTTCATATTTATTTATTTATTTTATAATATTTTTTAAATAAGAACAAAGAATAGCTATAATATTAAAATACGTTGAGCTAAAGTGATATATGATTTACACAAGGGGTTTTACGAGTGGATATGTTCAAAAGGAAGGGAATGTATCAACGATGGATATGTTCCAGAGACAAGAGAATGTATCAACTACTATTTACTGAATTATGATCGTGAGGTTTTTAACTAAAATGCTATAATATTTATAGTATTTTACTGGTATATTTATAAATAGTGATTTAATAAAATCTAAAATTTATAAATTATTATTTTTTTATTTTTGTTATGAAAGAGGGGATGTATCTTTTTTTTCCTCGAGCACCAAAGTTCACCTTAACTTAATCATCACCCCAAATTAATTATATAATTAATCTTAAAATTATTTGAGTTGAAAATATAGGGACGTATTCATGCAATCATTATTTATTTTAATTCTTTTTAATAACTTAAAAATATCTATTTAATTTTTAATTATACAATTTTAAATTTAAAAAAAAAAAAAAAAAACTAATCATCTATAAAACATTTATGTTAATTCAAAAACCAATTTTGAAATTTAAATTTATAAATTTAATTTACCATCTTCCTTCCCTAACTTTAACATTCTTCACTTAGTAATTTCTCATTTAACACTAATTTTAAATTTTAAATCCATAAATGAATATAAAATTTAAGGCTATAAATGAATAGGATTTGGGATTTGGCATGGTGTTTACTTTAATTTAAAAAAAAAAAAAAAAAAAAAACTAACATTTTTTAAATTATAATAGGTTTAATTGTTTAATTTATTTAATTTATAGTAAGAATTAAATATAATAATAGAAAGTGAGGATTTTTTCATATTTTAACCATAATTAAGTTTAACAAAGGTTTAGTAGTAAAATTATATATCATTTTAAGGTACTCACAAAATATGTAGTTTTATTGAGAAACACTATAGCTTATATAAGTTGGTCAAAGTGTAACTCCATGTTCTATGCACACAAATGGATTAAAGTGCACTACCTTGGCTTGTGCACATTTAAATTGATCAAACCATATCCAACAATCTAGCATGGTAGATGTAGCATATGTGCTAGGACAATCTTCATAATACAAATGACGTGTATCAAACATTTGGGTATACTGGCCCCTCAAAGAAGAAAAACCCCATAAGGTACATAGCATCACCCACTAAAATTGGCCTTAAGCCAAAATTCTAAAAAAAATTAATAAACCAACCACGTGGACCCTCAAAATATCTTGAAGGGGACATCAACATAAAACCATAAGCAATCATACAACCAATCAATGTTGGTAAACATGTCCCTAAAAGATAGGGGAAAAGGCACCAGACTTACATTAATAAGGCCACATGGGGCGCAAACATACCAGAAGCAAGAAGGAAACCCATAACTAGGTAGCATAAAACAAGGTCGAAAGGGCTACAACAACTGAAAACACATATACAAACTGGTGAGCATGATCACAACTAGAAAACCCTGAAGCCACAATGAAGAAAGGACTAGCAACAATGCTCCTTGAGCAAATGAAAACCAACACATAGGCAGCAACATCGAGAATTGAACATTGAACAGTGAAGCCCCCAAACCAAAAACTTCAATGTTGTGGTAAGGCCTATGCTCCTCTGACCATAGCCACACCTGACTCTGAACAAATGATGGCGGAAAAGAAACACCAATGTGACTCGCTCCAATATTCGAGTCATAATCCCCACATGTCCACCAAACCCTCAGACACGAAAACCATCTAATGTCGATAAAACCAGAAACTCAAGGTGAGGAAAAACTCGCATAGAGAACCATTGATCATTTGAGGTCACCAAATCCCAACCTTCAACTTCCAGAAACAAACAACGATATTTGAAACCAAACCCGTGCATGGCTCTATCGAGAGGCCTTGTCTTCCAAACTCAAACAACAACAATATCCGAAAAGAAACATTCAAAAGGAACCCTTGGGAAAAACTCCACCACCATTTCCCCCAAGTCTGAAACTCTAGCGTCACATCATAGCCAATGCATCTTTATCCATAGCCACATCAGACATGAGAAGCTCCTAACAAATGATGTCAACAAAGAACCACCAAGTTTGATCTCTCCAGGATTCGAGTCGCAAAACCCAGCAGGACCCACTACAAGGAAAAGACCCTCTAGCATAGGTTATAAAGGAGGATTTTTAGTGTTATAAAATTGGCCAAAATTGTCAAAAAAACATTTGCTACAACATCCGTTTATGGTTACAGAGGTTTTGGCGGAGCTTTTAACGGAAATTCAACACAACTAAAAAAATTGGGCAGCCGGAGGTTATTACGGATGTTTCTTCATGGATGTGCTACTAAGGTGTCAACACATTGGTGTGTGTCATTTAGAAGGTGGTCCAGGGTGGTCGAAGGTGCATGCACCGAGCTATCAAGGTATAAAACCGCATCGGACGCAGTGTTGGTGATACAACGCACGGGGCCGTTTTAATTGGTATTGGGATTTGTACGATGCCCATAGGTTGTCTCAATGCACCGGTACGAAGACTTATAGAAACACACTAGTGCGAAGTATCAGACAAACGCACCGAGAATTATAATTGGTATTGGTATTTGTGCGATGCCCATAGGTCATACAAATGCACTGGTGCGTAGTCTCACATAAATGCATCGGTGTGCAGTATCGCACAAACGCACTGAGATTTACAATTGGTATTGGTATTTGTGTGGTGCCCATATATCATAGTAACACACCGGTGCATTGTATCATACAAATGCACCAGTTTTCATTTTGTATTTTTTAGAAAAATCGACCTGTGACAGTGCAATGATTGTGATTTTTTAAAATTCATTATTCATCAAAAGTCGACACATCTTATAACAATATTCATATTAATTAAATTTTTATTAATGCATTTGAATGTGATGTTTGGATTAACTTGCTATATCATATCATAATTATTGTGATTTTTTAAAATTCATTATTCATCAAAAGTTGATACATATATATCTTATAACGGTATTCATAGGAATTAAATTTTTATTAGTGCGTTTGAATGTGATGTTTGGATTAATTTGTTATATAATATCATCAAATTTCACATCTCTTCATTATAATATTTAATCATCCATAAATTTAATCAGTGGTGTCACATTTCATAGTGACAATGGAGAACGCAATAGAATAAATTAAAACATATATATATATATATATATATATATATATATATATATATATATATATATATATATATATATATATATGCTAAGTAAGTGTGTGTGTGTGTGTGTGAATAAGACAGTCTTTGTCATACAAAATAGGACAATTATTGGTATTCCTTTGTCTTTCATTTGGGACGTTACGTCTATTATATTAAAAAAAATGTTTGATTTCACACACAAATATTTCAAAAAATACAACACCTTGCTTTGATATCCAAACATAGTGATCATAACTCTTCGCTTGAACAACTATCCCTGCTAGAGCTACTTCCATTACTTGGGTTATTTTCAAGAATGTTTTGTTCATGGTGTTGACTGTTTTCTTCTTCTTCACCTTCCATCTACAAACATAAAAATAAACTGTAATGACTATATATACATTGGTGAGAATAATGAAAATTGCAATATTAAATAATATACATCAAAGTAAATAAAAAAGAAATGACGTACCATAGCAACAATTGACCAATGAACTATACACATTCTCTCAAAACCATGTAGTATTCCATCTTTCAAGATTTCATATGTTGGCATAGTTCCATACTTTGTTTCCTATAAGTTTTATACCCCATAACAAATAATATATTTAATATAAAATATTTTTTTGTTCTATTAATTATAGACAGAGATAAGTAAAACAAGATAGATAGGTGCTTACAAAATTCTACAATTAATTTCTGATATGCCAACATATACTCACAACCCATATTTTACCCAATCTCAATCAATTTGTCTCATGGTTTTTCTTTGTATGTTAGCACCTGTTTGAAGACATTCAATGATGGTTTTTGTAAAACAACTTAAAAAATATAAAAATGAACCCTAGTTAAGTTCTTATAAGGAAGTAACAATTACTCACAAACTTAGATATCAACCCTTTTCTTCCTTGTCGTCCTGTTTTATGTGCTAAATGGGTTCCATTTTCTTTTATTTTCTGCAAGAAAATACTTGAAAATTAATATTTAATGCTAAATTGTTTATTTATTGTGCCTAATGATTGAAAAATTCAATGATTACATATTACATTTGAAGCACGTTGTTGTTGAGATGGCTCCTCCTGCGATGCAATTTTGTCAATTTATTTGACCATCTCCTTGTACACCTTTTTGGACATTCCTACTGGCATATTTCTGATATCAACTCGTTCAACTTTTGAAATTTTCATAATCTTCCTGAAAATGTAACATGACAATAAACTATTTAATTTTTATATTGATATATGAAAAGTAAATATAACAAAAGTCATATTTATAAATGATATTTTTAAATAATTCTAGACAAACATTTAAAGAAATGCTACTTTTTCATTCCTTTGTTTTTTTTATTGTACGTTTTTGCTATTAAAACTCTAACATGTCTCATTGACCAATTCTCTGGAAACTCTTCCTATAGTTTAGATAAAATTTGGTTCTTGGAATCATTGGATTGATTTTTATATTGTAAGTGGAAATAATGTCTATACGTTCGTTCCATTAGATCCCGAAAACTTTTGTAAAAGTTTTTCCCCCTTTCGTTAACATCCAACACCACTCCAGATGAGCTAAGGAGCAATTCATTTTCATTTTCATGTTCTATTTTTTTCTTTTCTTCGAACAACATTCCTTTTTTGAGTTGTTGGTCCCTACAAAACATTAAACAGATGTGAATTAATAGATTTTTTGACACATGTTATTTACATTTTTTAAGTATTATTAATGAAAATTAAAAAAAGAAACTCATATTGGATCGATAGTATTTTTTCATTCACTTGATTCATCCTTTTGCATTTTTTTCATCAAGCTTTTACGCTCTTTTGGTTCTAGATCTGAAATAATCTTATGAGCTTCATCATTTTGTGGCTCTACATGATACACAGTAAACAATACATATTAGTTAAACTTACATATAGTTCAAAAATAATATTTTTTGTAAAGAATTTACAAATAACTTACCTTTTTTTCTTTTCCTGAGGTGTTATCAGTATTTTTGTTACTTGATCTCTTGTCATCCATTTATTTATCAATATGAAACCTATACCATATCATTCATTAATATATTTTATAAATAGATTGTCAACTTTTTAGGTGAAAAAAAAAATTCTCAAGAAACCGGTGCGTGATTCATGGTGTACGCACAGACGTCGGTGCATGGGGGTCTTATAAAGGCACCACAAAAATAGTATAATGGCCCGTATAGTGCTCTATGTCAATAAGGAGCGCTGGTGCATTACATGTGAACCACCACACCGATTAACACAAAAAAAATAATAAAAATCGTCGAGTATTAGTTTTTGTAGCTTAAATGCTCCGCGTAAACAAGGGAAGACCATATGGTGCTCTTTGTCAACTAGGAGACCCGGTGCGGTGCGTTATATGTTACATGGTGCACCGATTAACACAATAAAACAATTTTTTTCGAAACAACACATGCATGGTATGCCATAATGAAATAGCGCACAAGTGCCCTATTTTACATATGGCACACTGATTAAAAAAAAAATTGTTTTTAAATTTTTTATTACACAATATTTTCGCGGTGCACTGGAATAATCTAGCGCAGCAGTGCTAGGTTACGTCGAGTGCACCAATAAAATAAAAATCTTTTTTTCAATTCACGCAAGGATAGACATGGATTGGGATCCGACTATGCAAGTCGTCCCATGGGTTGGATGTCATAGGCCTATATATAGCAATACAAACCCTATAAATATAAAATGAAAAGCCCTAATTATGAAATCATAGATTCAAGGAGAAGAAAGGGCAGAAACAAAAAGAATGAAGGGTTTACGGTAAAAATGGATTTTCATTTTTTGTTTTTATTTTTTTCCTGAAAATGAAAAACAAATTGAAATTTTTTTCTTACTGCGTAAAAAAACTGCAGATAAAGTAAAAAAAATAGTAAAATTTAATCACGAGATCATTTGAAATTCTATGCTACAGGGTTTGAATCAATAGAGGTTTGGAATTCTGATTGTTTGAATACTTTAGTTCGAATGTATTTCGTTGCTCCAAAATTCTCTCATGCTCTCTTGCTCCAGGTATGTCTCCTGCAAATATCTGGCTGAAATTTTTTGAAAAAATAGTGAAATAATGAAAAGTGTTTAGTATTTAAAGAATTGTTTTATGAAATTATATTTTTCGAAAATATTTTGTCGCCCATTTTTCAATTTACCGTTTTTTTTCACTTAAAGAAAATAGAGTTGTGCTTTTTTTATTTGTGGTTATTCATCACCGGTGCGTCACTTAATATAAAAACACTGGTGCGTCCTTTGATAATGTGGCACCAGTGCGCAGTAACTAAAATGCACCGGTGTAGTTATTTGTACATTAGCACCGATTGCAAGAAGTCCACTTTTAAGGCACCGAAATTACTTTTAGGTGTGTATACCAAAAGTTACTATTGATTTTTCTCAAATGCAAGGAGAAAATATCATAATTATATCGAATGGAAAATTCTTCAAAATCCAGCTCATTCCATAATATTTCTCAAAGTCGATCGCAGAGTTCTCCCTATCCGTCTCGAGACGTAATATTTACTTCAGATTTTATTTATATTTTCATTATCTAATTGAATTTATGTTTTTTATCCATGTCAATCATGCAAAGCTTAATTAAATTTATAATTTATACAAATTTGTAGGTTCATGCAGATTTAGAATCAAGTTCAGATGCACAAAATATTCAAACAGCTCCAAAACGACGGAAGCGCTTATCAGGAGAAGCATACCGCAAGGCGCATTTGGTAGATGAAAATGGATAATCGCTTCACCCTGCCAATTGCAATCATATTGCATATTCTAGCCACAATCCTGAAACAATGATGTTAATAATCATAATTGTATGGTATATTGATTAATGTAATTATTTCAACATCAAACCAATTAATCATGCAATATTGTCAACGTGCTTACTAATTTATATCATATATTTTGTACTAATCATGTTCAAATATTTTTTATTAATTATTAGGATTCTAGTGATGATGAGTGACCTACCTACCATCCTTCGTTGCACCTCACGACAATTTCAAATCAAAAGAAGACTGAATTAAGAGAAAAAATCGAAGAGGAACGATACCAAGTATGGTCGAATCAACCACCGATTCAATTCCCGCTACGTCCATATTTACCAATTAGGAATGACTACAGCAATATGGCAATGGAGGCAATCAAATAGAGGTTGGTATGGATGATTACTTAAGGGAAACAAATGGAGGCAAGATGGCAAGATGGCAATGGAGACAATCAAATAGAGGTTGGTATGGATGATTACTTAAGGGAAACAACCACCATGGAGACAATGTTGTTAGATTCATTCCAAAATGATGATTAGCTCGGGGATGATGCTCATATCACTGACACATTTTTCGAAAGCCTTAAATTTGATTCCACCACCCCTCTCTTTGGACCTGGAAGTTAATCAAAGTCTACCCAGTTGGGGACAATGATGTTACTATACAACTTGAAAGCAAAGTTTGGCTTGTCGAATGCATGTTTCTCGGAAATTTTGAGGGGTCTATGGCAAAGGGGTACATATCGTATGAGTCTTTATTGAGTATGTGTTATATTCTTTCCACGACTAATCACGCGTGGGGGGGGGGGGTCACAGCGGGGGCGATAGCCCCCCCTATGCATTGTGCTGGGCACAACGTTGGGGGTGTCACAAGGGGGGCAGTAGCTCCCCTGTCAAGGTCCGGGGTAGCGCCCCGAAAAAAATTTTTGGTCCTTATTTTCGGTGGACGGACCCACCCACGGTTTTGTGCATGGGTTTGCATATGGTTTTGGGGCATGATAGTTTTCGGCCCCTGGTAATTTGTAGATCCGGTCAAGGGAACTACGGTTATGTTCTAATCCAGGGTTAATGGATTGGATTTTATGTATGCTTCGACATGTATATATATGTGTTGTAACACTAAAAGGAAAATAATGAAAAATCAAGCTAGTGATCCCTATTTGGGATTCAGGGGAAAATCTTTGTGTTTATATGTTTTATGTTTTATGCTCTCGCTATTGTTTATTTTCTGTTTTAAAGATTTGTTCGTAGATAATTTTTGTACAGGGTTAAAACCTACATTTGGTATCCGAGCAGTTTCGGCTTCAAGGGGATGCCTTTGCTGCTGAGGGGTTTTTTGCTCGAGCTTGAGGTAGACCCTGTTTAGTGGGAGATCTACAGGATCGATTCTTGCGGTGAAAGAAGATGGCGAGCATCAGGAAGATAGAGATCATGAAATTTAATGGTCAGAGTTTTGAGTTGTGGAAGCTCAATATGGAGGATTTGCAGGTGGATAAATATCAGTGGATCGTGGTAGATCTGGGTACTAAACTAACGACAATGTCAGATAAAGACTGGAAGAAGCTGGATCGGAAGGCAAAGAGCACAATATGGTTGTGTGTCTCAGATTCAGTATTTTTTAATGTATCAGGGGAATCTACGGCAAAGACCTTGTGGGAAAATATAGGGACTTTGTACCAATCTAAGTCTTTGGTGAATAAATTGTTCCTGCGGAAAAATCTGTATAACCTGAGGATGAAGGATGGAGACTCGGTGACAGAGCATCTGAACGCCTTCAATACTGAGGTAAGTCAACTGTCATCTGTTGATATTAAAATCTCATATGAAGATAAGTGCATCAGTTTATTGTGTTCTCTACCAGATTCATGGGATAGTCTGGTTATTGCAATAGGTAGCAATACAACTACCTTGAATTTTGATGATATTGTCTCAGCCATGTTGTCGAAGGAAATGAGCCGAAGAGATATGGAGGACCATAATGGAGATGCCTTATCTGTACGAGGAAGGTCCCAAAATAGAAACAAGAATAAGGTTTCGAGTGGGAGATCTAAATCTCCTAGAAAGTTTGTAAAGATGTGCTGGAAATGCGGAAAGGAAGGGCACTACAAAAAGGACTGCAGATCTAAAGCTCCTGAGAAAGGAAATGGATCTGATGATGCTCCTTCTGTGGAGGCAAAAACCACCTCGGATGAAGTTGGTGATGTGTATTTGGCTTCTTCTTCAAATACACATTTAGATCATGAGTCATGGTTGATTGAATCGGGTGCATCCTTTCACTTTACTCCTCATAGGGAGTGGCTCTATGAGTATGAGAAATATGATGGCGGTGATGTCTTCTTAGGTGATGATAGGAAGGCCAGAATCGTTGGACGTGGAAAAGATAAGATGAATCTGCAAGATGGAATGATTAGAACACTTCCTGGTGTTTTGCACATTCCTGCATTGGCCAGAACTCTAATTTCTGTAAGCAAGATGGATGATGTAGGTGTCAAAACAGTGTTCGATAAAGATACCTATAAGATGGTTCGGGGAGCACTGGTATTAATGCAGGGAGTTCGGATTGGAACTGTGTACAAGCTTCAGGGCAGCACTGTTATTGCTGGGTGCAACAGTTCTATGGTTCCCAAAAGTGGAGTGGAAAGCCTAGAGATCTCTGGAGAAAAGACCATGCTATGGCATCAAAGGCTTGGACATATTGGAGAGAAGGGCCTTTGGATACTGCATGGAAATGGTATGGTAGAAGGTATGTCTAATATCTCTCTGGATTTCAACTTCTGTGAACATTGTGTATATGGGAAGCAGAATCGGATGAGTTTTCCTTCTGGTGCTAAGAGGGCGAACAAGATATTGGAGCTTGTGCACAGTGATGTGTTTGGACCTGTGACGGTTCCATCAGTGGGTAAGTTTGTGTACTATGTTTCATTCATAGATGACTTCTCAAGAATACTACTCCATACACACCTCAGCAAAACAGAGTTGTAGAAAGAATGAACAAAACGTTGATGGAAAAGGCAAGAAGCATGCTCAGTGGTACTGGGTTAGGACAAGAATTCTAGGCAGAGGCAGTGGAGACTGCATGTTACTTGGTTAACAGATCACCTTCATCCGTGTTGGAGGATAAGACTCCACATGAGATGTGGACTGGTAAGAAACCCTCTCTTTCACATCTGAGGGTATTTGGATGTGATGTATATGTACATGTTCCAAAGGATAAAAGGAGCAAGTTGGATAATAAATATGAAAGGTGCATCTTTATTGGGTATAAGGATGGTTTAAAGGGTTACAAGCTTTGGAACCCAGAAACAAGGAAGGTTGTGTACCACTGAGATGTGGTGTTTAGAGAGGTGAAAGATATTGTTAAACATGAAGTCCTGCCAAAGGAGCCTGAGAAGATAGAGTTTGAGCTAAATGAGGATGAATCAGACTCTACAACAGAAGAAGACTCAGAAGAGGAAGAGTCGCAAACTCCAATTGTGAGAATATTAGTTCGGGAAAGAAGACAACCAGAAAGGTATAGTCCATCTACTTTCTGTTCAAATTTTTCTTGAATTATAACTGATGATGATCCCAGAACCGTCAGGGAGGCAGTAGATTCAGAGGATGGAAAACTCTGGAAGGAGGACATGGTTGATGAAATGGCATCCTTGCATAAAAATGAGGCATGGGATCTGGTGGAGTTGCCGACTGGAAGGAAGCCCATCAGGAGCAAATGGGTGTTTAAGAAGAAGATGAATGTAGAAGGCAAGGCGGAGAAATACAAAGCTCGGTTGGTAGCAAAAGGTTATTCCTAGGTGCCGGGAATTGATTTTGGTGATATTTTTCTCCTGTTGCCAAAGTTACTTCTATTAGATTACTTTTATCCGTTGCTACTGCATTTGGTTTTGAGGTAGAACAGATGGATGTGAAGACAACATTTCTTCACGGGGATCTAGAAGAGGAGATCTACATGAAACAACATGAAGGCTTCATGGTGAAGGGGAAGAAATAACTGGTATGTAGGTCAAAGAAGTCTCTGTATGGGTTAAAACAGTCACCAAAGATGTGGTATCAGAAATTTGATACCTATATACGGGGACTTGGCTTCACTAGAAGCAAGGAGGATCACTGTGTTTATTTTAAATTAATTAGTGACCATGTTATTTATTTGGTCTTGTATGTGGATGATATGTTGTTGATTGGAAATGAAAAAGAAATTATCCAAGATTTGACGACCTAGCTGTTCTCCAAATTCTACATGAAGGATCTTGATGCTACAAACTATATTTTGGGCATGGGAATTAAGAGAGATCGGGCAAAGAGGAAGCTCTGGTTAAACCAGAGGAAGTATGTCAAGACTATATTGCAAAGGCTCAATTTGCAGGATAGTATACCGGTGAATGTTCCGATTCCTGTAGGTACAAAGCTGTCTGCTAAATAGTGTCCCAAGACATAAGAAGAAGAGGAGGATATGTCCCGTGTTTCGTATGCAAGTGCAGTGGGTAGCCTGATGTATGCAATGGTTTGTACTAGACCAGACATTTCACATGGAGTGGGAGTATTGAGAAGGTTTATGTCAAACCCAGGGAAGGAGCATTGGACAACAATGAAGCGGGTTTTCATATATTTATGGCTTGTGCTACCAGAGAAGACCAGGATTAGAAAGAGTGTTGGAAATTCGTGGTTTTGTTGATGCAGACTGGGCTAGAGATCCGGACCAAAGAAGATCTACAAGTAGGTATGTGTTTAGCCTATTTGGAGGTGGAGTCAGTTGGATGAGTAAAAGACAGTTTGTAGTGGCTCTTTCAACTACAGAGGCTGAATACATAGCATCCACTCATGCAAGCAAGGAAGCAGTTTGGTTGCAGAGATTGTGTTCAAGTATGGGGTTGGTGCAGCACGCTGTAAGGATAGATTGTGATAGCCAAAGTGCAATTTTCTTGGCTAAGAACCCTGCTTATCATTCAAAGACAAAGCACATTAATGTTCAATATCACTTTGTGAGAGATATGGTTGAGGCTAAAACGGTGTTTCTGGTAAAGGTGGACACTTTGAAGAATGTTGCAGATGCATTGATGAAGTCTGTAAGCACTCAGAGGTTCTCTTGGTGTAGAGAAACAATGGGTGTTGCAGAACTGGGCTAATGACTAAGCTCTCCTTTGGCCCCCTGCAAAAAGAAAACAACAAGTGGGAGAATGTTGGGTATGTGTTATATTCTCTCCACAACTAATCACGCGTGGGGGGTCACACGAGGGGCAGTGGCCCCCCTTGTCGGGGTCTGGGGTAGTGCCTAGGAACAAAATTTTGGTCCTTATTTTCCAGTGGGCGGACCCGCCCATGGTTTTGTGCATGGGTTTGCACATGGTTTTGGGGCATGATGGTTTTCGACCCCTGGTATTTTGTATATCCGGTCAAGGGAACTACGGTTATGTTCTAATCCAGGGTTAATGGATTGGGGTTTATGTATGCTTCGACATGTATATATATGTGTGTGTGTGTGTATTGTAACACTAAAAGGAAAATAATGAAAAATCAAGTTGGTCGTCCCGATTTGGGATCCAGTGGAAAATCTTTGTGTTTATCTGTTTTATGTTTTATGCTCTCGCTATTGTTTATTTTCTATTTTAAATATTCGTTCGTAGATAATTTCTGTACAGGGTTAAAACTTGTAGTCTTTCTATTATGCCAGTGAGCACATCAAGCAGATTGACAACAAACCAGGTGCTGTGATTTGGGATGATGAAAGGGATGAAGAAAAAAGAGAAGGGGAGTCGCTCCAAATGAGTGGAAAAAAACGCTTGATAAAGAGTAAGCAACTTATAATTTTTCAAATTTACACAAAGTAAATATTCATGTTGAGCTTTGATATAATGTATATTTTCATCTCTATGTATACTATATAATGTTAGTTTGATTTCATCAGCGAATGCAGAAATTGAAGCAATTAATAAATTCGTTCTTTACAATTCTGAAGTGACACAACCATGGGTCGCATTGTACAAACAAAAGAGGATGAAATGGGATAGTGACAGGAAAGAATTCAAATGATTGAATGGTAGAAGTGTGCCTTATCCCGATATATTAAAAGAAAATATGCCAAAAATATTCCCTAACAGTTGGGTTGTTGACCAAGTCAGAGAGAAATACGGTGCAACTGGTCGCTACCCACATACTGAAGAGAATGCGCTAAATGTAGGGATTGGGTGCAGTAACTCGGTAATAATCTATTTAATTTATATGTACATTTGAAACTTAATAATGCACCTTTCAAATGTAATTACATCTATATTTCATATTTTAACTATTGGGTTATTATAAGACACATGACATTATGATTTTTTAAACTTTTTTTATAACAGGTGCATTTTTTCCCATCTATGTTGGCATATGGACACCATTTTTGCACAGAAAATTCCAACGCTGGAAACATCACACAAGACTGTGGAGTGGAAGTCGAGTTCGATCAATCTAGTTGATATAGCCACCGTGATCAAAACCTAGTACGAGGGACGTTAGGTTACATCAGAAAGATACAAGAGATCATTGAAGTGGATTTCTCTTCTTTCCAATGCGTTATTTTTAGGTGAAAGTGGTGGGACAACTTTGATCAGAATAATGTAAAGGAAGATCGTGATAGTAGGCTAATATGTATCATCTCTAGAAATATGTGGGATGAAGCTAAGGAGCCCTATGTTTTCCCCAAACACTACAACCAGGTGTTTTTTTACCCAGATGTGTTGGATAGGTATTGGTAGTTCGTATTGAGACATGACCCAAGATCAAAACATATTTTTGAGAACAATAGTGTTATCATGCCATGCGAGCTGGAAGAGAATGAGGGTGATCATGAGAACTGAGAGTGATATGGTACATGTGTTATTTCATCAATATTTATACTTTTAAGATGGGTTTTTTGAAACATTATAATATGTACCTTGAATTAATTGGTAATTTGCATTGTGTTAATGTTAAAATCAATATTTCACTTGATAATTCGCAATTATGTTGATCTCAAAAACAATGGCGTAGTGTATAAAGTTCTTTTTTTTTGTATGTAAGATCATAGTAAAATAATTATATTTCTAAAGTACATGAATTTATTTGCATTGTTTTCTAAACTTTATTATGTTATAAAAATTCATATTATTCTATATTTAATATTTTACAAATTTACAAATTTAAAAATTTTAATAAAATCATTTCCCATTAATACAATTAAAATTTTACAAATATTTTACAAGCAATTACAATTAAAATTACAATTAGAATTACAATTACAATTACAATTTTACAATTTCACATACAATTACAATTTTAGAATTTTACATACAAATACAATTTTACAATTACAATCATTTTACAGTAATACAATTAAAATTTTACAAATGTTTTACATAGAATTAGAATTAGAATTAGAATTTTACAATTTCACGTACAATTACAATTACAATTTTAGAATTTTACATATATACATTAAAATTTTACAAATTTAAAATTTACAATTACAATTACAATTGCAATTTTACAAATTTACATATATACCTTTACAGTTACAATTTTAGAATTTTACATACAATTACAATTTTAGAATTTTACATACAATTAGAATTTTACATGTATACAATTACAATTTTACAAATTTAAAATTTACAATTACAATTACAAATTTACAAATTTACAGATATACCATTACAATTTTAGAATTTTACATACAATCACAATTTTATAATTCTAAATACAATTAGAATTGCAATTACAATTTTACAATTTTACATATATACAATTACAATTATAATCATTTCATAATAAATTAAATATTACAATTACAATTAAAATTTTACAAATATTTTACATACAATTACAATTACAAATACAATTACAATTTTAGAATTTTACATACAATTAGAATTACAAATATTACAATTTTACAATATTATGATCATTTAATATTAAATTAATTAATAAACATCATGATCATGATAACCATCATACAAACATCATATTCGACTTAAAAACACATTCAAATTCTCTAACGTCATCGTGATTATTATCATCTAACAAAACACAATTAGCATTATATAGCATCATCACAACACAAACATCAAATATACATCTCATGTGAAATAACTGCTATCACATACACATCTATCTGCAAGCTACGCATTAAATGAACATATCTAACATGACCTAACAATATACACATCATGATGATCACCAACATGTAAATTAAGTACAACTGCAACATGAACATAAAATACATGGACCATATATATATAACTGAATAATGTCAAAAAAATATACTACTATAATAGAAATGTCATATATCAACTAATGGTACATCATCAATAGCAGTACTAGTCGATGCCTTCTCAATCAATGGTGCAACATCAACAAGCTCAGATACATGTTGATCATCAAGTGTATGATGATCTAGTACTGGTCCCTCAAGCTGATCAGGAGCAATTGTCAGTTGCTGATCGTGATGAATCGACATGGTCGATGGTCCACCCTGCAGCTTATGATCATGAGTACTGTTGGATGTTGCAGGCTGCTAACTTGATGTGGCCGATGGTCCAACCGACTCTCCATGATGACTGTTGCTCGATGCTAATGGACGTTTCTCATCTGGCGTGACGCGAGGTGAACGATGATCACTCCCCTGATCGTGATCATTAGATGATGCTTCGGTGCTGCTCGTGGACTGTCGATCACGTGCTACATCTCTACCACGTTTATAACGTGCAAGGGTGCTCCTCAGCCACGTAACTAAGGTTGTATCTCCTACAACATGTCGTATCAGGCTGTACATGTCACGTGGAATGCCTCTCCACATATATACCACCCTACCATAGGCATGTATGTCTCACATAGTAGTGGGAATGACTCCCTCCTCAACAATCAATGCATAGAGTTGGTCGCCCAACTCCATCCTCAATCTGTTATCAAGCCTACCGCCCCTAGCAAAAGGAATTACTGATGAACCACTAGGAGCAGGTCTCTATGGACCAGCCTCTTGATGATCCTCAGCATCTGGCATATCCTGATCGTCATCAGGATCCACACCTGGATCATGTGGTGGTGTGGGAATGTCCTCGCCATCAAAAGACCCAATGTATGCAAAATATATACAAGTACACAACAATAATTAGACAATTTCATTACACAATTTAATAAAAAAAAGTTTAAGAACATGTTAGAATAATTTTAAATAAAACAGTAATATAACCTCTATCATCCAGCGGCTCATCATCTGTGAAGAGGATGTTGGCACACCCTCGCCAATCCAAACTAGCATAATGACATGGGACCATAACAAAGGGATTCTCTTCAACACTAGCTAGCAACTTCAGTGCATCAAGCGATATCCTCACGGAAAACTCAGTTTCGCCCCTCTTGGGCATTATCTGTCCCCACATGTGCATCTCTGCCTCCAACATTGGCCTACGAGGCTGTTGAACAAAAGTAGGCCTCGTCTTTGGAAACCTCTCAAAAAATAAACAAAAAATCTCTGAAGAAAAAGGGAAGTTGACCCTCCCTTGTGCATGATCCCGACATCTATCTAAAGTTGTATAGAACTGCCGCAAAAAAATGGCAGACCACCTGAAAAGTCTTGGCTCCTGTACTAAATAATAAACATAATATAGAAGCGAGCAACTAATGTGTTTCCCGTTGCTGGTGTTGTGTGAAATGGTTGAAATCATAAGTGAGATGCACCTCACCTCCTCACTACCAAATGCAACAATACGTAACTGACCTCCGGAGACCTAAAAATATGAAGGAGATAGTATATTTGTGCTAATGTATCTCTGAGAGTACACCAACTCACTCCCTACTACGTAGCCAACTGGAATCTCTGGGAACAAGGGAAAATCCACCCCTCTCCTTGATATCCTTGTAATGAAATATATTTCCTTCTTAATGGACGCGTACCACTGGTTAGGACCAACACGAAAATCCTATAGGTGGGCATTCCACCTGCGGATAATATGTCTCAAAAACAAACCATGGCCCTTTAGGGAAGTAGCCTCCTCATATAACTTGACGAGGCCTACCTACCTTAGGAGCCCCTGGGTAGCTACTATAATAGGGCGAGGGTACGCATCTCTCTCCCTCTTTCGTGCATCCCACAGGCGAACCATGTTATACTGGTCCACCTGTTGTTGTTATTGTTCCCTCTCTTATCTCCTTTCACGTCTTTGAATGATTGACGTATTAAATACAATTATTTTTATTAAATGAGACATGTATTTAGGAATATACATATAAAAAAAAACAGTTGGTGCACCAAACAAAATAGGCATGCACCAGTATCAGTGCATATTTTTTTGTTGTGCACCGGCGGCGGTGCACCAAACAATCTTCAGCGCACTGGCAATGGTGCACCTCAAAATTTCCAGCATGTTATTCATCAGTAATTTTTTCTTTTTGTAGATGACTAAATGCTTATCCTAGATTTCTAAAAACAAAATTCATGAATATTGTGAGTTTTAGAAATCTCACTGCCTTCATTATCCTTAGAAGAAATTTTTCACTATTTTACTACTCTATCATGTCATGGTCATCCTACCACTCCCAGAAGACCCATCATGGGCTCATGCCACTCAATATTCATCATTTTTTCCACTTTTGACCTCAACACTCTCTTTTTCCTTACCTAACCCCTCCACTTGCATCCTAGGATCACCAACCAACTTACACTTTCCCATGTTCCTCAAATGCCTCAAGCATTGATGGTCTCAAAACTATCTATGTAGGCTCTTTAGATAAATCAAGTATATTGGTTTTTGGATCTTCAATACCTCAAATTATCAAAATCTCTATTTCCATACTTGAGAAGCCTAAGCCAAGCTTTCAGTCAAAGGAAAAGTCTAAACAGTCTATCACTAGGTCATTAGGGTTTTCATGGTTTGAAGGATTGCCTTTGATGTTCTAAATCAGTGTTTTTCATGTGACAAGAAGGTAAATCAAATGGAAAAGAAGGTCAACATCTGTTGTTACCAAAACAGATCAGAAAAACCTTCAAGGAAGACCTCCTTAATCAAGTTCAACATCTGCAAAGAACAACTGTCCATGATTTACATTTCTGCAGGAGTGTCAAGGTAACTATCAGCAGAAAATGAGGTAAGGTAAGAGGCCAAATCCTCACTAAAGGACATCCATAGGAAAGAAAGGGAAGCATGCCTATGTTCAAAGAGAATCAGGGTTTTTAGGAATGATTGGCTAAATATTGTTTCCAAGAAAGAAGCCAATGCGAAAGACCACAAGGAGAGAGGCACATCCACACAATCAAGCATAATTTGAAGATTTTTAAGTTATAAATAAAGAAGGGAAAAAGGTGAGGTGAACTAAACAGAAATGAATGAACTTGAAAGGGCTATAGAGAACTTAGAAGACAACACTAATTATTCTTCTCTAACATCCCTAAAACCTAATATTTTGGAAAGATAGGCAGAGTAAGTGAATTGAAGACTATGAGCCTCCATGATGATAGTAGAATTTTTTCAGAAGCTGTTGAAGGTAATTTCTAGGGTTTAGGGTTTGCCAAGGTAACCATGCTTCACTGCATCAAAGGGAGGAAATGCAAAGAGTATCGGTGTGATGGGGATCAAGTTTTCAAGTGCATTTCTCTCTAATGGCCAAAGGAATGAAAGCCTAGGGTTGAGTTTCAAAATGAGAGGTCAAGCTAATCATGAAGTTATTGTTATATGACTGAAAGTGTTAAACTCCAAAATTGTCAAAAAGTGGCAAATTCAGTATGTCATGACACCTACACAAATCAGAAGTGAGAAAAAGGAGGCATAACATACATGATTTATAGTATTTGTCAAAATGGATATATCACTATAAAAGTCAGTAAATGACAAAGAGATTAAAAAACAGTACAAAGTGGGTTTTTTTTTCAGTTTCATTTATTGGTCTAAAAAGGTATAAAAGGCCTACTTTTTTTTTCTTCCCATCTCATTTTGCTGTTGCAAAGAGAAAAAAAGCTTCCAAGGAGATTTTTTCTGAGTTATGGTCCATTTTTGGGCAAGGTTACTGGCGCTATGCACAAAAACTGGCGTTGTGCTCACAAACCCTGGCATTGCGTCAATATGGTTCTCCATAGTGTGTTTTTGCACTACGCTACGCATACACTGGATGGTGCTGCACATATAGCCTGACGATGTGCCAAGGCATACCAACACACACAGGGGCACGATGCTGCGTCCACAATCTGACTCGACACCCATTTTTCCGCCTAGCGCTACGCGCATAGAGCACCCGACAGGGCCGGCGCTGCGCCCAAGGGCCGAAAGGCCTGCACGAGATGTGCAATGCTACACACACAGGGCCTGACTCGCCCGACGATACGCCTAGAAGGCAACCTGACAGTGCAGGCAGGGCGCTACGCTCATAGAAAAAAACCCTTAAACTTGCAGGACGGTGCCAAAGGTTCAAGGAAGGTCCTCCAAATTGGTTTCAAAACCCTGCAAGAAAGCTAAATTTGGTAGGTGGCTTTTCCACTTTGTACTCCAAGTAATTTTCATGATTTTGTGATTAAAAGAAATGATTAAAACCTAGTATTTGCAAGCCCTAGGTCTTCCTTAAAAGAAAACCTCTGTTTTTGACCTATGAGCAATTAGTTTTCATTTGAAGGAGAGTGAACTAGGGTAATCTAAAATCATTTCATGTAAAAGCCCTCATCAAGCTCAAAAACACTCAGTCATATACCTCACCTCCATATCACTCATTTGCAAGAGTTGCCCTCCATTATTTTCATTTTACTCCTCTTGCCCAAGTTTGTCCACAAACAACCCTAATCATCATGTCAAGAGCAGAGGACAGTAGCAGCTGTGAAAGAGGCCAAACCACAAAGGAAGGAAAGTGAACATATTTGAACCCTAGAGCATAGTAGATATCACCTCATCTCCCATGATCCTCTCATGTTCGAGAATATGGGATGTTTTCAATTTTGTGAGAAGGTCAAACAAGTACAACACCACCCAGAGCTTACAAGGTTTTTTGTCCTCAACCTCCACAACAAATAGGAAAATATTGCAGGGGTGGATTTTGAACTATCAACAAATGCCATCTCTAATGCTACATGCATACCTACAGTTGGTGAGAAATGGTTCAAGAAGGCAAGCTTGGACATGAACCATTATAAGACATTTGTCAAAACTAGGTACAGAGTAGGATGTAGGGCTATCTTCCCTTTCTCACACCTAAAACAGAGATTTGCACCCTTGATGAGGGTTATCATGAAGTAGTTTACCTGTGAAGGGAGGTACTCTAGACTTTATTCCTACCATGTTAAACTCCTCATGCATTTCACAAGGGTTAAAATTATTCATTCGCCTTACTACTTATATAGGAGCATTGACAAAATGTCTTCTGGTGCGTGGAGGAGAAGTTATGCCCAGCAAACACATAGTTTATTCCACCATTCCTTGATCAAGATGGTGGTATTACATTAGCTGGAGCAAAAAGGCATTCCTTAGGATGTGTTCATAGCCCATGAAGTCTTCACAAGGCCACAACTTCCTCATCAACCAAACTTGCCCTCATCATCTACACAAGTGTCCTCACCTCAAGAAAACCTCCCTTCCTCCCGTTCTCTTGATTCATTAAATGAAGAAGGAAGTGGCAATGATGAATCAAGTGAAAATGAGGGAGATAATGATAATGAGTCAGATCAAAATGAAGAGGGTGAGAGTGAAAATAAATCAGTCCAAAGTGAGGCTGAGGCAGATGATGAATAAAGGGGCAGTGAGCATGACAATGATAAAGATAATGACAGTGAGGACAATGCAGAAACTGAAGGCAGCAGTGACCAAAATGAAGCAAAACTCAGTGATGAAAAGGACATCAAAGAGGAAAATAGTCATGACAGTCATGACGAAAGTCAGCTACTCAGTGATAACGAGAATGATGACAGTGAAAAAGGGGAAGAGGCTGATAGTCCAAATGATGATCACAACAGTGAAAGGGAAAGTAGCTGCAATGAGGGACAAAATGAAGAGGGTGATGACAACAGCAAGGATCACAGCCATGAAAAAGGCACCAAGAAGATCACCATCACACCTCTTTCATTCATATATCAGAGAGGGCCAAGGCTTGTGTTTGCTGCCTCCAAAAGGCAAAGGACCATGCCATCTACCTCAGCTCAGCCACTAGACAAAGGAAAACAAAAGGTAAAAGAAGAAGAAGAAGATCATGAGGTGGAAAGGGAGTTTGAAATCATTCAGGTGGACAGTGATGAGGAGGAGGAAGCAAGAATCTCAAACTTTCTCATCCAAAACAAAAGTGCACTCGTTGAAGACCTCCAAGCCAATCTGAATAGGGCCAAAAGTGTAAATTATGCCCTTGACTTGGAGAATAGGTAGCTAGGAGCACGAATTTCTATTTATGAGGCTAGAGCCATTAAGGCTTGGAAAGAAGCCCAAAGGGCACAGGCGAAACTAGAAGAGTTCATGGTCACTTATGAAGAGAGTGAGGATGAGGAAGGTCAATCTAGGATGAGGCCTAGAACCATGGGATTGAAGAAGGAATTGGCAAAGCAAAGAGAACAAGAAGCAACCCTAGTAGAAAAACTCTCCGAAGATGAGCTATTGGCCATGGAGATAGCACAGGATCGGGAGCCTTGGTTGGAAAGAGCCAAAATTCACTTGGAGGCTAAGTTGAAGAAGGCAAATCAAGATCTTGACCTCCAAAGAAGAATGACAAAGCATTATGCCCGGAGAAACCAAGTTGCAAGGGCCAAATTGAAGAAGGCCCAAACAAAGATCTGTGCACTAAAAGAAGAAAAGTGCCAAGCTAGACTTGAAATTTTAGCAAAAGCTTCTCTACAGGTCTCTTAAACCCCATGAGGGAGACATTCACCAATTTTAAAGAAATTTTGACAAGTTTTTGTTTTTTGAGAATTTGGAGGCCTATAAGTGCAGCGCCACTAGCGCTACGTTTTTCCCTCAGGCATCCTTAGAGGGAAAAATTTACATTTTTGGATTTCTCATGCCTAGTACATTATGCTCACCAAATTTCAGGACATTTGGAGTAGGTTTGACCCCTCAAAGGGTCAAACAACACCTCATTTTCTACCATTCTGCCTCATTTTCAAGCCTGGCACTGGGCTCAGAGCAGTGTTGGGAATTTGACTTTTTGGATAGGTTACAAAGTCTCAATCAGAAAACCAAAGGTATATCTGGAAAGCAGACTCCGCAGGATTTCCAATGGGCCATCACAAAGTAAAATTTGACATGGGGAAGGTACCCAAAACTTGGCTGCAAAAAGACCTATTTTCTGCCTAGGATGGTGCTGTGCTTATAGACAACATTGTGTGTTTTTGGCCAAAAGTCAACAAAACACACTCATTTATTGCAAAATGATATTTTTATGTTTTTTAAGGACAATCACCATAGAATTAGGTGCTAGAAGTTATTTTGGCATTTATTTCATGGGATATTTTGTGCCTTGGGCCTTGTATGGTCTCTTAGGCATTTATGACATTTATGAGTGATTTTGACATTTTCGAACCTTATCTAGGGTTTTTTCCCTCATGTGCTAAGATAAATAGAGCATGAGGGCTTCATTGTAAATGTTGGAATTTGATGAGTTTTGAGAGCAATACATGGTTTTCTTGAGTTTGATGAAGAAATTGGTCTTGTGGAGTTTCTAAATGGTCTCCTTTGATTGATGATGAAGGAGGATAGCTTGCAAGATCCCTGAGCATGATTAATGGTGATGTATCTCTGTTTAGTTCCTGTTTCCTTATGTATCATTTTGTTACATCCTTCTATGTTGCAGTAGAATAGAGGAGCATATGCTAAGAAATATTGTTTGAGGCACCTTAGTACTTCATGTTTTCTATTGTCTTTATGTTTTCCTCTGCTCGGTTAGTTTAAGGAATTCTTAATTGCTTCTTAGACCTACATATGCTTGTTTATTCCATAAATGGTTCAATATAGTAGTTTTCAAATATGTTTTATGGTTAGCCCTGCTTATTTGATGCTATTTAAACTATGTTTTGGAATCTCACTTTGAAGTACTACTTGTTGGGTTTTAGTCAAAGAGGCCATATTATGATCATGCCCTCTATCCATGCTTGAGAAGTTGCCTTAAAGTTCTTCTTAGCTTGATCATAGATGCTTAGGAGTTCCCTCTTCTTTGATTAAAGTTATTATGTTATCTTGTATGTTTTCTAAACCTAGAAGGTGAAATCACTAGAAGTTAGATAAGTTTCTTGCTTTCTATGGTTCACTGAATTGTTCATCTTAATTGCTTGTTTGCTTAAGTATAATAAAAAAGCTATTGTTTTGCCATGTCTTATGATTATGTCCTTATGTTGATCAGTATTCAAGACCATCTTGTTTAAAATGTATTTGTTTAAGGATTCTTCACTACCCTTACAACCCTACTATGCTCACAAACTTTATGTTCATTCCACTTCATACATGCCTTAAAAGATCCATTTGACCATACTAGATTCTCCCTGTTATGCATCTTGTTTCATTGTTGAGATATCCATGACTTTCATATACTCCATATCCTAATTATTTGAAGACCTCTAACTCCACCTATTCTACTTGATCATCTCACCCAACCAAAACAAATAATAAACCTTACACTTAATAACTATCCTAAAAGAAAAAAGTTCACATCCTATGCATAAATAGAGAGAGCCCTCTCTGAGTCCAAGAAGGCTAAGTCCTAGGACTCCAAACACTAGTCTGATGTTAACATGTGCATTTGGTCTACCAATCTTCTAAATCATGGGACCCTAACATAGCACACCGTCATCCTTTCATTCTTCTCAAGTAAACGATGCGGTGGTATAATAGACCGCACCATTGACTATGGACCGTGTCGGGAGGGCGGTGTGTTGGTCAAACTCTACGCCTCGGGGCGTATATTTCGGTCATCACACTGACCTCCTGACATCATTACATAGTCAACGATGCGGTATTTTACCAGGCCACACCGTTGACCTTGTGGAATAGTGGCAATGCGGTGCGCCGACAAAAATACCCGCCCCGGGGCGAATATTTAAGTCAACGCAATGCATTGCCACTATTCCACAGGGTCAATGGTGCGACTGGGTAGCCAACCACACCACACTTTTTTTTAATTTTAAAATAGCACAATGCGCCTTTCGGTATTGCCCCAGAACCAGTGCGGATACCATTAGCATTGGTTGCAGTGTGTCCTGTAAATTTACAGGAAGCACTGCGAACCGATGCAAGCCGAATAGCTCGAGCGCACCGCGCGACAATTTTTTTTTTTTTTAATGGTTAATTTTAAGGTAATTTTAAATTCTAATCCGCTAAAAGGCTTAATTATGGTAAAACAAGAAAAATACATGTGCATTTGGTCATCGAGGAGGCATACTGGCTGTAGAATTTGCAAAAGTAAATTTGCCCACCATTTTGCAAAATTCAAGCTGGAGGTTGGTGGGCAATGCACAATAGCAGTACGTGCAATGGGTGCAATGGGAGCACCAATGTCAAGGCGACTCAAACAAGGATAAATTGCGTCGGTGCTTGAGAGCTCTGGAGCATTGAGAAAATTGAAAAATGTGATTTTTTGGCCGTAATTTTTTTATTTTATTTAACCGTATTCCGGTGTGCGGGGTTTTATAGGCACACTAGTGTGGTTTCTTAAGACAGCACTGGGTCGATTATGTTTTGGTGCAGGGTTTTAGGACGCACTGGTGCGGAATCTTTGTAAAGCACCGGTGCATTACAGTAATAAGACGCATCGAGCGGGTGTGTACGGAGCGCACGGTGTCCAGTGTGCCAATGTTTTGTGCTCATCGATGCTTTCTCTTGTTGAATGCACTGGCGCTGTTTAGGATGATAAGCACACCTCCACCCGCCAACCTCCTCTAGTAACCTCTGCTAGAAAAGGATGTCTGGGGTATTTTTATGAGGGGTTCCTAAAAAACATACACTAGAGGGTCTTTTTCTTGTAGTGACCACCAAACCATTAGACACGATCCATGGAAAAAATACCCAGAATCTCGAAGTCATGAAAAACACGCATGGACAACCATCATTCCTTTAAGTCCACCAGGGTTTCTTCGCTACCCTCAGTCGAGAGTTCTGGAAAATATATAAACCAAAACCCCCGACCTTCAATGTCTAGAAACAAAAAACGATAACAAATACCATATCCATGCTTGCCACCACCAAGAGTCCCTATCTTCCAAACATCGACAACAATGGCCTTTGAAAAACCATAGTGAATGGGAAATATAACGTGAAGCTTTACCTCCATCCCCCGTTATATTAACATATATTTAACTACATACATTTTGATCTCAAAATTAAATAGAAATGATATTGCAATAAAATCGGTGATTGAGAAACATATATTGTACAAAATATTTTCATATGAAGATATCATCGACAACACAAAGGGGCTTGAGTAGAGATTATATATGGAAATTTCATTTCTTTTTGTAAATGTGTCTATGTATTTCTATTGATAGCTAAGGAAATTACATGAGGTATTACATTAGGAATTCTTCAAAACTTTGACAGTTACAGAGTGAACAAAATTCTCCATTCGTGGTGCATAAATATGGGGCACAATAGACAGTAGGCTTGACCAGAAAGTGAGGGTGACTCTCACTAAATCTTCAACATGAACCAAGACAACCTTTACAAATTGATAACATAAGATGGCTAAACATGACATAAGAGATGACAATATAAGATAACTAAACACCACACAGTGTAGTAGAAACTTGAGAAAAAACACAAAGTCATTGGCTGTTCCTGCCAGACTGAGTAATGTAATAGCTTTTAGAGAAGCTTAGTCAAGAATGATAACTAACGATCCTAGAGAGACAACAACTTGGGAATTGTGCTCTGGTAAGGCAGAATTGGCATTGATAGCACTAAGAGGAATTTTTTTGATTACCGTAGCCTCTTCCTGATGACCATTGGAGTCAATATCGAAGTTTGAAACTATATATAGTTCTACTCGGTTCAACCTTACCACTATATCGTCCAAATTGTATCTAATGTCCTGCATGATGTGCTTAATCTCTTCCTGGATTGCAAAGAGTTTGTAAGTATCAACTTTCTTATCACGGATAACCATGCTAAGCAGTGTCTCCATTTGGCGATGGTGAGTGATTGAGTGAAGGAAATGGATTTGCCTCTTTTGAAATATTCCTAGATCTGGTACCCATTTGAGGTTGCATCCACTTATCTCAGAGTCTAAGAAATATTGGCGGTCTCCAAATTCCTTGGTTTCCTACATTCGAATTTCTTTCCTGGCCTCAACGAGAGTAGCCTCAAAGAAATTTGCCACAGATTCTAAGCCAAACAACCACCTATACCTAGAGGAGGATGCCTCTGGTGCTCCATCCCGTCAGGTAGCTAGTCGTTGGCATGGCGCCATGTACAACCTACAAACAAAACACCTAAGTATGACCACTGACGAACGAAAAAGACCCCAAAAATATCACACTGACAGTGCAGTTCTAACCGGCCTAAAGCAGAAATTGAGTACAATGTAAGGGGGGAAAGTGAGATACTGGAGGAGGGCTAAGTAAATCCTATGAAACACCCATCGATGTGAATGTACCATCAGTGTGACTGAGTAAAAATATAAGAGCTCAGAGTGACGAGACCTGGATTTAAAACCAAATTGATAATGTACCTGAATAACAAACCCCACAAAGAAGCACTTGACAGTTAAAGGAGTCTATAATTGGGTATGGGCCTTTAAAGATGTCACGAATAATACCACCACCACCTCAAAGGACAAGCAAGATCTCGTGTTATGCAATAACAACACAAAGAACATTGAGAGAAACTACAACCCTGTATACTCAAACACTAATATGACAGACGACGAAAACAACCCTAAGTACTCAAACACTAAGATGACGACCGATGAAAAAAACAACAACAAAGTTTAAATATAAGGGAAAGAGGCCATGAAGGTAATGAGTGACCCTGAAGCACTGTCCCAACCCAAAGCTTCAACCACCATTCAATAATGTTTAGAAATTCCATGAGGTGATGAAATGCAATGTTCTTGACGATCAGGCCTCCAAAGTTCCACCACCCTGCAAGCAACGTAGGGATTACATAACAGAATGCTAGTGTGGAGGATTTGGTACAAGAAAACAGTAAAAAATGAGTGACCCTGAAGCACTGTCCCAACCCAAAGCTTCAACCACCATTCGATAATGTTTAGAAATTCCATGAGGTGATGAAATGCAATGTTCATGACGATCAGGCCTCCAAAGTTCCACCACCCTGCAAGCAACGTAAGGATTACATAACAGAATGCTAGTGTGGAGGATTTGGTACAAGAAAACAGTAAAAAAATGCACAAGAAGGGAAAATGTCCTAAGTGAAATCAAAACTCAGCAAACCAAAACAATGGCCCATGATGATCTCATAAATGATATTAATTCTCTTAATCACGGTAATCTCTTGCTATGGTCAATCTGCCATGGAAGGAGATCACCATATCCACATAAGCAAAAGGAATGATTAGATTGAAGATCCTGAAGCGTATCAAAACACATAGAGTATATATTGAACATTTGATAGAAGGGGCCTTGACCACGTGATCCCTTGTAGATTGAGCGCGTTTTCGCCATGTTGTTGCCATGCAGGGTCGAGGAGAGAGGCGAGCCTTATTCGTAGGCTACCCAGAAATAAATACGCCTCAACATACACTGCCCACCGTAAGATTAAAGCAAGTACACCATCCAACGGTGAGGAATATATACCCAAACATATTTATTGCTTGATAGCTTGAGAAATAAAACTTACTGAGAAAATAAAACACAGTTTGGTTCTCTAGATCATCCACGGATTTTGGCATAGGAGGGACTTACGGTACGCTGACATAATAATATTTTAATGTACTGTGCCTACAGTAAGTCGATTAATTAATGTACGGTGCCTTCACTCCAAACATTTATATTCATAGTATAAAATAATAATATTTATGTAAAATATAATTATATAAAAAGGTGCACGCTGTTCTTTCGTCATAATGTTAAAAGTTCATTCATTCGAAACGTCCTAATGATGTTCGATATCGTTTTCCAAAGGAACATTGTTCACATGTTAGATATATCAAACCAATAAATTTCAGATACTCTAGAAGCTGCATTAAATTATATATCTGATGATCTAAGATTATTAAAAAAATATGGTAAAAGTTAAAAGTTTAGATAATAAAATATTTAAAAGATAAAATAACGTTTAAAATAATTTTAATAAACATACGAATGATAAGGCCAACAGATAACTTAATACACTTAACATTGAAAATTAAAATATTACACAATTACGTAGCCGCCTAAACCATCAGGCGTCGTCATGCTTTGAACCACATGGAAAAATGAAAAGCTCAATCTGAAAACACTGCATAAAATTAAATTTATTTGAATGAGTATTAGGGTCCCAAGCAAAAACCACGGTGTCCACCTTAAATCATTCCAAGTCTGCTTGAATTAAAAATTAATTACAACTTTGATTTGAGAGATTTTGGAATCTCTCACGATCTCTCAATCGATATAAAATTGACCAAAACTTTATTTTAATATTTCGCTTAATCTTAGTTTTCGGAAAATTGATTTCCATTAGTTAACTTTTTCAATCATAGATGATCAATACACACTTTACATTGAAATAAATGTCATCGGTTTAAAATACTTCAAATTTAATAATAAACATTTCAAGCGATACATCATTAATTATATTATTTTATCATAAATCATATAGGTAAATATTATAATAAATGTATAATATTTATATTGCACAGTATACAAATAAAATTAAAATATATTTTAATCATTTTATATATTATCAAATTTAATGTAATAAATTAAAAATATTAATATTATACCACATAAAAACATAATTGTAAAATAAAATTAAATCATTTTGAAAATCTATATACCCAAAAAGGGTTATCACACGTGTTGGTAATCTTTGTAGGGATAGAGTTCCTTCGTAACTCTAATTTCTTGATTGGAATTAGTTGTTAAAACTTGCAGAGTTCCTGTTGACTAATATTTTATTTTTCAAGTTCTCCACTGCGACTTTGATTTCCATATATATTAACAAATGAGTTGTAAAGTGATTAGTATTATACAAAGTTTATAATTTTAATGATAAAAATAATTCCCATACATATTAACAAATGAGTTGTAAAGTGATTAGTATTATACAAGGTTTATAATTTTAATGATAAAAACAATAATAAGAATCTCGAAGAAAGATAAAGTATAACTCAAATAATTTTATCATTTATAGTTTTAAAATTAAATATATTATATTATATTATTTATAAAAGTGAGTGTTTTTTAATTGAAAGTATAGTTATGAATAAACAGTTAATGTATACAAATTAGATAAACAATATGAAAGATGATAAGTTTTTAAAAAAAAACTCAAATTTCAAGCAAAATCACATGAAGTGGGATGACGTACCCATGCTATGTGTTTGGCTAAATCATTAAAGAAAATGAAGATTTAGTTATTCTCCAAATGAACCATAACATTAAAAATATTATTACATTTAAATTTAATGAGAAATTGTGATTCTATGAAATTGAAAGTCATAAATATATTTGTGTCTTTTCATTCTCCTACCTCCATACATAACTAGTTGAATTATAATGGCTTCTTCCATTTATTACTTCTTTGAAGTGTCATGACCCGCACTACTTAGTGTAATTGTTTAAAATAACCTATGTTCTAGTTTCTATGTGTCTTATTCGTCCTATAACCCATCAGTCACTAGTCACTATCATCAAAATTCAAATGTTTACCATAGTTTTAGTGATTATTCAAATTATCTTCATCATTAGGGGAATTTTATTTTGAGATATAAACGAAAGTTACTAACAAATTCCACTTTGAAATAGTTAAAATGTCATCCCAAGAGGGACAAGAAGAAAAGTAACTATTTTAATTGTATTTTAAGTGTAGGTATTTTTTGGATACAAGATTATTTTCATCCAGTAAATACCATTATGCATGCTTTTAATATACTTACATAGACAAAAGTCGAAAAAACATGAAAAAACATAATTCTTAATATGAGTCTACACAAAAGTATGTAGAGTAGACACTCATTTAATTTCACATTCAACCAACAGCTATACCTAAAATTAAAATAAAACTGTTAATAAATAAATTAAATTAAAAAGAATTTATCTCACAGTTAAAACTAAAATTTGTATTCATCTAAATTTTAAATTATATAAATTATTAATATCAATGTTAATAAAAAAACTATATTAAATAATGAAATGTAAATACTTAAACACTTAAAAGTTAAAATATAACACTATCAAATGATGAGCTCTATTAGGGTTTGCTAGGGTTATGTTCATCCTGAACCCATCCACAGTTGATCATCCCAGAGTGTGTGTTGGCTTAGACACGGGCTCCATCGCTGAAGGAGGGGATGAGTAAGGCCACAACGGGGGCAGAGATCCCCTCCTATTGAAACATATTCAGCGGTGAAACAAGTTCACAGGGAGCACATGCACCCAAGAGGAAAAATGGTCACGGGAAAGGTCCACTAGTCTTGGGCGCTCAATGGCAGAGATGCATGCGAGGACAATGTTTGCCACGAGCTTCAAAGAAGCCTCGCTTATTTATCCCAACAAAAAATTGGAAGAGTACAAAAAATATATGAAGGACCATTCATTAATATGTAAATCCATTGGGGTCTGGCCAACAAAATAAGATCTAGTTAAATGGATCCATCACAAATGGCAACCTAAAGGACATTTAGAGCTGAAACTGGGAGCCAAAGTATTTTTCACAGCTATCTTCACGAACTTGGAAGATAAGGAAAGGGTGTTTGATGACATCCCTTACTTCTTCAACAATTGAGGACTATTCATGTGACACTCGGAGGAGTGTTACAACCCAGATGGGGAAAAATTGTTGGCTACCCAGGTTTGGGTACACCTCTTTGGCCTTCCAGTGGATTTAAGGCCCCCCGGGGAAAGGAGGTAAGAAACGAGGCAGGAAAAATCTCAACGAGACCATTCAAATGATAGGGGAAACATTGGTGAACTCTGGAAGGGTAGTGTCATTGTCTGCAGTCTTCCACCAACTCAAAATTCATCCAAATGATTATCGCATCCTAGAATATTCAAGGCCTTAATAGAAAAGGAGAACAACACTATCTGAAATATCGTCTCAAGAAAGACAAGCCTGACATCGTGACCATAAAAGAAATGAAGATACTAGAAGCCAAACTCAATGATATTATAAAAACATTTAAGCCCCAATATGAGGTAATAGCACAAGATGCCAGAGGAAGTGTTGGAGGTTTATCTATCCTTTGGAACCAGACGATTTTTTTTTTTGAGGACTAGGTAAGCCAACCCAGAATACTTGTTGGTCATTTACGCCACATTGGATATAAAGAGTGGGCCCTATTAACAGGAGTTTACAGGCCTCATATTCTAGGAGAAAAAAGGGCTTTCCTTAAAAACCTTGCAAGCTTAAGAAGAGACTACCCAGATGACCTATGGATAGTTGTGGGGGACTTCAATATTCTCATGTCCCTTTAGGAACAGAGATGAGGAATTCATCACCAGGATGCAGATATGTAAATTTTCATAGATCTAATGTCCAAGCTACGTGTGGTGGACTTGAAAAACAATAATGGAACTCACACGTGGAATAACTAGTGAGGAGGCCACCATTAGATGTGTCACAATTGGATCACTTCCTAGCTTCGAATCAGGTCAGCACCTGCGACTTATTCTTGGAAGCATCCATACTCCCAGACATGGGCTTTGATCATTAGCCAATTTGATTGGAATTGACCTAAAAAATTGCCCCAAAAATTGACCATTCTGATTCCAGGCCTTATGGGTTCGGGACGCCAAGCTTATGGAAAAAATATAGGGATGGTGGAAGGACAATGACGCATTAGGAAAAAATCACATGCACACCTTCCAGCTAAAGCTCAAGGAGCTCAAGCACAGGATAAAGAAATAAAATCAAGAAGAATTCAGGCATATTATGAAATATCAACAACAACTAGCAAAAAAGATGGAGACAATCCAATAAAGGATCATCAATCAATACCGAGAAGAGCACTTAGTGGAAGAAGGGAGGCTCATTAATAAACTAGAAGAACGATGGAAACAGGAGGAGATACTCTCGAAGCATAAATCCAAAGTAAATTGGTTACGGGAGGGGGAAAGAAACACCTGATTCTTCCATAAAGCAATGGTTTAGCATCGTCGACACAATCAAATATTTTCCTTAAAAGATGAGGTTGGAAATTGAATAGTCCAACATGGGAAAATGGAGGATCTGGTGGTCAACCATTTCCAGTCTCTGCTCATGGAATCTACTCAGAATCAATCCGAGGTAATTCAAAGAATCACCCAGAACTTCCCACATCTCATCTCCAAATATCAGAACCTGGGCCTCATGTGGATGGTAATGCTAGAAGAAGTGGAAGAGGTGGTGAAAGGTATAGCAAAGAACAAGGCCCTTGGCCTGGATGGATTCACGGTGGTGTTATTCCAAGCAGCTTGGAACTTCATTGGTAATGATATGCTATAAGTGGTAGACGATTCTCGCCACAACCAAAAGGTATGCTCGAGACTTAATGCCACTTTCATTACTCTGATACCCAAATCGGATAAATATGAGGACCCCCAGGGGCTTAGATCGATCGCTTTGTGCAACGTTATTTATAAAATCATAGCTACAATCATTGTCAAATTGTCAAACCCTTAAAACCCCTGCTCCCAAATTTTATTTCGCTGGAAAAAATAGGCTTTGTTGAGGGCCAACAAATTATGGATGGATTTATCACCTTCGAAGAGGCTTTCCATTCCATAAAACAACTCAAAGTCCAAAGGATGATGATTAAGCTTGATCTTTAGGACCCTATGACCACAGTAATTGGACTTTTCTCACTAGCATCCTCCAGTCCTACGGTTTTGACCAAAGATGTATTAACAAGATCCTGGCCATGGTGTCCTCCCATGTCTACTCCGTCCTCCTCAATCGATCCCCTACAAGAAAATTTAATCCTTCCCAAGGGCTAAGACAAGGTGACCCCCTATCCTCGTTTCTCTTCATCTTAGTCGCAGAAGGCCTCGACAGATTATTGAAAAAGGAAGCTCATAATCTCAAAATCTGGGGCCTTAGACTATGGGGCAATGAACTCCCCCTCAACCACCAAAGTTTTGTGGATGATATTATGCTCTTCTGCCATGTCTCTTTGAGGGAAGCCCGTTGCATCAAAGAGATCCTTAATTTTCTCATGGAATTCTTTTATGACCTTGATAAATAATAAAAAATCTTGCATTTTATTTTTTAACATGGATAGGAACATCTAAAATTTTTTAGCCAGGGGGATGGGCTTTGGAATCAGTTCTCTTCCTACTAAATACTTGGGAATGCCCTTATCTGTGAACTCTCTTAAAGCATCCTGCTAGAACCAAGTACTGTAAAAAAAATCAATCTAAGCTTAGTAATTGTACCTTTATATCCCTTAACTTGTTTGATCACACAATCCTCCTCAAGGTTGTCCTTCATTCCATCTCGATATACCATCTTTCAGGCATGGTTTCCCCCAAAACTACATGTATCAAAATGGCAGAGATCTTTAAAAAATTCCTCGTGGAAGGTGCTCAGAATTTGAAGAAATGGTCTTTGGTCTCGTGGCCCAATCTCATCAAACCCAAGATGGAAGGGGGACTAGGCCTCCGCGACTCTCTCACCCTTAATCAGGTAATGGGGGCCAAACTATGGTGGAGATGGTTACTAGGAGGAGTGGGCTTGTGGAAACAAATATGGATATGTAAGTATGGCATGCCTACCCACACAAAAGACATCCTAAGGTACCAAGACCCTCCAAAAGGATCCATGATATGGAACCCAGTTGCTCATAACATTGATATTATACATCAACACTTCTTCTGGGAAGTGAGAAATGGAAAAACAACTCTTTTCTGGCAAGACTCCTGGCAACAGAGAGGAAAGATATTTCCATGCCAAGAGCTGAGCAAGTGGTTCTTATATGCAATGAGCAAGAATTTCCAGGCAGTATATCAATATTGGAAAGAGGAGGCAACAAACAAATGCTGAAGAATATGGAAGGACAAGGAAAACTGGTTGGATGCACTGGATTCAGATCAATGGCACTAGTTGAGAAAAGAGATAGAATCAAGAATGATCACGATACAGGAAGACCCAGATATTATGAGGTGGGTCTACACAACGAAGGTAACCTTCACCATTTAGGAAGTATACAAATTGAAAGCAAGATGGGGATAGGGGAGCCAACAACAAATTTGGAAGAAGATGTGGGGAGGAAGGTGGTGGCTGAAAGTGGCTTATTTTCTCTGACTGGTTTGTAGGGGAAGAATATTTACATGGGATCAATTGATTAAAATAGGCTTCTACATACCTTTTGTATTCATCCTCTATGGATGCCACTTTGAAGACTTGGAGCACCTCCTCAACTCATGTGAGTATGCCATTGAAAAATGGTGCCAATTGGAAGACCTGTTTGGTTGAATGGATCAGGACTCTCAAAGTATTTGAGAATCCATCCTAATCTGGAGAAAAGGCCTATATTATATCCTAGTCAACCAAGCATTTTCTTTGGTTTCGGGCTTCACCCTTTAGGCTATCTGGAAGGAGAGGAACCAAAGGATTTTCAAGAATACAAGTTAGGACCATGAGCTAGCCTTGGGAGGGGATAAAGAAAAATATGCAGGAAACCATCCTGACAAAAAAGTGGTTAATAGATGATTGGAAAGTTTGATCCAGGTGGCTCCAGGCACCCTTAGGAGGTCAAGAGGGCTCAGAAATGATAAAAATTCAAAGTGGTTGGATTGCTCCTAAACGAGGTTCAAATTTAAGTGCTCATCGCCTTGATTCCAATGGTGCGAACATATATCCAATCTGAGCCCGTATGGAGAAGTTAGAGCGAGTCAAAGTTTTGGTCAAAGTTGGCAATGGGCCACATTTAAGTGACCCACAAATTCACCATCAACCGGCAGGGAACTTAGCTCCAAAAAATGAGCGAAATTGTGGCCTATTTAAACAACTCAATAACACTTATTTTTGTTAAATTAAAAAACGAGCATTTGTTTTTTAAAAACAAAAATTATATATTAAATGGGGTCGCGGGCCACCAACCCCGCCACTCCCAAAAACGACCATATATCAAATATTTTATGGTGTTCGGTTTGTCACCCCCGCAACCCCTGCTCATCTTATATATATATATATATATATATATATATATCACATAATGAATCGGGTTCGAGGCCCGGATGACTAGGGACCCTGCTCCTCACATATACAACGTGCGCACTAAATCTGGGTCGGTGGGAATTGAACCTACCCGGTCACATAGGTCGGCCCCATCCACAGGTGACCCAACCAAACAGTGTGCCAACATAACATAAAAATGTTACAACACAAAAAATCAATGCCAAAATATGTAACCGCGCCAGTTTTCCATACAAAACCACATGTCGAGTTGGGGAGGCAGGGGGATTCTAACCCTGACCTTTGTTGGCCTAATCTCCTCTGCCACCAAAAGACCACGGGTGGAGCTTTGATAGCTCCACCCACCCACCTTATATAAATCCTCATTTCTGCAGTGCGCCTAGGAGGAGGACTAACACGAATTTTTCAGTTTATTATTATTTTATTTTTAGTTGGGCAGAACCATGAGGCATGGAGACGGTGGAACCATGCCCGAAGGAATCTTAAGGGCATCAAAAATATTCCTTGAGGCCCAGAACATGTCGGAGTCATCTTTTGACAAATTTTATGTCGATTTTACACCTCTCGGTGACATAAATCCAATGGAGATGTATGTTTTAGTAGCAGAGCTTCCCATTTTTTTGGCCATTTTTCATATTGGAGTGGACAGTCAATTTTATGCCTCTCGACACCACGAATTTGATGGTGTAGCCAAATTCAGCAGCTGAGCATCCAATTCTTCAGTCATCTTTGGGGGTTGAGTGATATGTAGAATTGATGTCATGTGCCACTTTTATCGTTTGTTGTGAGATGTAATATGTTTTTTAGATCCTTGCTTGATGTATGTTGCAGGATCTTTGTTTTTTCTTCATGTGAGATGTATTCACCATGGATTTTTATGATCCCTATGTAACCTTTTTGAAGGGGTCCTCATCATCACCTTGTGTGAGTTTATGTCATGTTAATAGGAGGCCTATTGTGAGTGAGAGTTCTTGTAGCGGAAAGTCTCATGGAGATACAAGCCACTCATGTTGAGGGCATATGTCCTTTTATGACAAAAAAAAATAGTCCATGTACATCATCACCATTTCCAGCACTATATGAAGTGGCCTACCCAAATTTTACACCAAGCCCGGAGACGTAGCCCACACTCGGTGAACTCCGTTATCAACGTCTCATGTTCTTATGTTGTTGATTGTTGTCTTGTTTCCTCTTGCTTAAAGCATGCATATGTGTTATTTTAATGCTCTTTTCAGTGAAATTATAACCACATCAAAAAATTAAAATATCATAGGTAAATCTGGTATTTGACGAACCCGGATCAAGATGGTATCAGAGCGGTCTTCTCGCTAATGTTACTTGTGAGCGTGAACAACGATTGAATGTGCAAAAATGGAGGATGACAAAGAAATGTATGAGGCCATGCTCAGGATGTCCAAATTGGTGGACATAATGTATGATGCTTATGAGAAGAGAATAGCGGAAGAGGAGAAATAAAGATCAGAGAATGATACTTCATCCACATATTCTAGAGCTTATGCATCTTCTTCGTCACCTTCATCGTCTTCTCATCATTCGAATGAGGAGATAAACCAGAGCCTTTGAGAAGATAATGTTGAATTAAGGAGGCTACTGCAAGAAGAGAAAGAAGAGAAGCAGAGATTTCAACTTCAGTTGTGAGTTGCGGAAGAGGCTTTCAAGGAATTGAAGTGAAATGAAGCCTTAAAGAAGCCACCATCACCTGTTTCTGAATCAATAGTTGATGTAAACAATGTTGATTTATCTGCAGTTTCGTCTTCACATGCTATTATTTTTGTTGGAAACATGGAGATACCCATTATAGGAACTGGCATGAGACTCCTTACCAAAATGGGGTATAAGGGAGGAGGACTTGGTGTGAATGGCCAAGGCATAACTCAGCCATTAGAGGTTGTGCAGAGACCTCAATTCATAGGTTTGGGATACACTGAAGGACAGTGCTCAAAAGTTTCAGAAGCTTCCAATGCATGGGTGAAAACATTGGGGAAATATAATGATGGGAACACTTCACCGTCATCCTATGGCAATGCACATTGCAGAGAAATCATTGAGGCAAGCTCTTATCACCATGATTTCACCAGAGACCAACAAGAAAGGTATAACAAGTCTCGGTATTCTAATGTTCATTTTGATTACAATAATGTTTCTAATAATTAACATAAATCATGGCATCGAAAAACATGTAGTTTTTGCGGATTTTATAACCATGTATTTGCTGAGTGTTGGAAAAGAATGGCAGTACGAAAGAGGATGAGACGTGAAAGGCCTTCTCCACCATAGGAAAAGAAGAAGGTAAAGAAGGTATGGAGGAAGAAGACTCATTGCACTCATTGCGACATAAGTGGCCATAAAAGAGCCATGTGTTGGAAGCTCCATCCAGAGCAACGTCTCAAGGACAAAGTGTCTGTGCATGAAACAGTTGATTAACAAGTGAATGCACCACAGAGAGATGAGCCATTCACTTTGATAAGTGAGAGATGGTATTTCTAGGTGTAGTAGTGTGTTATTTCCTTACTTTTTGAATCATGTGTTGCAACTTCAAATGTAGAAGTGATGATGTGTTTTCCATCACCTTTGAAGCAACAATGATGTTTTGGCCTTGTATTGATAGTTGGAGTATTGATTCCATTTTATTGTAAACTTGACCATCAAGTATGTGTTATAAAAGCATGGAAAGTAGGGGATTCTTGGGTCATAGTTGGTCATGTAATTGAGAATGTAATTTTCAAAATAATGTACTACAGGTTTGCAGAGGGTGCAGGTGTCGGCTCATCACTTATGGCTCTGAAGGACAAAGGTGAAGGAGAATGAAGGGTGACCTTTCAGGAAAAGGTACAGACAAGGTCCAAAGAAGTTGAAAATTATTTTCATGCTTTTGGTGGAACAAAAGCTCCCCAGTGGGGAGAATTGATCCAGGTCGCTCCAGACACCCTCAGGAGATCAAGAGGGATTAGAAATGGTAAAAATTCAAAGTGATCGGATTTCTGTCAAACCAAGTTCAGATTGAAGTGCTCGTCGCCCTGATTCCAACTGTGCAAACATATCTCCAACCCGAGCCTGTATGGATAAGTTAGAGTGAGTCAAAGTTTTGGTCAAAGTTGGGCAGTGGACCAAGTTTAAGTGTCCCACAAATTCACCATCAACCAGCAGCGAGCTTAGCTCCCGAAAAGGGTGAAATTGTGGCCTCTTCAAAAATCCCAAAAACCCATATTTTCGTTAAATTCAAAAAACGAACATTTGTTTTATAAAAACAAAAAATATATATATTAAATGGGATGGCGTGCCACCAACCCCGCCACCCCCCCAACGACCATATATCAAAGCTTTTATGGGGTGCGGGTTGTCACCCCCGCAACCCTCGCTCATCATATATATATCACATAACGAATCAGGGTCAGAGCCTGGCTGACCAGGGACCCTGCCCCACACATATACAACGTGGTTACTAAATATGGGCCGACAGAAATTGAACAAGCCTGGCCATGTATGCTGGCCCGATCCATGGGCGTTCCAACCAAACAACGTGCCAACATAACACAAAAACGTTACAACACAAAACTTCAATGCTAAAATATGTAACTGCACCAATTTTCCATACAAAACAACATGTCGAGTTGGGGAGGTAAGGGATTCAAACCCCAACCTCCGCCGACCTAATCTCCTTCCCCACCAAGAGACCACGAGTGGAACTTTGATAGCTCTGCCCACCCACCTTATATAAATCCTCATTTCTGCAGTGCACCCAGGAGGAGGACTAAAACAATATTTTGAGTTTATTATTTTTTAATTGCAAAAGGGCAGAACCACGAGCCATGGAGACGATGGAACCATGCCCTAGGAAATCTTAAGGGCATCAAAAATATTCCTTGAGGCGCAAAACTTGTCAGAGTCAGTTTTTGACAACTTTTATGTTGATTTTACACCTCTCGGAGACAGGAATCCAATGACAATGTCTGTTTTAGAAACAAAGCTTCCCATTTTCTACCATTTTCCAGATTGGAGTGATAGTTTTAGGTTCTGCAGTGTTAGGCTAGCCCTGACAGCATGTGACCCAAGCCTTGAACCGTGGCCTAAAACTCTAACCGGCGGGTGGTAAACGGTTATAAAAACCGTGTCATGTGCCTGAAGTGGTTAAATATTTAATGTGGGTGGTGTCACATGGTTTAGGAGGCGGATTAGGCGGAGGTCACATGTGACCCCGCCACTCCAGCATTTAACTTAACCGTTAGCCGTTACCACCATCTTTGGAGTGCGCCACCAATTCTGGCGAGAGTTGCCATTTTAGCCAAGTTAATTAGAGTTCTCCCACTTTTAGTGGGGTTTTTGGGGGACATTGGGCATTTTGTTTGCAGAAGTCATAACTCTCTCAATTTTCGACCAAAGAAGATGAAATTTTAGTCAATTTTGGGTCTCTTCGACCTTTTGAAGAGTTTGGAATAGGTTTTAGAGTGAACAGAGGTTATCTACAGTAGATTGTGCTTCAGGGAAGAGGAAGGAGCAATCAGGGCCATTAAGGAGAAGGCACTGTATTGGGTTGTACTTCATTGTTTAAGGTGAAACAAAAGCCATTTTAGCTATTTTCTATCTTCTAACGCTGAAGTTACAATTGGTTTTTCCTGTTTAGGCATATTTTTCACTGTATAACCATTTTGAGCAAATTAATAGAGCAAGGACGTGCCATTGAGGAGCCTTGGAAAGGCAGATGTAGCCCAGGAGGGGTGAACTTCCTCAACATTTTGTTGTGTTATGTTATGGTGAATTTTACTTTCTATGTATTTCTGCTGTGATATGTTAAACAATAAATTTAATTAACAAATCCTCACACATAAAACTCAGAAACAAACCAAAACTACTTTGTTTAACCTGCAAATCATGGAGAACACTTTGCACACTAAATTATATGAGAATGGATACTTTGCATAGCATTAAAAATAGTTCCATTTTCATATCAGTTGGTATCAGAGCTAGAGTTTTACTCTGCATTTGTTCTTGTGCAAAGATATAGTTGAATGTTTGCAAGTTTTTATGCTTACTAGGCTTAAACTCAAGAGAGGGGAAGGACAATTAGTTAGAGCTCAAAATAATCCTCAACCAAGGAGGGCCAGAGAGCCATTAACTCCACCTTATAATTCACCTCCAGGAGCCATAGAAGAAGTCTTAAGCATGTCTTCAAGAGAAGGATAAGTTCCTGAAGACATTGATCCCAAATGAGAAGAACAAGTGTTCCGAAAGGCTTTCCTAGACATGACGGATATGGTAAGGTTACTCTACCAAGAAAGGAATGAAAAAATTGTAGGAGAAGGGTCTAAATATTAGAAAGAAGGAGAGGGTTCTTCAAGAGGAAAGAAAAGTGATGACAAGTCAAAGAAAGGACATGGAGGAAATGATGATCCACCATCCCCATCTTCATCCTCTTCCTCTACATTGTCATCCTCTACTTCAGTGAATCAATATCACAAGTCCAAAACCACTGGTAAAAGTCCATTTTTAAAGCTTGATGTTAAATTTGAGTTTCCTATGTTTAATGGTGAGGTCAATGCAGAGAAACTTGAAAATTGGATAAGGCAGTTGGAAGTTTATTTGAGGATACAAAACCTTCATGATGACGACGCCAAGATTCAGTTAGCCTCTTTTAGAATGGAGGGAGCAGCATTGGTACAGTGGGAAGGCAAGACCAAGGATGAAATTAAAAAACATGGTAAGATCACTTTTTCATGGGCTGAATTTATTTTTGTAATTAAACAACAATTTTATCCATTAGCTCATTTACAAAAGGCTGTCATGAATTGGCAAAGTTTTAGACAACTTAAGGGACAAAATGTACAAGATTACACCCAAGAGTTTAGACAAAGAGCTCTTTTACTAGGAATTGATTTTCATAGACAAGATACTTTGCTAAAATATATAGGTGGTTTACACAGTTATCTTATACATATTATCATTATGTTCAATCCTACTAGTCTAGATGAGGTTTGCGTCCAAGCCACGCATTTAGAGGCTAGAGGTAAACAATCTTTTGATGGGAATGAGGATAGTGAATTTAAAGGCAAAGGGAGAAATAGAAATGAAAACTCTAGGAAAGAAAAGGGAAATCTTTTGTAAAAACTGTTCCAAAACAATCCATGATGAAGACCATTGTTGGAAACTTCATCCAAAGTTGAAACCAGAAAAATTCAAGACCAAAGATAAGGCCAAAGGGAAAGGCAAGACGGTTGCAATAGCTGAACAAGACTTAGGGTCTGAATCAGGAGATGAAACTAAGAGCATAGCTTTGGCACTAAAGAAAATAAAGGGGAAAGAGATTTTAAAAGAAACAAATCCCAGTTGTAGCACTTTAAACTATCACATAGAAGCTTCAAATGAAGAGAGGAGGGTAGAGTTGTTTCATGTGAGGATTATTTCAAAACACACAAAGATAGACACACTATTTGACAGTGGGTCTCAAGCAAACCTCATCTCAGAAGACTTAGTCAAGAAGCTCAAACTTGAGACCATTTCACATCCAAATCCATATCCACTTGGTTGGATTTGCAAGGATGCTATTTTACAAGTTTCAAGGAAGTGCATGTTGCGCTTCACCATAACAGCTCATTACGTTGACATGGTTGAATTAGATGTGGTACCGCTTGACATTACAGGTGTGGTGTTGGGTAGTCCGTAGTTATATGACAAAAAAGATATCTTCCATCACCATGAGAAAAAGTATCATATATTCAAGGATGGCAAGGAGTTTATTGTGACAGCACATCGGAAGAAGCTAGAATCTTCTTTAGTGAATGCAGGGTAGTTGAAAAGGCTTGTCAATGCAAGTCAAAATTTGACTTTGTTGATGATTAAGCAAAAAAAATCTGTACATAATCCTTTTCATGTTATTGTTGATATAAATGATGATATGTTTCAGTTTGAAAGCAAGTTGTCTTTGGAAGAAGATGACAAGATGTTGCACAAGGTGTATTTGGTGTTGATCAGTGCAGAGAACAAAGTGTTGGTGCAAAGTGGTGAAAAAATCCAAGTGAGGGTAAAGCATGCAAGCAAAGAGGGCACAAATTTCAGCATGGATCAATGCTATTTACAGAATGGCAGAGTACTATGGCAAGAAAACTTGGTCGGGATTCGACACAAGTACATGGCTCATTCGGCAAAAATTCGCCATGAGGACAGTTGGCAAAGTGAATCTTATTTTTAGTTTCCTTTGAAGGTAGAACATTGTAGGAGCAATATGTTTTCTGAAAATTTTAGTTTTTTTTCTGCAAATTTCAAAAATTTGTAACATGACACAGTCAAAGTTAGCAACAGTCAATCAACAGAATCAAGGAATAATTTATTTTTTTATGAAAAGCTCAATTTGATGAAATCGGGGAGATTTCAGTAGTTCAAGGTTGGAAGAGTGGAGAATCAGTCTCCTCATCTTCTGTTTTTGTAATTCAGAGAGCTTTTGGGGTCCAAAATCTTGCCATTGGGGAGGTGTGATAAGGAGATCATGTCCAAGTTAAAAAATTTCTCAAAAATGGAAGTGCTCAGAAATGGTTGCAATTTCAACGACCGGAAAGGTCTCATCACTGCGATTCTGGCGCTATGAACAATTCTCAAAATCGATGTTGTATGAGAAAGTTACTGAGGTTTGAAATCGTCCAGTGACCTCCAAAACATGACTTTTTGACTAATTGATTATGCCAATTTTAAAAAAAAATTATTATTGGCAAAGTTGTCTTTTTTTTATTAATTTTTTTTGGGCCTATCAGTGGGTGCCATATGGCCTACCTAGAGGCTGCCACGTGGCCCCAGGCCATTGGTTGAAAGACTCATGCCAAAAATTCTGAGGTTAAGGGTCTTGAACCCTCGACCCGATAGTTCGGGCAGAGTGGCTCGACCGACACGATAAAACGTTTGTTGTTGAATGAGTCAGGTCGTTTCGTGTTGATTGGGTGGATTAAACACAGATTCGGTTCGGCGTGTAATTGGTAGAGAAGTTTGGGGACTAGCCCTTCAAAGCTAGCCCCATTCCGTTGTGACCACTTGCGGAGAACCTGGCGCTTAAGCTTTTGAACGACAGAAAATTATAAGGGCTGGCCCCGATGGCATGTGACCCAAGCCTTAAACCGTGGCCTAAAACTCTAACCGGTGGGTGGTAAACGGTTATAAAACTGTGTCATGTGCCCGAAGTGGTTAAACGTTTAATGTGGGTGGTTATCGCATGGTTTAGGAGGCGGGTTAGGCGGAGGTCACATGTGACCCTGCCACTCCAGCATTTAACTTAACCATTAGTTGTTACCAACATATTTGGAGCATGCCACTAATTCTGGTGGGAATTTCCATTTTAGTCAAGTTAACTGGGGTTCTCCCACTTTTAGTGGGGTTTTTGGGGGAAATTGGGAATTTTTTTTCCAGAAGTCATAACTCTCTCAATGTTCGACCAAAAAAGATGAAATTTTAGTCAATTTTGGGTCTCTTCGACCTTCTAAAGAGTTTGGAATAGGTTTTAGAGCAAACATAGATGATCTACAACAGCTTTTTCTTCAGGGAAGAGGAAGGAGCCATCGGGGCCATCAGGGAGAAGGCACTGTATTGGGTTGTACTTCACTGTTTAAGGTGAAAAAAAAGCCATTTTTAGCTATTTCCTATCTTTTGAAGCTGAATTTACAACTTTTTTTGCCTGTTTAGGCATATTTTTCACTGTATAACCATTTTGACCAAATTAATAGAGAAAGGACATGTCATTGGGGAACCTTGGACCGACAGATGTAGCCTAGGAGGGGTGACCTGCCTCAACATTTTGCCGTGTTATGTTATGGTGAATTTTACTTGCTATGTATTTCTACTGTGATATGTTAAACAGTAAATTTAATTAACAAATCCTCACACATAAAACTCAGAAAACCAAAACTACTTTGTTTAACCTGCAAGTCATGGAGAACACTTTGCACACTAAATTATATGAGAATGGATACTTTACATAGCATTACAAATAGTTCCATTTTCAGATCAGTATTAAACATCTTCAAAAAACTAAGTCAAGCGACTAAATGGGACAAGCTTAGCCACAACTGGAGAACTGTTGGACATGTTCAGGAACTGGGGGAAATTATCCAAAAGTTTGAGTATATCATCATATTGCATGTAAGGAATGAAGGAAATCGAGTTATAAACTTCTTGGTGAACTAGAGATGTGCCGATAAAAATGAACCATTAGAGACAATTTGGCCTCCATATCGCTAGGATGGACGCCTAGAATTTGTACAAGGAATCATGGAGCAAGATAAGGTTAGTAGTGGGGGAAAAGCATAGAATTTTGAACCAAACCTCCAATCAGGGTGTGTACTGGATGGATAACACTCCCATCAAACATTATGACAGAGGCCTCGAAATATATGCTTACCACCTTCCACATGCGTGGCAAGGCTGGAAGGTCATCCTTCGACATGCAAATGGGTGCTATGTGTAAGGGAGGTGGTAATCAAAGCCATTCAAGGCTTGATCAGTTGAAGGCACAATGATTTCACTCTAGTTGTGAAATATTGGGGAGGCTCATTCACGAGGAAGGAAAATGTTGGCTCCAACTCTCCCTCATCATTCTGCGATGGGTGATATCCTGGTATGTAACTGGTATTACCCTCCTTTCCTCCTATCTTTCCATGATAGTCTATGGTATAGGAAATTGCGGCTAGACTGATTGGATGTCGAAGCGGTATGTGGGTATGCAGTTGACTCCTTATATGTAGATGTTTGAGAGTAGGGGGACCTTAGTAAATTGGGCTCACATTACCTCTGGCTTTGTTGGGTGCGTCTTGTGTTGCCTTGTCCTCAGTGGGAGAGGTTTTGTTTCCTGCATGAAGTCGTGTGCAGACCAGGGTAGTCATGGGGATAATTCAGGAGGGCTTGGTACGCCCAAGCCAGGGTTGGATGAGTCGAGATGGGATGAAAAACCTCTATATTTTTCGATGTTCGGTTTTGACATTCTGAATTGCGCCTGCAACGCGATATGCATGCATCATTTGGGCGACCCTGCCTCTGCGAGACACGTGCTGAATTCGTTGAGTCCTCACTAGGATTGGGCAACTATTGAGCATTTCTTATGAGACTGGGGAAAGGTTCTGAGCAATGTTGGGTGGGATGAACCCCTGTCTGGGTTAGGGATTCTCGTTGGCTGCAGTAGGGATGATTACAAGAAGAATGTGTCGGGCCCTCCCCATGTCTTTTGTTTGAAGTCCGGTCAGTGCACCATAGTCAACAACCTTGACGTCGGGCAACATTGTATTGGAGGGTCAGCCTGCCTGCATACCATGAACTGAACCTAGGTTCGGGAGAAAGACTCCCTGCATGTCTCTTGGAATGATAGTATATTTCTTTGCGATGAAAGGAAGGGAAGCCCAACTCAATTTCTGGAATTACGCTTCTTTGTTGCTACTTGGATAGGTAACCAACTTGGAAACAAGGACCATTAGTGGACTTACCCTCCATTAAACTCCCAGCCCCCACCCAGCTATGGCTCGGTCCAAGAGCCCAACTGCGAGTGGTCAAGGTAGAAAAAGCAAAGGGAAAGAGGCCAAGGGACAACCCAGCTCATCTTTGGGAAAACCAAGAGGTAGAAGGCCCACTATTGGTATCATTCACGACGCCGCAAAGGCATACCATGAGAACACCGCCGAAGGCATTTAGAAGTTGATAAAGAAATGCGAAGCAGACTTAAACTGCCATGCAAGCTCGATGGAGACAGAAGCAGAAGAATGGAGGGCCCTTGTGCCCGAGCTAGGGAAAACTTGGGGCAGAGTAACGTGGTTCAAACAAACCCTTTTTTTATACTGGTCCCCAAAAGGAATCTTGGGCAAGGCCCTCAAACAGATATCCATGAGCTTGGTCATGATTGTTCAGGACTTTCCAGATTACTGAAGCGAATTTGACAAGCTCAAGTTCTAGCTCCAGAAGCAAGATGGGTGCCTCTGGTGCATCGAATGCCACCTCTTATGCATCCTTAACCCGACTGAACTCCCGAGAAATTTTGTTCAAGACCCGATGCCCGTGGAATCTGCCTCAGCTGAGGAAGCAGATTAGTCTTTATGATGATTACTGTTGTTATTTTTTTGTTTACTCTTTATATGCGGATAGCATTTAGTTTTATATGTATAGCCAGTCATGCCAATAGGCAAGTAGAAGATAGAATATGTATGAACATCAAGTCATTTTTAGCTTGGTTGGATAGAATCGTAACTTATTGTTTTGGATGGTTTACGACACCATCAGGTGGCCAACAGAGTTGGTTTCTCGTTCAAAGCAAATTGAGGCAACTTAATAGTATCCATCTAACTATAACTTGCTGATTAAAATTAATGAAAATTAATATCCAGCTTAAAAATAAATAAATAAATACAACAATATATATATAAACATCTAAAAATTAAACTATAATATTATATATTAAAAATATACATATTAACATAGAAAAAAAGTTAGTAAAAAATTATTTAATTCTATTAACTATTAAAATCAACGAAATTTCCGTTTCTATGAAATAAATTACATGGGAATATTGAGATGAACTAAATTACATGGACTCAATATTTGTCCCGCAATAACTTCTTACATGTATAAAACATGAGGCATAAAGAAACTATAACCAATAACAAACCATGATTATTAAAATGCTGCAAAAATAAGAATATATAGTTCATACAAAAGTATATCTCCTAATCTATACATGTAACCTTACATTTCTTTAAGAGACTATAGTAGGTTTTAACCAAATTTATATACGCAACACATTTCTTTGAGAGACAAAAGTAGGTGTTAACAAATCCTTTTCGGAAAAGACATAGAAAACTATAATATTATATATTAAAAATATATATATTAACATAGAAAGAATGTTAGTAAAAAATTATTTAATTCTATTAACTATTAGAATCAACGAAATTTCCGTTTCTAAGAAATAAATTACATGGGAATATTGAGATGAACTAAATTACATGGACTCAACATTTGTCCCGCAATAACTTATTACATGTATAAAAGATGTGGCATAAGAAACTCTAACCAATAACTAACCATGATTATTAAAATGCTGCAAAAATACGAGTATATAGTCCATACAAAAGTTTATCTCCTAATCTATACATGCAACCTTACATTTCTTTAATAGACTATAGTAGGTTTTAACCAAATTTATATACGCAACGCATTTCTTTGAGGGACAAGAGTAGGTTTTAACAATTACTTTTCGGAAAAGACATAGTAAGTTTTGTTTAATAATTTTAACATCAACATGAGAGAGAACTTATTATAAAAGTTTGAAATGATAACTTTTTTTAAAGATTGAAATCACTATAAATAATATAATGAGTATATCAGGTTAAATTTATTTGTTGATTAAATTTATTATAGTGAGTATTTGTTATCATTAATTTAAATTTATTTTCTAATTAAATTTATTATAATTTTTATAACATAGTTGTTAATACAGTAACGCATGGAACTAGGAAAATATTTAAAGCAAGCATTTATAAAACATATTTTATCAAATTTATGCTATATATATAATAAAGATTAGTGTTTTAAATGGCTTTAAACTATTACAATGTTCATGGTTCTTTGATTTAAAAAAAAAAATCTCTATCATTTCTAAGAAACATAAAATCAAATTAATGATATTGGTTTTACATAACACTAATCTAACATGTTCAAAGTTAAATGAAATTGTAGAACTTAATCTTGTTTTTGAGAGATATTTTTTGTAGTGATTGATTTCAATCAATTACACAAAAATGCTTGTATTAAATACTTTGCAAAAAGTTGTTCATGAAAAATTAACCATGTACATATGCTCTTCTCATTTTTGTTGAAATATTAAAAAAATGTATTCTAAAAGATAAATTGATAATGACATTCTATCCAATTTTAATGAAAATGACATATAAGAAAAACATATGTTTCTATCTATAATTTACTTGACTTGTATATATAAGGCATTTTTTTGCTTGATCATGTCAATGTCATCTTGTATGAAAAATCATTAACGATTTTTGTGTATCAATATTTTCCATATTCTCCCACAATGTAGTCTGAAATACACTAAGATATAGATATTTTAACTTTGTGTCCATATTCTCCCACAATGTAGTCTGAAATACACTAAGATATAGAAATTTTAACTTTATGTCCATATTCTCCCATAATGTAGTCTGAAATACGCTAAGATATAGATATTTTAACTTTGTGTCCATATTCTCCCACAATGTAGTCCAAAATGCATTAAGAAGTAGTGTCCCTATCTAAAATGATGTTCCTGGGTATCTCCAAGTGCACCCAAATTTGTGAACAAATAACAAGTTTGTTGTTCTTTTCCATTTGGTGGTATATCTAAAAGGCATTAGAACATGCATCTTGTTAAAATTGTCAATTACCACAAATAAGTAGCCATGTCCCTTCTTGGTTGTCGGTAAACCTCCCACGAAGTACATGGAAATTATTTCCAAAGGATGAGTGGGTACATGTAAGGAATGGTAAAGACCATGTTTCCTATTGCTATAGATGTTGGTACAACAAATCATACATCCTCTAATGAGACTTAATACATCATCTTGCATTATAGGCTACTACATATGCCTCTGTAAATATGCCACTATCCTCCATACACTAACAATTCTCTACAACCTTGGAGTTGTGAGCCTCTTTAATTAGCTATATTCATTCACCTTTAGGAACTCAAAACTTTTCCAACCTATAGAGTAACCTAATTTGGAAATGATATTAAATTGTTTTATCTCCATTATGTACATGACTATAGCTCTAATATTTTCAAACCACCTTGAATCCCTCATCCTCTATATATGCCTATGTACATGCATTATAGGTAAAGGCTCCAAGTGCATCACAGTTCCCAAAGCTATAATTTTTTATGTGGGCAGCCTTGAAAGCTTGTTAGCCAATTTGTATGTGCTTCGTGTATTATACTTTATTACTAAATGGAAATGCTAGAAGAACCTCATCCACTTTAGTGTTTGGTCTATTGTAGCTTAAAATAGGCCTACAAGTACCATAGAGGTCGGTGCTCTATGTGGATGACAGTCTCCTTTCCCATAAGATGGTGTTTCCACTTTGTTACAACTTATACCACGGTGTAGGATACTTGTTGTAGGTATGGTAGTTGAGAATATCCCCATGAAACACTTTATAATGGTATCATATAGGAGTTCCTCCCTACATCAATACTTCTCCCTCGGAAAGTGCCATTTGTATCCACTTTGAAAATTTGTTGCAAGTTTTGTAATGTGTGGATTGGTGCTTTATTTATTTCCTTTTTCAAATCTTCGAAGGCCTTCTAATAACCCTTACCTCACTAGAAACTCTTTCCATTCATTGTTATGGCATTTTAGTAGTGCAACTACTATTGAAAATAAAGCGATGAATTTCCTTAAGTACTATGTTGTTGCAATGAAACTCATAACTTCAAATACATTTATAGGAATAAACCACTTTATGATGGACTACATCTTTGTAGGATTTACCTTGAGTTCCCCTCCCCCAATCACATAGCCTAAATACATTAATGACTATTGTGCAAACTCACATATCTGGAGGTTTTCTAGAAGTTGGGACCTCTTCAAAGTCTCTAACACTCACATCAAGTGCAAGATGTGCTCTTCTCAGGCAGCATTGTAAACCAATATATCATCCAAATAAAAAATAACAAATGAATCTAGATAAGGTCACAATATATCATTCATTAGCATCATGAACGTAGTTGGTGCATTGAATATACAAAATAGCATGAATAAACACTCGTATAAGCCTTTTCTTATTTTGAAGATGGTCTTTTAGATGTCTTCTTCTTTGAAATGAAATTGGAGATACCCTTATTTTAAATCTAGCCTGGTGAAATATTTTTCTTGTTGCAATTGATGCAATATATCATCAATATTGGGAAGGATGCACTTATTCTTAAGATTACTATTTTTTAACGCTTTTTAATTGATGAAAACTATCTACGTCACATACATTTTTGGAAAAATTACGATGGGTGATCCACAAAATGAGACATTTGGTTGAATCATACCCTACTCTAAAAATTGCTCCAACTAATTATTCACTTTGATAGTTTCTAGAATGGGTTTTATATATAGCTCAATGTTTGGAAATAAAAATTATATAAATAATTACATTTCATGCCCCACTTATTTTTCAATTTGTATCCCTTTAGTCTCTTGTGGAAATACCGTGTATGCATGCAGTAACCCTTCCAGTTACTACCTATGTTCTTTGGTGCACCCTACTAGGGTACATAGCACTTAGTAGTTCTTCAAGACCTACACTATATCCATCATTGTATATTCTTCCATACATTATTTTGGTAACATATGACCACTTTTAATTCACTACTAAACATTCCCCATCATTTGGCGTTATTAATATATGTAAAGTTTTCTATTTTTAGAAGGGGGTGCCAATAAGGATAACATGTAGAACTAATTGGGAATTGGTTGGAAGATAGAATAGATATTTAAACCTAATTAATTCTTTCCTAGAGTGAGTACGTACTTCCTCCCCCCTTTGTAGCAGTTAGGTACAATTTTTTTGTCTCCTCCCCTTATTTGTTGAATTTGTGTCCTTTTTTTGGACTTTAACTAGTTAGTTTTTCGATGTGAGAGTTATTAATTAGTTACAACTTATTTATAACTCAAATTACTTTTATTTCACTCCATTTTAAGATATTTTTCTAATTTTTGGTTTCCCAGTCTAATTTTGACTTATTTGCAAAACTAGGGAAAGCTTTTTTGAGTCAAACTAAGTTCATGCACATGGAACCCCAACCTATTTTGAATTGGTTCTTCCTCCAGGATATTTTGTATATTTTTTTCATGTTCAGAAATAATATGTCATCATATTTTATGAGTAATTCAAATTGTCTCCTTGGTTGATTAGTAAATTTATCAACAATTGTATTCCCTCTTCTTTCTTCTTTTGCAAGTACCTAGTTTAGTACTTGCCAATGAAATCTTAGACTTTCCTTTATGCACATTGATGATAAATTATTTTCTACCCTTGATGAATAGTACTAGTTAGTTGTGTACATGAATATTTCATCATGTATATACATTTAGAGACTCCAAAATACAACTCCACATACATAAAGTAGAAATACATCCAATTCTAGTTCATCAATAAAATTAGTACCAATAACAAATGTTATTGTACATTACAATTTTGTTACCTTAATTTTTGCATCCATATTTACTCATCCCAATGGATACATTATAGGTTGATCTTGAACCTCCAATACAAGTTTCTAGATCAAACTTGTTACTATGAGATTATCCTATGAACTTGAGTTTAATAGGGCACCTGATCTGAATATGGGAAAACTTGTTATTGCTATGCAAGCTCCCTCATCAATATTAAAAATTTGTTAACCATTTGTGAAGGGATTTATGTGTGTAGTTTCATGTGTTTTTTATGATAAAATTATGAGTTAATTAACAATTAAAAACTCATATACAATAAATAAATGTAGAAACATAACTCACAACAATCACATAACACAATGGATGATGATGGAGTTCACCCCTCCTGGGCTACATCTCCATGGACCTGCTTTAACTATCTAGGCCCTCTTGTGATTATGAGGAAAATGTCTTATTACAAGAACCAATATTGCTCCATTTTTTTCTTTGACTGTTCCATTGGCTTCAGAACACTCAAATACCCCAATAATGACTATTCAACCTCTGAATTTGGTTATCATCTCCTCTAGGCTTGACCTCCAAACATGATGTCCATGGGCTTGTTTAATCTCCAAAGTGACAAAATCACATTCAAATGTGCTCCAATTCCTCTATAAAATATACCATTGTTTTTAGAGCACAATACATCAAAAATTGATTAATCATTCACTAAAATTAGCCTTCAGCTGATCTGGGCATGACCTTCCCTCTTGGTGGCCCTAGGCTTCAAAATTATTCAATTGAAAAAAGCCACAAGTTGATGAGCTCTCTTGCCTCTGAAAGTTGTTCCAATGGATTCAGAGCATTCCAATCTGCTAAGAATGACTATCCTTGTGAAAAACGTGGTCGAAAATTGACCAAGATAGGGCTCATTAAAGTTTTCCCTAGATTTTGCCTCTAAATCTGGAAAACTGCTAGTTAGCTCTACCATAGTTTTAATTCAAACCTTCGAATTAACCTCCATATAATATATGCCTCTACGCGTATTTAAGCTATTCCAAGATTTAAAACATGTGCCACATTATAATCTTTGAAATGTGCCCCCGAATTATTAAAACATGACCCATATGACATGCGTTACCCACCATTGAACTTTAATGTATGCCATGCTATAAGGTTTGTAATACCATTGTTTAATACATTGATTTGGGGTTTAATAAAAATATATTATATGCGAAATAATATATATTAATTAAGATTTGAAAATTGATTATATATATATATATATATTCTAAACTTAATGTTTAAATAAAATATTTCCAGCACATAAATATTCATGAACTCACATTCATCCTTGGAGGACATTGGACAATTTTTACCTTCACAAAACAAACAAGAGAATCTCGTAGTGACACTTGTCACAGTCCCATTGGACTAAAAACTGAAGAAGGTTCTATGCATGCTGACTGGACTGCCATGTCATTAGCTATACATGTTCTGCAATATTTTTTTTTTTAAATTGTCTATTCTAAACGACAATTAGCATACCATAACTCCTTCATCTGAACTCGGTTTTCAACAAAATGAGTTGTGTTGGATTCCTTGCGATAGGTCGGTCACTTTAATTCTAGTTTGGTGCAATTATGAGAACTTTAATTTTTGAGCTAATTTCTAGTTCTAATAGAATCTGATCAGTGCCAATCATACTCTTTTTGGACCATATCTTAAAGTGTAATATCTTGGTATTCTCCTCTTCTTGATGACGAGAGCTACTCAAAAACCCTCCTTCTGTACTAAGGTAGAAAAAGTACTCCCAATCATGTCGAAGCTACTTATTTAGTATTTTATTGGTATTATAGTGAGTTTATTTGGGGAATCTCATGGGAAGTTGTAGGGGATCCAAGTATTAGTGTAAAAATAAGGTTGAAAAAACCCTAGAAAATGAGTGTGTTCATAATAATGATTATATGGCAGAGAATATATTCTTGAGGGTAAGAAATATGACCATCTCTTACCAAACCATTTCAATGGTATTTCTTTCAGCTGCAAATCATCATCACACCAATCATCATGATTCACATCAATTATGAAATCTTCCTTTCCATTATTTTCATTCTCTTTCTCCACCTTCTTCAAATGTCGTGGATGACTTGCTGGATACAAAGTCCAACACTTGTCTACAAGATGAACTTGCTTATGGCAATGAGTGCAAAACAATTGCCTTTTCTTTTCAGCATAGCTTGCTTTGTCTTTGGCTTGCCGCCTCCTTTCCTTTAAAATTTTCCTGTGCATGGGTATCTTCTTCTGACACATTTTAACATTATGGTTATCCAAACCACAAAAGGAACATGCAACTTTTCTCCAAATCTTATGTGAGAATTTTTCATGTTTATCATAATCAAAAGAAACTTGATTAAAAATATATTTATACCTTGAACATTCACCTTTGTCGCCTTCTTGAGGAGGTGAATTTTATTAGGTAGTGGCTATCTTCGGAATACCAACAATTGATTCAATGGTTTTAGAGCTTTCAACATCCTCTTGCTCACCATTCTCATAAGCTGCATGCTTATGAGCACCTTCTTGCAAAGTGGGTGTAATATTGTTGCATTCCTCATGAACACAATCTTCACAAGCTTGAGGTGATGAACATGAAACAAAAGACCTTTTTGGAACACCTTCATGTGCCTCCTTGGCTTTAGAGATTTTTCCATCATGTTTTCCATAACCAAGACCCAAATACTTAGGCCTTTCCTCAACAAAAATTGGCTCAACTATGCCTTGTGCATGTTTGCCTAATCCTTTACCTTCATAGCCCATCTTCATCAATAATTTGGACCCTATTCCTTTAGTGTGTCTTTCAAAAGCACCTACACATTCATTTTGAGAGGAAATTTATGATAAACTTGAATTGCGTACCTCTTTTTCAAGCACATGCTTGGCTAAGGCTTCATTGGCATCATGGAGCCGAGTCTCCATCTCATGCATCTTTTCAAGGTTCTCATTTGTAATATGGAGTTGAGTATCCATCTCATGCAACTTTTCAAGAAGTTCTTGCTTCTCCTCCTTCATGGCAATCAACTGCTCTTGAACTTTACTGCTCTCCCTCTTATCTTCATACTTCTCTTGCATCCTATCAATCATGATGTAGAGTATCTGCAACATCTCTTTATCAAAGAGTTTTTGTAAGGAAGGTAGACTAGAAACATTTCTTAATGAAGTTTCCATCACACATTAAATGCATACAAAGCTTCTTTGTTGTTTTTTGAGAATCTGAAGTCTCAATCTTGACCTTCTCCTTCACACATAAACTTGGAAAACTGTTAAATTATCCTTACAAAAATTCAACAACCAATAGCCATAGAGGCAATAGCTAACCTTGGCTAAAATGAGCTAAAATTTTGCTCTAATACCAACTTGATCTGAATATGGGAAATTTTTTTATTGTTATGCAAGCTCCCTCATCATTATTAAAAAAATGTTTAAGGAGCGTCTCATTTAAATACCTTTGTGAAGGGGTTTATGTGTATAGTTTCATGTGTTTTTGATGAAGTAATTATGAGTTAATTAATAGTTAAAAACTCATATATAGAAAATTAAATACTGAAATATAACTCAAAGCAATCACATAACATAATGGATGATGATGGAGTTCATCCCTCCTGGGCTCCATCTCCATTGACCTGCTTTAAATAGCTAGGCCCTCTTGGGATTATGAGTAAAATTTATGATTACAAGCACCAGTATTTATCAAATGTATTTTATGACTGCTACATTGGCTTCATAAGACATGAAAACTCCAAAAGCCACTATCCAATCTCTGAATTTTCTTACCATCTCCTCTAGGCTTGACCTCCAACATCGGTGGCTATGGGTTTGTTTAATCTCCAAAGTGACAAAATCACCTTTAGATAGGCTTCAATGCCTCTATAAATTGTACCACTATGTTCAGAGCATCAAATACATAAAAAATTGACTATTCACTCACTGAAATTGGCCTTCAGCTGATCTGGGCATGGCCTTCCCTCCTGCTGATCCTAGGCTTCAAAATTATTCAACGTGCCAAAAACACCTGTAGACGAGTTCCATTGCCTCTGCAAACTGTTCCAGTGGATTTATAGCATGCCAATCTGCTAATAATGACTATCCTTGAGCAAAAATTGGTCGACAATTGACCAAGATATGCCTTATTAAATTTTTCCCTAGATTATGCCTCTAAATCTGGAAGTTTTGTTAAATTTGGAGAATTTGCTAAAAATCTGCCAACTTCGAACTGAAGATTAATTAATGGATAATCATGCTTAGTGTGCACTAAGCTGCACTTAACTGGGCGCTTAGTGGGGCGCTTAGGTCTTGGTCATATGATGAGGTCTTGTAGAGAAGGCGTTGGCCCCTCTTCGTTTCTTCGTCAAACACTGAATTAAGCCTCCAATAGTGCATCTGCAGCTTCATTTATAAATGTGAACATGTGACACATTGGTAAAGAGTTTGTATAGTAAGAGGGAAGTCACGAGGTTGAACCTGACCTCTGCCCCTCCATTCATTTTTGGAGCGTCATGTGTTTTAATAACTTCAATGTATTTAACGCCCACCGTAATATTCGTTAACGTATAACAAACAACCAACATTTAATTTGTATGGTCACCACCATATACCAACGAACCTTAATGGTAGTATATGAACTATGGACTTAATCGATAGGTTTAAAACATTAAAAATTGCCTTCGCCAATAGAATTTTTGAACGATTAAATGGTATGGATTTTGGGTTTTTTTTTTATAATTATGCATAGGTTTAAAACATTAAAAATTTCCTCCACCATTAGAATTTTTGAACGATTAAATGGTATGGATTTTGGGGTTTTTTTATGATTATGCGGAATTTAATTAATTATTAAGATTTTGAAAATTTAATATTATTATATATATAAATATAATAATATAATATATGAATATCAAAATCATATATAATATAAATATATATATAATACATTAACCCAATCCTAATGTATTAAAAAAAATAAAATTCTAGCATATAAAATTAATAAACATACATTCAACTTTGGAGGACATTGGGCAATTTTTACTTTCACAAAAAAAACTAGCGAATTTAACAGTGACGGTTGTCACAGTCCCATTGGAAAAAAACTGAAGAAGATTCTCTACATGCTAACTGGACTGCCATGTCATCAGTTGTACCTGTTTTGCAATATATTTTTTTAAAATTTCTCTGTTTTAAACGGTGATCAACAGACCATAACTTCCTCATCCGAACTCGATTTTCAACGAAATGAGTTGCGTTAGATTCCTTGCGATGGCCCGGTGGTGTTGAATCTAATGTGGTGCAATTATGAGTACTTTCATTTTTGAGCTATTTTTTTGCCCCTAATCCAAATTACGATTAGATATTTCTACAAATAGTGCTCATGGTACTATGATTTTTTTCCCTACTCTCCCTCTCTCCCTCCCTCTTTCTATCTTTCTCTTGTGGGTATTGGCCAATGGTATTGTAAAAAAACGTATTTAGAAGTTAATAATATCCATGGTAAATATTCATGACTAAAAATATTGTTATATTATAAATATTAATTTTTAATCTCCTTATTAATTAAATTTAATGATAGTTATGCAATCATTATTTTAATTTATATGATAAAATGGATGTTAATTTATAAGTACTATTTAAATGTTATATATTTTAATGTGATATGTATATTATATTTTCTTTTATCTAAAAAAGCGTTCGTAATTTTATTAATAAAAAAAGTTACAATATAAAAAAAAAAGAATTTAAAATGTCTCTTACATATCACATATCACATCTAACCTCACTCATCTAACGTGCTCACCCTCACACTCACACTCACCCATAATATATCTCACATATCACATGTAACTCTCACTCATCTAGGGCTTAGGCTCACACTCATCTAACACACACTCATCCACCCTAAATTGGGTTAGAGGGCCTCTCGGCGCAATAAAGAGGTTCTGCTCTTCATTTTTGATGATCTATTTTCATCACAGAACTTATGATCCTATAACTCTCAAGTCTTCTCCATTATAAGTTCTCCACCATCTTCTTTTTATTTTTTTCTTTTTAGATCATTCACCTTTTAGAGAGAGGGAATCACACATTGCAATAAGGATTGTCTTTACCTTTCTAATGCAACAAAAAAAAAATCATTACCTAGGTACCCTCCATATATTTTTAAATTTTTTCTTATCTCTAGCACCTTTCTTTCAAGAATTGTAAGTGGTATATAAGTTAATTTGACCTACTAAGGTCTAAAATATGGTTGTATTCCCCTCGGCTATGGAGAGAGGTTTTTCCTTTTTAAAATTGTCTTAATAATTTTCTCAGTACCTTCTAGAGTCGTATAAGTAATTTTATTGAACATTTCAATATATTGCCTATCATTTTTTTTTTCTTCAAGCCATGACTTAACATATTAATAATTACCAAAAGAAAATAACTTCCTAACTAATGAAAAAAGGAAAAAAAAACTAGAAGAAATATAATACCTATACCTTAAAAATAACCTATACCTAAATACACTCATCATTATCATGTTACTAAAGAAGCCTAAGTAGTATCTAATTTCTACCCTACCAAGTTCCATAACTTATTTAAGGTGAAATTAGAGGAGATAAAGGAAACTATCTAAAGAAAAGATTAAAAAAAGATGCAAATTGTCCTGTGAATAGTGTTAAAAGAAGTTTGAGGATAAAAACATATATTTTAATCAAGATCATTATTCTTAAAAAAAACATAAAATGGTAGGCTACTCCACTAAATTGACCTCTTAAATTGTAAATTTATGACCATCATGATTGACATCATGCTTTAGCACAATCAAAATAAAATTACTAGCAAATGGCATTTAAAGAAGTCCCATTTTATAGAAAAATTTCCCTAACCTTTTGGTACAACTTGAGGAACCTACTACAAAGTAATCTCAAGAGGAACCTATTACAAAGTAAAGATAAAGATTTCTTATTTGACTAACCAATGAAATATATTTTTTTATGAAAATTGTAAAATAATTTCAAGAAAAAATATATTTTTTATTGTTTAAAATATAAAAATAAATTTAGTATTTTAAAAAAATATTTAAAGTAATCAAACAATTTAAACTCAAACTTTTAAAATATCTCTACCTTTAATTTAAATTAAACTGTGTCATATATTAATAATTATTAACCATAATTAATGTTACTTTTTATTTTAATATCTCTACCTTTAATTTAAATTAAATTGTGTGATATATTAATAATTATTAACGATAATTAATGTTACTTTTTATTTTATTTTAACGCCGATGGAGGCCCCAGTTTACCCTACGGCAAGATTCAACTCCAAAATTGTGTACGCCTTTTTCATATTATATAATATAATATAGGACTATATTAAATTTTAAAAAATAATAATCAAAATTTTATTTATTGTGATTTCTTTAACTGGAATCAGATTTAAATTTAAATGAGATTATCGAGGCAATAAATGTATTTTAATGATTGAAAATTTTAATAAAAAATATTTATTTTTAAAACAATGATAATAAATAAAATAAAATTATGATAATATATTTACATATTGTAATATAAAATTATAATAAAAATAATAATAATAATTTAGTGAAATAATATTATCAGCCTAAATTTATGTTAAATACGAATTTAATATAAGTAGTGAGGGATCAAATTTTTTCAAATTCAAATTTCTTTAGATTGTAATATAATATGTTATTTTTCATTTTTTAAATTGTATTTTTGAATGCTAAATAAAAAATATATATAAGAGTTTTAAACATAAACTTAATTTTTTCATAATAATTTTTTTTAACCAATTCAATGTAATTCATTTTCAGGAAAAAAAACCTACCCAAAATTTTAATAGCAAAAACCTTAAATCCATAATTTTTTTAAATAACATAATAGAAAAACAAGTTAAAATAATTTTTTTATTATTAACCTATTTAAAAATATATATCCACTTTTATTAATGAACAAATTCACAAATCCCCTGTATTGTGCAATGAACCTCTAAATTCAACTAAGCCTCTAAACTCAACTAAGTATTAAAATTCAAAGGCAGCAGCCGCATCTCCTTCTTGTGTGGATACCAGAAGCTTTTCCAAGTAATCCACACTGAGAGTCTCCAACTCCAATACCGACTTCGTTTCATCAAGCTGTTGGATCCGGCTGTTGTAGTCGGAAAGTTGGGTACTGGAGCTGGTGACGCCTAAAGAGATTTCAGAAAAGGCGCAGGAGAATTTGACGGCGGATGTGATTGGAAGAACCGGGCCGCTCTTGAAGGACCTGCGAACGACTTCAACTGGGAAGTTAAGAATAGCATTGGAGCCTCTCATCGCGAAGGCAGCTTGATCATAAGCCATGGCCGCCTCCTTACCCGTTTCAAAAGTTCCCAACCAGACGCGGACCCCGCGCCTCGCTGAGTCGGTCAGACGCGGACCCCGCGCCTCGCTGAGTCCCTTATCTCCGCCGCGTATTTGCCCCACGGTCGTTTCCTCACTCCTCTGTAATGTTTTTCACCCGAGATCTCCGCTTTTAATTTCCTAGTGGGTTTCGATCTCTGGACCTGTTTTCTCTCGGCCGTCTTACTCTGCCCTTTTATCTGAGCATTACGGCTGGGCGTCGGGTGCCAGCCATGGCTGATGGCTTCTTTGAGAACTTCATACAGAACCATATTCTCGTACTCGTATTCGTTCTCGTTCAGAAGAAAAGGATTCACTTCTTCAGAAAAGCAGCGACTAAGAGTGGGATCGGTGCTACAGATATCATGATCTGCAGGATAATTCTTCGCAGAGACAGAACTCTGTAAATCCGAGTCCATGGTTATATAGTTATTGCACGTCGACCCCAAACCTCAACATAATGGAATTTTGGGTACATTTGGCCGCTGCATGAGTCAAAGACCGAGTCGATTGCTTCAAATACACATCACGGGCCAGAGCTCGCAGTGACCCTCACAAACACGAAATTCCAACTCCAAATCTTATCCTGACGTGGGTTAATTTCACACGTAAATCCAACCTTGCAACTTCAATTCTTCAATCCTAGACATTGTGGTCTGAATCTAGAAGTTCAAGGCTCTTCTATCCAGTATGTACATTGCGTACGTTGCGGTATTAATCTTGTGTGTCCTTGCAGAAATTTAAAATATCTCAGTGTGATCCGTACAGATACTTAAAGTAACTCAAGTGACCCATGCAAGACTTTGTTAGTTTAACTTTTAACTATTCCTGATTTTCATATTTATTTATTTATTTTAAATAAGAACAAAGAATAGCTATAATATTAAAATACATTGAGCTAAAGTGATATATGATTTACACAAGGGGTTTTACGAGTGGATATGTTCAAAAGGAAGGGAATGTATCAACCATGGATATGTTCCAAAGACGAGAATGTATCAACTACTATTTACTGAATTATGATCCTGAGGTGTTTAACTAAAATGCTATAATATTTATAGTATTTTACAGTATTTTACTGGGATATTTATAAATAGTGATTTAATAAAATCTGAAATTTATAATTTTTTATTTATTTATTTTTGTTATGAAAGAGGGGATATATCTTTTTTTCCCTCTATCACCAAAGTTCACCTTAATTTAATCATCACCCCAAATTAATTATATAATTAATCTTAAAATTATTTGATTTGAAAATATAGAGACTTATTCATGCCATCATTATTTATTTTAATTATTTTTAATAACTTAAAAATATCTATTTAATTTTTAATCATACAATTTTAAATTTAAAAAAAAAACTAATCATCTATAAAACATTTATGTTAATTTAAAAACCAGTTTTGAAATTTAAATTTATAAATTTAATTTACCATCTTCCTTCCCTAACTTTAACATTCTTCACTTAGTAATTTCTCATTTAACACTAATTTTAAATCCATAAATGAATATAAAATTTAAGGCTATAAATGAATAGGATTTGGGATTTGGCATGGTGTTTACTTTAATTTAAAAACAAAAAACAAAAAACAAAAAACTAACACTTTTTAAATTATAATAGGTTTAATTGTTTAATTATTTAATTTATAGTAAGAATTAAATATAATAATAGATATTAGAAAGTGCGGATTTTTTCATATTTTAATCATAATTAAGTTTAACAAAAGTTTAGTAGTAAAATTATATATCATTTTAAGGTACTCACAAAATATGTAGTTTTATTGAGAAATACTATAGCTTATATAAGTTGGTCAAAGTGTAACTCCATGTTCTATGCACACAAATGGATTAAAGTGCACTACCTTGGCTTGTGCACATTTAAATTGATCAAAGCATATCCAACAATCTAGTATGGTAGATGTAGCATATGTGCTAGGACAATCTTCATAATAAAAATGACTTGTATCAAACATTTGGGTATACTGGCCCCTCAAAGAAGAAAAACGCCATAAGGTACATAGCATCACCCACTAAAATTGGCCCTAAGCCAAAATTCTAAAAAAAATTGATAAACCAACCATGTGGACCCTCAAAATATCCTGAAGGGGACATCAACATAAAACCATAAGCAATCATACAACTAATCAATGCTGGTAAACATGTCCCCAAAAGATAAGTGAAAAGGCACCAGACTTACATTAAAAAGGCCACATGGGGCGCAAAAATACCAGAAGCAAGAAGGAAACCCATAACTAGGTAACCTAAAACAAGGTCGAAAGGGATACAACAACTGAAAACACATATACAAACTGGCGAGCATGATCACAACTAGAAAACCCTAAAGCCACAATGAAGAAAGGACTAGCAACAACGCTCCTCGAGCAAATGAAAACCAGCACATAGGCAGCAACATCGAGAATTGAACATCGAACAGTGAAGCCCCCAAACCAAAAAACTTCAATGTTGTGGTAAGGCCTATGCTCCTCTAACCATAGCCACACCTGACTCTGAACAAACGATGTCGGCAAAGAAACACCAATGTGACTCGCTCCAATATTTGAGCCATAATCCCCACATGTCCACCAAACCCTCAGACATGAAAACCATCTAATTTCGATAAAACCAGAAACTCAAGGTGAGGAAAAAATCGCATAGAGAACCATTGATCATTTGAGGTCACCAAATCCCAACCTTCAACTTCCAGAAACAAACAACGATATTTGAAACCAAACCCATGCATGGCTCTATCGAGAGGCCTTGTCTTCCAAACTGAAACAACAACAGTATCCAAAAAGAAACATTCAAAAGGAACCCTTGGGAAAAACTCCACCACCATTTCCCCCAAGTTTGAAACTCTAGCGTCACATCATAGCCAATGCATCTCTATCCATAGCCACATCGGACATGAGAAGCTCCTAACAAATGATGTCAACAAAGAACCACCAAGTCTGATCTCTCCAGGATTCGAGTCGCAAAACCCAACAGGACCCACTACAAGGAAAAGACCCTCTAGCAGAGGTTATAAAGTAGGATTTTTAGTGTTATAAAATTGGCCAAAATTGTCAAAAAAAACATTTTCTACAACATTCGTTTATGGTTACAGAGGTTTTGGCGGAGCTTTTAATGGAAATTCAACACAACTAAAAAAATTGGGCAGCCGGAGGTTATTACAGATATTTCTTCATCGGTGTGCTACTAAGGTGTCAACACATTGGTGCGTGTCATTTAGAAGGTGGTCCAGGGTGGTCGAAGGTGCATGCACCGAGCTATCAAGGTATAAAACCGCATCGGACGCAGTGTTGGTGATACAATGCACGGGGCCGTTTTGATTGGCTTTGGGATTTGTGCGGTGCCCATAGGTCGTCTCAATGCACCGGTACGAAGACTTATAGAAACGTACCAGTGCGAAGTATCAGACAAACACACCGAGAATTATAATTGGTATTGGTATTTGTGCGATGCCCATAGGTCATACAAATGCACTGGTGCATAGTCTCACATAAATGCACCGGTGCGCAGTTTTGCACAAACGCACTGAGATTTACAATTGGTATTGGTATTTGTGTGGTGCCCATATGTCGTAGCAACACACCGGTGCGTTGTATCATACAAATGCACCAGTTTTCATTTTGTATTTTTTAGAAAAATCGACCTGTGACAGTGCAATGATTGTGATTTTTTTAAATTCATTATTCATCAAAAGTCAACACATCTTATAACAATATTCATATTAATTAAATTTTTATTAATGCATTTGAATGTGATGTTTGGATTAACTTGCTATATCATATCATAATTATTGTGATTTTTTAAAATTCATTATTCATCAATAGTTGATACATATATATCTTATAACAGTATTCATAGGAATTAAATTTTTATTAGTGTGTTTGAATGTGATTTTTGGATTAATTTGTTATATCATATCATCAAATTTCACATCTCTTCATTATAATATTTAATCATCCATAAGTTTAATCAGTGGTGTCACATTTCACAACGACAATGGAGAACACAATAGAATAAATTAAAACACACACACACACACACACACACACACACACACACACACACACATATATATATATATATATATATATATATATATATATATATGCGTGTGTTTGTGTGTGTGTGTGAATAAGACAGTCTTTGTCATACAAAATGGGACAATTATTGGTATCCCTTTGTCTTTCATTTGGGATGCTATGTCTATTATATTAAAAAAAATGTTTGATTTCACACACAAATATTTCAAAAAATACAACGCCTTGCTTTGATATCCAAACATAGTGATCATAACTCTTCGCTTGAACAACTATCCCTGCTAGAGCTACTTCCATTACTTGGGTTATTTTCAAGAATGTTTTGTTCATGGTGTTGATTGTTTTCTTCTTCTTCACCTTCCATCTACAAACATAAAAATAAACTGTAATGACTATATATACATTGGTGAGAATAATGAAAATTGCAATATTAAATAATATACATCAATGTAAATCGAAAAGAAATGACGTACCATAGCAACAATTGACCCATGAACTATACACATTCTCTCAAAACCATGTAGTATTCCATCTTTCAAGATTTCATATGTTGGCATAGTTCCATACTTTGTTTCCTACAAGTTTTATATCCCATAACAAATCATATATTTAATATAAAAGATTTTTCTGTTCTATTAATTAGAGACAGAGATAAGTAAAACAAGATCGATAGGTGCTTACAAAATTCCACAATTAATTTCTGATATGCCAACATATACTCACAACCCATATTTTACCCAATCTCAATCAATTCGTCTCATGTTTTTTCTTTGTATGTTAGCACATGTTTGAAGACATTCAATGATGGTTTTTGTAAAACAACTTAAAAAATATAAAAATGAACTCTAGTTAAGTTGTTATAAGGAAGTAAAAATTACTCACAAACTTAGATATCAACCATTTTCTTCCTTGTCATCCTATTTTGTGTGCTAAATGGGTTCCATTTTATTTTATTTTCTGCAAGAAAATACTTGAAAATTAATATTTAATGCTAAATTGTTTATTTATTGTGCCTAATGATCGAAAAATTCAATGATTACATATTACATTTGAAGCACGTTGTTGTTGAGATGGCCCCTCCTGCGATGCAATTTTGTCCATTTATTTGACCATCTCCTTGTACACCTTTTTGGACATTCCTACTGGCATATTTCTGATATCAACTCATTCAACTTTTGAGATTTTCATAATCTTCCTGAAAATGTAACATGACAATAAACTATTTAATTTTTATATTGATATATGAAAAGTAAATATAACAAAAGTCATATTTATAAATGATATTTTTAAATAATTCTAGAAAAACATTTAAAGAATGTTACTTTTTCATTCCTTTGTTTTTGTTATTTACGTTTTTGCTATTAAAAATCTGACATGTCTCATTGACCAATTCTCTGGAAACTCTTCCTATAGTTTAGATAAAATTTGGCTCTTGGAATCATTGGATTGATTTTTATATTTTAAGTGGAAATAATGTCTATACGTTCGTTCCATTAGATCCCTAAAACTTTTGTAAAAGTTTTTCCCCCTTTCGTTAACATCCAACACCACTCCAGATGAGCTAAGGAGCAATTCATTTTCATTTTCATGTTCTATTTTTTTTCTTTTCTTAGAACAACATTCCTTTTTTGAGTTGTTGGTCCCTACAAAACATTAAACAGATGTGAATTAATAGATTTTTTGACACATGTTATTTAAAATTTTTAAGTATTATTAATGAAAATTAAAAAAAGAAACTCATATTGGATCGATAGTATTTTTTCATTCACCTGATTCATCCTTTTGCAATTTTTTCATCAAGCTTTTATGCTCTTTTGGTTCTAGATCTGAAATAATCTTATGAGCTTCATCATTTTGTGGCTCTACAACATACACAGTAAACAATACATATTAGTTAAACTTACATATAGTTCAAAAATAATATTTTTTGTAAAGAATTTACAAATAACTTGCCTTTTTTGCTTTTCCTGAGGTGTTATCAGTATTTTTGTTACTTGATATCTTGTCATCCATTTCTTTATCAATATGAAACCTATACCATATCATTCATTAATATATTTTATAAATAGATTTTCAACTTTTTAGGTGAAAAAAAAATTCTCAAGAAACCGGTGCATGATTCATGGTGTACGCACATACGTTAGTGCATGGGGGTCTTATAAAGGCACCACAAAAATAGTATAATGGCCCGTACAGTGCTCTATGTCAATAAGGAGCACTGGTGCATTACATGTGAACCACCGCACCGATTAACACAGAAAAAATAATAAAAATCGTCGAGTATTAGTTTTTGTAGCATAAATGCTCCGCGTAAACAAGGGAACACCATATGGTGCTCTTTGTCAACTAAGAGACCCGGTGTGGTGCATTATATGTTACATGGTGCACCGATTAACACAATAAAACAATTTTTTTTTAAACAACACATGCATGGTACGCCATAATGAAATAGCGCACGAGTGCCCTATTTTACATATGGCACACTAATTAAAAAAAAATTGTTTTTAAATTTTTTATTACATAGTATTTTCGCGGTGCACTGGAATAATCTAGCACAGCAGTGCTAGGTTACGTCGAGTGCACCGATAAAAAAAAATCTTTTTTTCAAAAATTCATGCAAGGGCCGACATGGATTGGGATCTGACTATGCAAGTCGTCCCATGGGTTGGATGTCATAGGTCTATATATAGCAATACAAACCCTATAAATATAAAATGAAAAGCCCTAATTATGAAATCACAGATTCAAGGAGAAGAAAGGGCAGAAACAAAAAGAATGAAGGGTTTACGATAAAAATGGATTTTTATTTTTTGTTTTTATTTTGTTCTTGAAAATGAAAAACAAATTGAAATTTTTTTCTTACTGCAAAAAAAAACTGCAGATAAAGTAAAAAAAAATAGTAAAATTTAATCACGAGATCATTTGAAATTCTATGCTACGAGGTTTGAATCACTAGAGGTTTGGAATTCTGATTGTTTGAATACTTCAGTTCGAACGTATTTCGCTACTCCACAATGCTCTCGTGCTCTCTTGCTCCAGGTATGTCTCTTGCAAATCTCTGGCTGAAATTTTTTGAAAAAATAGTGAAATAATGAAAAGTGTTTAGTATTTAAAGAATTGTTTTATGAAATTATATTTTTCGAAAATATTTTTTCACCCATTTTTCAATTTACCGTTTTTTTTCACTTAAAGAAAATAGAATTGTGCTTTTTTGATTTGTGGTTATTCGTCACTGGTGCGTCACTTAATATAACAACACCGGTGCATCCTTCTATAACGTGGCACCAGTGCGCAGTAACTAAAATGCACTGGTGTGGTTATTTGTACATTAGCACCGATTGCAAGAAGTCCACTTTTAAGGCACCGACATTACTTTTAGGTGTGTATACCAAAATTTATTATTGATTTTTCTCAAATGCAAGGAGAAAATTATCATAATTATATCGAATGGACAATTCTTCAAAATCCAGCTCGTTCCATAATATTTCTCAAAGTCGATCGCAAAGTTCTCCCTATCTGTCTCGAGACGTAATATTTACTTCAGATTTTATTTATATTTTCAATATCTAATTGAATTTATGTTTTTTATCCATGTCAATCATGCAAAGCTTAATTAAATTTATAATGTATACAAATTTGCAGGTTCATGCAGATTCAGAATCGAGTTCAGATGCACAAAATATTCAAACAGCTCCAAAACGACAGAAGCGCTTATCAGGAGAAGCATACCGCAAGGCGCATTTTGTAGATGAAAATGGACAGTCGCTTCACCCTGCCAATTGTAATAATATTGCATCTTCTAGCCACAATCATGAAACAATGATGTTAATAATTATAATTGTATGGTATATTGATTAATGTAATTATTTCAACATCAAACCAATTAATCATGCAATATTGTCAACGTGCTTACTAATTGATATCATATATTTTGTACTAATCATGTTCAAATATTTTTTTTTGAATTATTAGGATTCTAGTGATGATGAGTGACCTACCTACCATCCTTTTTTGCACTTCACGACAATTTCAAATCAAAAGAAGACTGAATTAAGAGAAAAAATCGAAGAGGAACGATACCAAGTATGGTCGAATCAACCACTGATTCAATTCTCGCTACGTCCAGATTCACCAATTAGGAATGACTACAGCAATAGTAGTTCTTCACAAGATGGAAATGGAGGCAATCAAATAGAGGTTGGTATGGATGATTACTTAAGGGAAACAACCACCATGGAGACAATGTTGTTAGATGCATTCCAAAATGATGATCAGCTCAGGGATGATGCTCATATCGCTGACACCTTTTTCGAAAGCCTTAAATTTGATTCCACCACCCCTCTCTTTGGACCTGGAAGTTAATCAAAGTCTACCTAGTTGGGGACAATGATGTTACTATACAACTTGAAAGCAAAGTTTGGCTTGTCGAATGCATGTTTCTCGGAAATTTTGAGGTAATTTTGAGGGGTCTATGGCAAAGGGGTACGTATCGTATGAGTCTTTGTTTAGTATGTGTTATATTCTTTCCATGACTAATCACACGTGGGGGGGTCACATGGGGGGCGATAGCCCCCCCTGTACGTTGTGCTGGGCACAACGTCGGGGGTGTCACAGGGGGGGGTGATAGCCCCCCTGTCAAGGTCCGGGGTAGCGCCCCGGAAAAAAAAATTTGGTCCTTATTTTCGGTGGGCGGACCCGCCCATGGTTTTGTGCATGGGTTTGCACATGGTTTTGGGGCATGATAGTTTTCGGCCCCTGGTATTTTTTAGATCCGGTCAAGGGAACTACAGTTATGTTCTAATCCAGGGTTAATGGATTTGATTTTATGTATGCTTCGACATGTATATATATGTGTTGTAACACTAAAAGGAAAATAATGAAAAATCAAGCTGGTTGTCCCTATTTGGGATTCAGGGGAAAATCTCTGTGTTTATATGTTTTATGTTTTATGCTCTCGCTATTGTTTATTTTCTGTTTTAAAGATTCGTTCGTAGATAATTTTTGTACAGGGTTAAAACCTACATTTGGTATCCGAGAAGTTTCGGCTTCAAGGGGACGCCTTTGCTGCTGAGGGGTTTTTTGCTCGAGCTTGAGGTATACCCTGTTTAGTGGGACATCTACAAGATCGATTCTTGTGGTGAAAGAAGATGGCGAGCAGCAGGAAGATAGAGATCGTGAAATTTAATGGTCATAGTTTTGAGTTGTGGAAGCTCAATATGGAGGATCTGCAGGTGGATAAATATCAGTGGATCGTGGTAGATCTGGATACTAAACTAACGGAAATGTCAGATAAACACTGGAAGAAGCTGGATCGGAAGGCAAAGAGCACAATATGGTTGTGTCTCAGATTCAGTATTGTTGAATGTATCAGGGGAAGCTACGACAAAGACCTTGTGGGACAAGATAGGGACTTTGGACCAATCTAAGTCTTTGGTGAATAAATTGTTCCTGCGGAAAAAACTGTATAACCTGAGGATGAAGGATGGAGACTTGGTGACAGAGAATATGAATGCCTTCAATACTGAGGTAAGTCAACTGTCATCTATTGATATTAAAATCTCAGATGAAGATAAGTGCATCAGTTTATTGTGTTCTCTACCAGATTCATGGGACAGTCTAGTTATTGCAATAGGTAGCAATACAACTACCTTGAATTTTGATGATATTGTCTCAGCCTTGTTGTCGAAGGAAATGAGCCAAAGAGATATGGAGGACCATAATGGAGATGTCTTATCTGTACGAGGAAGGTCCCAAAATAGAAACAAGAATAAGGTTTCGAGTGGGAGATTTAAATCTAGAGGGAGATCTAAATCTCCTAGAAAGTTTGTAAAGATGTGCTGGAAATGCGGAAAGGAAGGGCACTACAAAAAGGAATGTAGATCTAAAGCTCCTGAGAAAGGAAAGGGATCTGATGATGGTCCTTCTGTGGAGGCAAAAACCACCTCGGATGAAGTTGGGGATGTGTATTTGGCTTCTTCTTCAAATACACATGTAGATCATGAGTCATGGTTGATTGAATCGGGTGCATCCTTTCACTTTACTCCTCATAGGGAGTGGTTCTACGAGTATGAGAAATATGATGGCGGTGATGTCTTCTTAGGTGATGATAGGAAGGCCAGAATCGTTGGACGTGGAAAAGATAAGCTAAATCTGCAAGGTGGAATGATTAGAACACTTCCTGGTGTTCTGTACATTCCTGCATTGGCCAGAACTCTGATTTCTGTAAGCAAGATGGATGATGCAGGTGTAAAAACAGTGTTCGAGAAAGATACCTGTAAGATGGTTTGGGGAGCACTGGTATTAATGCGGGGAGTTTGGATTGGAACTGTGTACAAGCTTCAGGGCAGCACTTTTATTGTTGGGTGCAAAAATTCTATGGTTCCCAAAAGTGGAGTGGAAAGCCTAACGGTCTCTGGAGAAAAGACCATGCTATGGCATCAAAGGCTTGGACATATTGGAGAGAAGGGCCTTTGGATACTACATGGAAATGTTATGGTAGAAGGTATGCCTAATATCTCTTTGGATTTAAATTTCTGTGAACATTGTGTATATGGGAAGCAGAATCGGATGAGTTTTCCTTCTGGTGCTAAGAGGGCGAACAAGATATTAGAGCTTGTTCACAGTGATGTGTTTGGACCTGTGTCGGTTCCATCACTGGGTAAGTTTGTGTACTATGTTTCATTCATAGATGACTTCTCAAGGAATACATGGATATATTTCTTGAGGAAGAAATCTAAAGTCTTTGACAGATTTAAAGAATTTAAGGCTCTGGTGGAAAACCAAACAGAGAAGAAGATAAAGGTGTTGAGGATAGATAATGGTGGGGAGTTCTGCAAGAAGGAATTTGAAGAGTTCTGTAAGAAGTTTGGTATAGCACGGCAGAATACTACTCCATACACACCTCAGCAAAACAGAGTTGTAGAAAGAATGAACAGAACGTTGATGGAAAAGGAAAAAAGCATGCTCAGTGGTACCGGGTTAGGACAAGAATTCTAGGCAGAGGCAGTGGAGACTGCATGTTACTTGGTTAACAGATCACCTTCATCCACGTTGGAGGATAGGACTCCACATGATGTATGGACTACTAAGAAACCCTCTCTTTCACATCTGAGGGTATTTGGATGTGATGTGTATGTACATGTTCCAAAGGATAAAAGGAGCAAGTTGGATAATAAATCTGAAAGGTGCATCTTTATTGGGTATAAGGATGGTTTAAAGGGTTACAAGCTTTGGAACCCTAAACAAGGAAGGTTGTGTACAATTGAGATGTGGTGTTTAGAGAGGTGAAAGATATTGTTAAACATGAAGTCCTACCAAAGGAGCCTAAGAAGATAGAGTTTGAGCTAAAGGAGGATGAATCAGACTCTACAACAAAAGAAGACTCAGAAGAGGAAGAGCCGCAAACTCCAGCTATGAGAATATCAGTTCGGGAAAGAAGACAACCAGAAAGGTATATTCCATCTACTTTCTGTTCAAATTTTGCTTTAACTATAACTGATGATGATCCCAGAACCGTCAGGGAGGCAGTAGATTTAGAGGATGGAAAACTCTCGAAGGAGGCCATGGTTGATGAAATGGCATCCTTGCATAAAAATGAGGCATGGGATCTGGTGGAGTTGCCGAATGGAAGGAAGCCCATCAGGAGAAAATGGGTGTTTAAGAAGAAGATGAATGTAGAAGGCAAGGCAGAGAAATACAAAGCTCGGTTGGTAGCAAAAGGTTATTCCCAGGTATCGGGAATTCATTTTGGTGATATTTTTTTCTCCTGTTGCCTAAGTTACTTCTATTAGATTACTTTTATCCGTTGCTGCTGCATTTGGTTTTAAGGTAGAACAGATGGATGTGAAGACAACATTTCTTCACGGGGATATGGAAGAGGAGATCTACATGAAATAACCTGAAGGCTTTATGGTGAAGGGGAAGAAAGAACTGGTACATAGGTCAAAGAAGTCTCTGTATGGGTTAAAACAGTCACCAAAGATGTGGTATCAGAAATTTGATACCTATATACGGGGATTTGGCTTCACTAGAAGCAAGGAGGATCACTGTGTTTATTTTAAATTAATTAGTGACCATGTTATTTATTTGGTCTTGTATGTGGATGATATGTTGTTGATTGAAAATGAAAAAGAAATTATCCAAGATTTGAAGACCCAGCTGTTCTCCAAATTCAACATGAAGGATCTTGATGCTACAAACTATATTTTGGGCATGGAAATTATATAGATCGGGTAAAGAGGAAGCTCTGGTTAAACCAGAGGAAGTATGTCGAGACTATATTGCAAAGGTTCAATATGCAGGATAGTATACCAGTGAATGTTCTAATTCCTGTAGGTACAAATCTGTCTGCTAAACAATGTCCCAAGACACAAGAAGAAGAGGAGGATATGTCCCGTGTTCCATATGCAAGTGCAGTGGGTAGCCTGATGTATGCAATGGTTTGTACTAGACCAGACATTGCACATGCAGTGGGAGTATTGAGCAGGTTTATGTCAAACCCAGGGAAGGAGCATTGGAAAACAATGAAGTGGGTTTTCAGATATTTACATGGCACTAGTGATTATGGCTTGTGCTACCAGGGAAGACCAGGATTGGAAAGAGTGTTGGACATTCGTCGTTTTGTTGATGCAGACTAGGCTAGAGATCTGGACCAAAGAAGATCTACAAGTGGATATGTGTTTAGCCAATTTGGAGGTGGAGTCAGTTGGATGAGTAAAAGACAGTTTGTAGTGCCTCTTTCAACTACAGAGGCTGAATACATAGCATCCACTCATGCAAGCAAGGAAGCAGTTTGGTTGCAGAGATTGTGTTCAAGTATGGGGTTGGTGCAGCACGCTGTAAGGATAGATTGTGATAGCCAAAGTGCAATTTTCTTGGCTAAGAACCCTGCTTATCATTCAAAGACAAAGCACATTAATGTTCAATATCACTTTGTGAGAGATATGGTTGAGGCTAAAACGGTGTTTCTGGTAAAGGTGGACACTTTGAAGAATGTTGCAGATGCATTGATGAAGTCTGTAAGCACTCAGAGGTTCTCTTGGTGTAGAGAAACAATGGGTGTTGCAGAACTGGGCTAATGACTAAGCTCTCCTTTGGCCCCCTGCAAAAAGAAAACAACAAGTGGGAGAATGTTGGGTATGTGTTATATTCTCTCCACAACTAATCACGCGTGGGGGGTCACACGAGGGGCAGTGGCCCCCCTTGTCGGGGTCTGGGGTAGTGCCTAGGAACAAAATTTTGGTCCTTATTTTCCAGTGGGCGGACCCGCCCATGGTTTTGTGCATGGGTTTGCACATGGTTTTGGGGCATGATGGTTTTCGACCCCTGGTATTTTGTATATCCGGTCAAGGGAACTACGGTTATGTTCTAATCCAGGGTTAATGGATTGGGGTTTATGTATGCTTCGACATGTATATATATGTGTGTGTGTGTGTATTGTAACACTAAAAGGAAAATAATGAAAAATCAAGTTGGTCGTCCCGATTTGGGATCCAGTGGAAAATCTTTGTGTTTATCTGTTTTATGTTTTATGCTCTCGCTATTGTTTATTTTCTATTTTAAATATTCGTTCGTAGATAATTTCTGTACAGGGTTAAAACTTGTAGTCTTTCTATTATGCCAGTGAGCACATCAAGCAGATTGACAACAAACCAGGTGCTGTGATTTGGGATGATGAAAGGGATGAAGAAAAAAGAGAAGGGGAGTCGCTCCAAATGAGTGGAAAAAAACGCTTGATAAAGAGTAAGCAACTTATAATTTTTCAAATTTACACAAAGTAAATATTCATGTTGAGCTTTGATATAATGTATATTTTCATCTCTATGTATACTATATAATGTTAGTTTGATTTCATCAGCGAATGCAGAAATTGAAGCAATTAATAAATTCATTCTTTACAATTCTGAAGTGACACAACTGTGGGTCGCATTGTACAAAAAAGAGAGGATGAAATGGGATAGTGACAGGAAAGAATTCAGACGGTTGAATGGTAGAAGTGTGCCTTATCCCGATAATTTAAAAGAAAATATGCCAAAAATATGCCCTAACAGTTGGGTTGTTGACCAAGTCAGAGAGAAATACGGTGCAACTGGTCGCTACCCACATACTGAAGAGGATGCGCTAAATGTAGGGATTGGGTGCAGTAACTCGGTAATAATGTATTTAATTTATATGTACATTTGAAACTTAATAATGCACCTTTCAAATGTAATTACATCTATATTTCATATTTTAACTATTGGGTTATTATAAGACACATGACATTATGATTTTTTAAACTTTTTTTATAACAGGTGCATTTTTTCCCATCTATGTTGGCATATGGACACCATTTTTGCACAGAAAATTCCAACGCTGGAAACATCACACAAGACTGTGGAGTGGAAGTCGAGTTCGATCAATCTAGTTGATATAGCCACCGTGATCAAAACCTAGTACGAGGGACGTTAGGTTACATCAGAAAGATACAAGAGATCATTGAAGTGGATTTCTCTTCTTTCCAATGCGTTATTTTTAGGTGAAAGTGGTGGGACAACTTTGATCAGAATAATGTAAAGGAAGATCGTGATAGTAGGCTAATATGTATCATCTCTAGAAATATGTGGGATGAAGCTAAGGAGCCCTATGTTTTCCCCAAACACTACAACCAGGTGTTTTTTTACCCAGATGTGTTGGATAGGTATTGGTAGTTCGTATTGAGACATGACCCAAGATCAAAACATATTTTTGAGAACAATAGTGTTATCATGCCATGCGAGCTGGAAGAGAATGAGGGTGATCATGAGAACTGAGAGTGATATGGTACATGTGTTATTTCATCAATATTTATACTTTTAAGATGGGTTTTTTGAAACATTATAATATGTACCTTGAATTAATTGGTAATTTGCATTGTGTTAATGTTAAAATCAATATTTCACTTGATAATTCGCAATTATGTTGATCTCAAAAACAATGGCGTAGTGTATAAAGTTCTTTTTTTTTGTATGTAAGATCATAGTAAAATAATTATATTTCTAAAGTACATGAATTTATTTGCATTGTTTTCTAAACTTTATTATGTTATAAAAATTCATATTATTCTATATTTAATATTTTACAAATTTACAAATTTAAAAATTTTAATAAAATCATTTCCCATTAATACAATTAAAATTTTACAAATATTTTACAAGCAATTACAATTAAAATTACAATTAGAATTACAATTACAATTACAATTTTACAATTTCACATACAATTACAATTTTAGAATTTTACATACAAATACAATTTTACAATTACAATCATTTTACAGTAATACAATTAAAATTTTACAAATGTTTTACATAGAATTAGAATTAGAATTAGAATTTTACAATTTCACGTACAATTACAATTACAATTTTAGAATTTTACATATATACATTAAAATTTTACAAATTTAAAATTTACAATTACAATTACAATTGCAATTTTACAAATTTACATATATACCTTTACAGTTACAATTTTAGAATTTTACATACAATTACAATTTTAGAATTTTACATACAATTAGAATTTTACATGTATACAATTACAATTTTACAAATTTAAAATTTACAATTACAATTACAAATTTACAAATTTACAGATATACCATTACAATTTTAGAATTTTACATACAATCACAATTTTATAATTCTAAATACAATTAGAATTGCAATTACAATTTTACAATTTTACATATATACAATTACAATTATAATCATTTCATAATAAATTAAATATTACAATTACAATTAAAATTTTACAAATATTTTACATACAATTACAATTACAAATACAATTACAATTTTAGAATTTTACATACAATTAGAATTACAAATATTACAATTTTACAATATTATGATCATTTAATATTAAATTAATTAATAAACATCACGATCATGATAACCATCATACAAACATCATATTCGACTAAAAAACACATTCAAATTCCCTAACATCATCGTGATTATTGTCATCTAACAAAACACAATTAGCATTGTATAGCATCATCACAACACAAACATCAAATATACATCTCATGTGAAATAACTGCTATCACATACACATCTATCTGCAAGCTACACATTAAATGAACATATCTAACATGACCTAACAATATACACATCATGATGATCACCAACATGTAAATTAAGTACAACTGCAACATGAACATAAAATACATGGACTATATATATATAACTGAATAATATAAAAAATATATACTACTATAATAGAAATGTCATATATCAACTCATGGTACATCATCAATAGCAGTACTAGTCAACGCCTTCTTAATCAATGGTGCAGCATCAACAAGCTCATATACATGCTGATCATCAAGTGTATGATGATCTAGTACTGGTGCCTCAAGCTGATCAGGAGCAATTGTCAGCTGCTCATCGTGATGACTCGACATGGTCGATGGTCCACCCTGCAACTTATGATCATGAGTACTATTGGATGTTGCAGGCTGCTAACTCAATGTGGCCGATGGTCCAACCTACTCTCCATGATGACTGTTGCTCGATGCTAGTGGACGTTGCTGATCTGGCGTGATGCGAGGTGAACGATGATCACTCCCCTGATCGTGATCATCAGATGATGCTTCGGTGCTGCTTGTGGATTTTTGATCACGTGCTGCATCTCTACCACGTCTATAACATGCAAGGGTGCTCCTTAGCCACGTAACTAAGGTTGTATCTCCTACGACATGTCGTATCAGGCTGTACATGTCACGTGGAATGCCTCTCCACATATATACCACCCTACCATAGGCCTATATGTCTCACATAGTAGCGGGAATGACTCCCGCCTCAACAATCAATGCATAGAGTTGGTCGCCCAACTTCATCCTCAATCTGCTATCAAGCCTACCGCCCCTAGCAAAAGGCGTTCTCGATGCACCACTAGGAGCAGGTCTCTATGGACCAGCCTCTTGATGATCCTCGGCATCTGGCATATCCTGATCGTCATCAGGATCCACCCCTGGATCATGTGGTGGTGTTGGCATGTCCTCGCCATCAAAAGACCCAATGTCTGCAAAATATATACAAGTACACAACAATAATTATACAATTTCATTACACAATTTAATAAAAAAAAGTTGAAGAACATGTTAGAATAATTTTAAATAAAACAGTAATATAACCTCTATCATCCAACGGCTCATCATCTGTGAAGAGGATGTTGGCACACCCTCGCCAATCCAAACTAGCACAAGGACATGGGACCATAACAAAGGGATGCTCTTCAACACTGGCTAGCAACTCCAGTGCATCAAGCGATATCCTCGTGGAAAACTCAGTCTCGCCCCTCTTGGGCATCATCTGTCCCCACATGTGCATCTGTGCCTCCAACATTGGCCTACGAGGCTGTTGAACAAAATTAGGCCTCATCTTTGGAAACCTCTCAAAAAATAAACAAAAAAGCTTTGAAGAAAAAGGGAAGTTGACCCTTCCTTAAGCATGAGCCCGACATCTATCTAAAGTTGTACAGAACTGCCGCAAAAAAATGGCAGACCACCTAAAAAGTCTTGGCTCCTGTACTAAATAATAAACATAATATAGAAGTGGGCAAATAATGTGTTTCCCATTGCTGGTGTTGTGTGAAATGGTCGAAATCAGAAGTGCGAGGCACCTCACCTCCTCACTACCAAATGCAACAATACGTAACTGACCTCCGGAGACCTAAAAATATGAAGGAGATAGTATATTTGTGCTAATGTATCTCTGAGAGTACACCAACTGACTCCCTACTACGTAGCCAACTGGAACCTCTGGGAACAAGGGAAAATCCACCCCTCTACTTGATATCCCTATAATGAAATATATTTCCTCCTTAGTGGACGCGTACCACTGGTTAGGACCAACACGAAAAGCCTATAGGTGGGCATTCCACCTACGGATAAGATGTCTCAAAAACAAACCATGGCCCTTTAGGGAAGTAGCCTCTTCATATAACTTGACGAGGCCTACCTGCCTTAGGAACCTCTGGGTAGCTGCTATAATAGGGAGAGGGTACGCATCTCTCTCCCTCTCTCGTGCATCCCACAGGCGAACCATGTTATACTAGTCCACCTGTTGTTGTTATTGTTCCCTCTCTTCTCTCATTTCACGTCTTTGAATGATTGACGTATTAAATACAATTTTTTTTATTAAATGAGACATGTATTTAGGAATATACATATAAAAAAAATTTGGAAAAAAAAAACAGTTGGTGTGCCAAACAAAACAGGCATGCACCAGTATCGGTGCATATTTTTTTGTTGTGCACCGGCGGCGGTGCACCAAAAAATATTCAGCGCACTGGCGGCGATGCACCTCAAAATTTCCAGCATGTTAGTCATCAGTAATTTTTGCTTTTTGTAGATGACTAAATGCTTATCCTAGATTTCTAAAAACAAAATTCATGAATATTGTGAGTTTTAGAAATCTCACTGCCTTCATTATCCTTAGAATAATATTTTCACTATTTTACTACTCTATCATGTCATGGTCATCCTACCACTCCCAGAAGACCCATCATGGGCTGATGCCACTCAATATTAATATTTTTTTCCACTTTTGACCTCAACACTCTCTTTTGCCTTACCTAACCCCTCCACTTGCATCCTAGGATCACCAACCAACTTACACTTTCCCATGTTCCTCAAATGCCTCAAGCAGTGATGGTCTCAAAACTATCTTTGTAGGCTCTTTAGATAAATCAAGTATATTGGATTTTGGATCTTCAATACCTCAAATTATCAAAATCTCTATTTCCATACTTGAGAAGCCTAAGCCAAGCTTTCAGTCAAAGGACAAGCCTAAAGAGTCTATCACTAGGTCATTAGGGTTTTCATGGTTTGAAGGATTGCCTTTGATGTTCTAAATCAATGTTTTTCATGTGACAAGAAGGTAAATCAAATGGAAAAGAAGGTCAACATCTGTTGTTACCAAAATAGATCAGAAAAACCTTCAAGGAAGACCTCCTTAATCGAGTTCAACATCTGCAAAGAACAACTGTCCATGATTTACATTTCTGCAGGAGTGTCAAGGTAACTATCAGCAGAAAATGAGGTAAGGTAGGAGGCCAAATCCTCACTAAAGGACATCCACTGGAAAGAAATGGAAGCATGCCTATGTTCAAAGAGAATCAGGGTTTTTAGGACTGATTGGCTAAATATTGTTGCCAAGCAAGAAGCCAATGAAAAAGACCACAAGGGCAGAGGCACATCCACACAATCAAGCATAATTTGAAGATTTTTAAGTTATAAATAAAGAAGGGAAAAAGGTGAGGTGAACTAAACAGAAATGAATGAACTTGAAAGGGCTATAGAGAACTTAGAAGAAAACACTAATTATTCTTCTCTAACATCCCTAAAACCTAATATTTTGGAAAGATAGGCAGAGTAAGTGAATTGAAGACTATGAGCCTCCATCATGATAGCAGAAATTTTTCAGAAGCTGTTGAAGGTAATTTCTAGGGTTTGCTAAGGTAACCATGCTTCACTGCATCAAAGGGAGGAAATGCAAAGAGTATCGGTGTGATGGGGATCAAGTTTTCAAGTGCATTTCTCTCTAATGGCCAAAGGAATGAAAGCCTAGGGTTGAGTTTCAAAATGAGAGGTCAAGCTAATCATGAAGTTATTGTTATATGATTGAAAGTGTCAAACTCCAAAATTGTCAAAAAGTGGCAAATTCAGTATGTCATCACACCTACAAAAAATCAGAAGTGACCAAAAGGAGGCATAACATACATGATTTATAGTCTTTGTCAAAATGGATATATCACTATAAAATTCAGTAAATGACAAAGAGATTAAAAAACATTACAAAGTGGGTTTTTTTTTTTAGTTTCATTTATTGGTCTAAAAAGGTATAAAAGGCCTTCTTCGTTTTTCTTCCCATCTCATTTTGCCGTTGCAAAGAGAAAAAAAGCTTCCAAGGAGATTTTTTCTGAGTTATGGTCCATTTCTGGGCAAGGTTACCAGCGCTACGCACAAAAACTGGCGCTGTGCTCACAAACCCTGGCATTGCGCGAATATGCTTCTCCATAGTGCATTTTTGCACTACGCTACGCATACACTGGATGGTGTTGCACATATAGCCTGACGCTACGACAAGGCAGACCGACACACACAGGGGCACGCTACTGCGTCCATAAGCCGACCCAACACCCATTTTTTCGCCCAGCGCTATGCTCATAGAGCACCCGACAGGGCCGGCGCTGCGCCCAAGGGCTGAAAGGCCTGCACGAGATGTGCAATGCTACACACACAGGGCCTGACTCACCCGGCGCTACGTACAGAAGGTGACCTGACAGTGTAGGAAGGGCGCTACGCTCATAGAAAAAAACCCTTAAACTTGTAGGACGGTGCCAAAGGTTCAAGGAAGGTCCTCCAAACTGGTTTCAAAACCTTGCAAGAAAGCTAACTTTGGTAGGTGGCTTTTCCACTTTGTCCTCCAAGCAATTTTCATGATTTTGTGATTAAAAGAAATGATTAAAACCTAGTATTTGCAAGCCCTAGGTCTTCCTGAAAAGAAAACCTTTGTTTTTAACCTATGAGCAATTAGTTTTCATTTGAAGGAGAGTGAACTAGGGTAATCTAAAATCATTTCATTTAAAAGCCCTCATCAAGATCAAAAACACTTAGTCATATACCTCACCTCCATATCACTCATTTGCAAGAGCTTCCCACCATTATTTTCATTTTACTCCTCTTGCCCAAGTTTTTCCACAAACAACCCTAATCATCATGTCAGGAGCAGAGGACAGTAGCAGTAGTGAAAGAGGCCAAGGGCCTATGAGGCCAAACCACAAAGGAAGGAAAGTGAACATATTTAAACCCTAGAGCATAGTAGATATCACCTCATCTCCCATGATCCTCTCATGTTTCGAGAATATGGGATGTTTTCAATTTTGTGAGAAGATCAAACAAGTACAACACCACCCAGAGCTTACAAGGTTTTTTTTCCTCAACCTCTACAACAAACAGGCAAATCTTGCAGGGGTGGATTTTGAACTATCAGCAAATGCCATCTCTAATGCTACATGCATACCTATTGTTGGTGAGAAATGGTTCAAGAAGGCAAGCTTGGACATGAACCATTATAATACATTTGTCAAAACTAGGTATAGAGTAGGCTGCAGGGCTATCTTCCCTTTCTCACACCTAAAACAGAGATTTTCACCCTTGATGAGGGTTATCATGAAGTACTTTACCTTTGAAGGGAGGTACTCTAGACTTTATTCCTACCATGTTAGACTCCTCATGCATTTCATAAGGGTTAAAATTCTTCATTCGCCTTACTACTTATATAGGAGCATTGACAAAATGTCTTCTGGTGCCTGGAGGAGAAGTTATGCCCAGCAAACACATAGTTTATTACACCATTCCTTCATCAAGATGGTGGTATTACATTAGCTGGAGCAAAAAGGCATTCCTTAGGATGTGTTCATAGCCCATGAAGTCTTCACAAGGCCACAGCTTCCTCATCAACCAAACTTGCCCTCATCATCTACACAAGTGTCCTCATGTCAAGAAAACCTCCCTTCCTCCCCTTCTCTTGATTCATTAAATGAAGAAGGAAGTGGAAATGATGAATCAAGTGAAAATGAGGGAGATAGTGATAATGAGTCAGATCAAAATGAAGAGGGTGAAGACAGTAGCAAGGATCACAGCCATGACAAATGCACCAAGAAGATCACCATCACACCTCTTTCATTCATATATCAGAGAGGGCCAAGGCTTGTGTTTGCTGCCTCCAAAAGGCAAAGGACCATGCCATCTACCTCAGCTCAACCACTAGACAAAGGAACACAAAAGGTAAAAGAAGAAGAAGAAGATCATGAGGTGGAAAGGGAGTTTGAAATCATTCAGGTGGACGGTGATGAGGAGGAGGAAGCAAGAATCTCAAAATTTCTCATCCAAAACAAAAGTGCACGTGTTGAAGACCTCCAAGCCAATCTGAATAGGGCCAAAAGTGTAAATGATGCCCCTAACTTGGAGAACAGGTAGCTAGGAGCACGGATTTCTATTTATGAGGCTAGAGCCATTAAGGCCTGGAAAGAAGCCCAAAGGGCACAGGCGAAACTAGAAGAGTTCATGGTCACTTATGAGGAGAGAGAGGATGAGGAAGGTCAATCTAGGATGAGGCCTAGAACCATGGGATTGAAGAAGGCATTGGCAAAGCAAAGAGAACAAGAAGCAGCCCTAGTAGAAAAACTCTCCGAAGATGAGCTATTGGCCATGGAGATAGCACAAGATCGAGAGCCTTGGTTGGAAAGAGCCAACATTCACTTGGAGGCTAAGTTGAAGAAGGCAAATCAAGATCTTGACCTCCAAAGAAGGTTGACAAAGCATTATGCCCAGAGAAACCAAGTTGCAAGGGCCAAATTGAAGAAGGCCCAAACCAAGATCCGTGCACTAAAAGAAGAAAAGTGCCAAGCTAGACTTGGAATTTTAGCACAAGCTTCTCTACAGGTCTCTTAAACCCCATGAGGGAGACATTCACCAATTTTCAAGAAATTTTGACAAGTTTTTGTTTTTTGAGAATTTGGAGGCCTATAAGCGCATCGCCACTAGCGCTACGTTTTTCCCTCAGGTATCCTCAGAGGGAAAATTTTACATTTTTGGATTTCTCATGCCTAGTACATTATGCTCACCAGATTTCAGGACATTTGGAGTAGGTTTAACGCCTCAAAGGGTCAAACAACACCTCATTTTCTACCATTCTGCCTCATTTTCAGGCCTGGCACTGGGCTCAAAGCAGTGTTGGGAATTTGAATTTTTGGATAGGTTAAAAAGTCTCAATCACAAAACCAAAGGTATATCTGGAAAGCAGACTCCGTAGGCTTTCCAATGGGCCATCACAAAGTAAAATCTGACATCGGGAAGGTACCCAAAACTTGGCTGCAAAAAGACCTATTTTCTGCCTAGGATGGTGCTGTGCTTATAGACAACATTGTGTGTTTTTGGCCAAAAGTCAACAAAACACACTCATTTATTGAAAAATGATATTTTTATGTTTTTTAAGGAAAATCACTCTAGAATTAGGTGCTAGAAGTTATTTTGGCATTTATTTCATGGGATATTTTGTGCCTTGGGCCTTGCATGGTCTCTTAGGCATTTATGACATTTATGAGTGATTTTGACACTTTCAAACCTTATCTAGAGTTTTTTCCCTCATGTGCTAAGATAAATAGAGCATGAGGGCTTCATTGTAAATGTTGGCATTTGATGAGTTTTGAGAGCAATACATGGTTTTCTTGAGTTTGATGAAGAAATTGGTCTTGTGGAGTTTCTGAATGGTCTGCTTTGATTGATGATGAAGGAGGATAGCTTGCAAGATCCCTGAGCATGATTAATGGTGATGTATATCAGTTTAGTTCCTGTTTCCTTATGTATCATTTTGTTACATCCTTCTATGTTACAGTAGAATAGAGGAGCATATGCTAAGAAATATTGTTTGAGGCACCTTAATCCTTCGTGTTTTCTATTGTCTTTATGTTTTCCTCTGCTCGGTTAGTTTAAGGAATTCTTAATTTCTTCTTAGACCTACCTATGCTTGTTTATTCCATAAATGGTTCAATATAGTAGTTTTCAAATATGTTTTATGGTTAGCCCTGCTTATTTGATGCTATTTAAAATATGTTTTGGAATCTCACTTTGAAGTACTACTTGTTGGGTTTTAGTCAAAGAGGCCATATTATGATCATGCCCTCTATCCATGCTTGAGAAGTTGCCTTAAAGTTCTTCTTAGCTTGATCATAGATGCTTAGGAGTTCCCTCTTCTTTGATTAAAGTTATTATGTTATCTTGAATGTTTTCTAAACCTGGAAAGTGAAATCACTAGAAGTTAGATAAGTTTCTTGCTTTCTATGGTTCACTGAATTGTTCATCTTAATTACTTGTTTGCTTAAGTATAATAAAAAAGGTATTATTTTGCCATGTCTTATGATTATGTCCTTATGTTGATCAGTATTCAAGACCATCTTGTTTAAAATGTATTTGTTTAAGGATTCTTCACTACCCTTACAACCCTACTATGCTCACAAACTTTATGTTCATTCCACTTCATACATGCCTTAAAAGATCCAGTTGACCATACTAGATTTGCCCTGTTATGCATCTTGTTTCATTGTTGAGATATCCATGACTTTCATATACTCCATAGCCCAATTATTTGAAGACCTCTAACTCCACCTATTCTACTTGATCATCTCACCCAACCAAAACAAACAATAAACCTTACACTTAATAACTAGCCTAAAAGCAAAAAGTTCACATCCTATGCATAAATAGAGAGAGCCCTCTCTGAGTCCAAGAAGGCTAAGTCCTAGGACTCCAAACACTAGTCTGATGTTACCCTATGCATTTGGTCTACCAATCTTCTAAATCATGGGACCCTAACATAGCACACCGTCATCCTTTCATTCTTCTCAAGTCAACTGTGCGGTGGTATAATAGATCGCACCATTGACTATGGACCGTGTCGGGAGGGCGGTGTGCTGGTCAAACTCTACGCCCCGGGGCATATAGTTCGGTCAGCACACTAACCTCCTGACATCATTACATAGTCAACGATGCGATATTTTACTAGCCCGCACCGTTGACCTTGTGGAATAGTGGCAATGTGGTGCGCCGACAAAAATACCCGCCCCAGGGAAAATATTTAAGTCAACGCAACGCATTGTCACTATTCCACAGGGTCAATGGTGCGACTATGTAACCAACCACACCACACTTTTTTATAATTTTAAAATAGCACGGTGCGCCTTTCGGTACTGCCCTAGAACCAGTGTAGATACCATTAGCACTGGTTGCAGTGTGTCTTGTAAATTTACTAGAAGCACTGTCCATGTAAGGGAAAGAGGCCATGAAGGTAATGAGTGACCCTGAAGCACTGTCCCAACCCAATGCTTCAACCTCCATTCGATAATGTTTAGAAATTCCATGAGGTGATGAAATGCAATGCTAAAAGAGGATTTGGTACAAGAAAACAAAAGAAAAATGCACAAGAAGAAAAATATCCCAAGGCAGAACTGAAACCCCAATAAACAAACAATGGCCCATGATGATCTCATAAATGATATTAATTCTCTTAATCACGGTAATCTCTTGCTATGGTCAATCTGCCATGGAAGGAGATCGCCATATCCACATAAGCAAAAGGAATGATTAGATTGAAGATCGTGAAGCGTATCAAAACACATAGAGTATGTATTGAACATTTGATAGAAGGGGCCTTGACCACGTGATCCCTTGTAGATTGAGCGTGTTTTCGCCATGTTGTTGCCATGCGGGGTCGAGGAGAGAGGCAAGCCTTATTCCTAAGCTACCCAGCAATAAATACACCTCAGCATACACTTCTCACCGTAAGATTAAAGCAAGTACACCATCCAACGGTGAGAAATATATGCCCAAACATATTTATTGCTTGATAGCCTAAGAAATAAAACTTGCCGAGGAAAAAGCACAGTTTGGTTTTCGAGATCATCCACGGATTTTGGCATAGGAGGGACTTACGCTATGCTGACATAATAATATTTTAATGTACTGTGCCTACAGTAAGTCGATTAATTAATGTACGGTGCCTTCACTCCAAAAACTTATATTCATGCAAAATCTAGGGGAGAGGGGTCAGTGGTTGAACACCTCAGCGCTGACTGGACCCGGGGCCACGTCAGGAGGGCCAACTCATGTACGAAAGGTGTCGAATCGCATGGCGTTCACGTGGCGGGTGTTTGGTCAATTTAGTGTGTCCTAAATTGCTGCATTTAATTTGTCAATCCGAGAATCGTAAGCTGATGAAGTGCGGCGCACTATATGTGCAAGATAACCTATTTCTTAACTTTTTGTCGTTTTTGGTTTTTCTAAGGTGAAATGGAAATTCTAAAATGAAAACAAGTTTGGTTGTATTTGTTCAAGGAAGTGATATCCCCTATAATGATTTACCAACTTGAAACTTTAAAAGCAAACTGAAAATTACAATGACAAGACTTGAAAGAAAATGAAAATGTACCGTTGAAATGAAAAGGTGCTGCTAATCTAATAAATCAAAACAGTAAACTAGTGAGCATGAAAACTAAACTATTCTTGCTGCCAACTAAACACAAAAGAACTATGCTTAAGGAAATTCAAAATTGCAACAAAATAAATCTAAATCAGATTACATCAATTCATTTTTTGACCCTTCATCATTAGACCAGCTATGATTTTCGGAAGTAATCATAAACAACTTGTGTAACTGATATTTAATTTGCAAAAAGTAAACTAATACTAAACCATACACTCATGATTCAATCCCTCGCCATCAGTCCAGCTGTGGCTTTCGGAGGCAACCGAAGATGTCATGCATGATTTAATATATCTAAATTTGCATAAAAGAAACTAATACTAAACTACACATTTCATAATGCAGTCCCTCACCATCAGTCCAGCTGTGGCTTTCGGAGGCAACTGAAGATGCTATGAGCAGCTTAATATATCTAAATTTAACTACTAAAGCAGATAAGCAAAACTGAAATGTACAAAGCAAGACCGAAGTTAAACAAAAGCTATGAAAAGCAAACTAGCAGCAGAACAATGTTAGTTTCATGTCATTAGTAAAAATGCTATGAAAATGCCTGGGTTGTCTATCTAAAACCTGCAATCAAGAAAACTGATCAGTGATTAACAATCATAAAACATGAAAGACAAAAATGAAATGGAAATTATGGAAATGTATAAACAGAAATGAAACAACTGCAAAGTATGAACATATGGATGGATTATGATACAATGAATTTTAAAGAAATGAAATGAGAAATATACACTAATACACAAAACCTTAGCTGAGCAGGGGCCCTCTACACAGCCTTGGTAACGATCCTCAAACACGAATTAAGTTGAAAAAAAGAGTCTTCTCATATTAAAAAGCAGTTCATTACAGGATGGTAGTGTTACGGCACAAGTGCAGCGTAATCACTACAGAACAGACTAAAAGATAACAGAGTACATTCACTAACATCAACTATCAACTAACTTTATGTGCGTATGCAAACGCTCTATATATAACAATAAACTGTAACTGTCTCCTAAAGTTCATGATGGCAGAGAGCACGTAGACCACTACGTCCATGGATATAGGAGTATGGCCGTGTTGGAAAGTGAATCTACGGAAGGTGGATGCTTGAATTCGACTCCAAAGCTCTGCACAGATGTCGATTTAACCTCCGCAGGCTTAGAAACGGCCGTATGGATCTTTATGTGCCACGAAACAGAGTCCGGCCGACATGAAACTCCATGGTTGACTTCCATGTGGACGCCTTTGATCGCGGCTTCTTTGGACGAGTTTGCTTGAACCAATAGGACACGAACCATGTCCACGTCATTCCTAGCCTGCCCATGTGGCTCGTTTCCCTTGTAGACACCTGTAGCATATAGTTTCACAAAATAGCTGCGGAAAGTTGCAGCAGCTGCGGAAAGTGGCAAGATTCCGCAGCTGAATGAACAAAATCTAGATCAAATAGCAAACACAAGAATATAATTAAAAACCATGTTAGATGCCCTTTTGCACATGATATTGACAATTTGGGAGGTTTAGGTGAGTGAAAAAGGTATGGAAAAATGTATGGAAAAGATGCAAATTTGGGACTCAACAGCGGGCACGTGCAGCCGGTCGCTCCGGTCACTTACCTGTCCAGCCGGTCTATTCCCACCATCTTGTGGAGGCTTCTCGACGAAGCCTCATTTCTCGGTCCGGGTCTGGTTGTTGTCGATTCTCTGCTCTGTTTGTTGCGCATCGTTTCTCCAATGACCGACGCCTCCTCCGCCACTGTCCGCGCGCTCCATCCTTCGTTATGGCGTCGCTGCTCTCCTAGGTCGAGCTCCCCTGGTCCTGGTTCGGCTGCGGCGGCATTCCAATCGTGGGTGGTTTATACTGTCTGCCTGTTCACACTGGGTTACATAATCGTTCAACCTTGCCTAGCTGGTGGTTTAACCTCGATGCTTTGGTGGTTTTACCTCGGTGCTGTGTGGTTTAGGGTCGGCTCTTTGCTCTTTATGCTTGGCTTTGTTTTGTCATGCCTCGGCCCTGTAGTTGTTTTACCTTCGCCCTGTCGTAGTTTTATTCGGCTCTGTAGTTGTTTTACTTGGCTCGGCCCAGTGGTGGTTTTAGTTCAGCTCTGTGGTGGTTTTTCTAGGCTCTGTGGTGGTTTTTATCAGCTCTGTGGTGGTGCATTTTTCAGGTACGTTAGTATGTTAGTTCTAAGTGTTTTTGCATTTTTTTTTAATGTTGGTGCTTTCTGAATGATTGTGTTTTTGATTTTTTGCAGGTCAGTGGAGAATCCAAGGACAATGCAATGCAGTTCCATGGCAAGGTAAGGAGGAAGCTTGGAGGGATAGGAGTTTTAAGGTAGGACTCTGTCCTACCAGTGATATCTATGTGTTTGTAAACACATTTAACCTTAAGGAGATGTTCTCTGTTGAGCTTTTTTACTGTTTTACTGTGGTTTTACAGTGTTTGACTATGGTTTTACAACGTTTTACTATTGTTTCACTGTGTGGTTTTACTGTCTGTAGGGATTAGGGTTTTAATTGGAGGTATCACGCCTGATTTTTCTTTTTTGTAGCAATGGAATGTAGGGTTTATTGTTCTAAAATGTGGTTGTATAATCTGTAATGTGTTGTTTCACTGTGTGGTTTTACTGGGGTTTTACTGTCTGTAGGGTTTAGGGTTTTAATTGGAGGTATCACGCCTAATTTTTCTTTTTTGTAGCAGTGGAATGTAGGGTTTATTGTTCTAAAATGTGGTTGTATAATCTGTAATATTTTGTCATTAAAAGAACTGAGCCACAGTCTAAGTACTTAAATTAATGGCCAACCCTTTCACCTTGGAATCAAAGGAGTTTCCTTTTTAGTTATACAGAAATATGTTACTTATTATTTAGCGTTCCTGTGGGTATAATTTTTATGGTGAACTTGTAGATAATTCCACAGTTCTTAGATGCTTCTCGTCACTGTACATCTGCGGTGAGCTGCTCTTTTTTGAGAATTGAGCTGACAGAGGATTCATTAGGTAAATAGAGTTTTCAAGATGTTATGTTTGTCGAATCTCACAGCCATCCTCACTGAGGTCAGAAGTTGTTCTTGTTCTCTTCAATGTAGTTTTCTGAGCACTGTAATGGCAATATTTGTTAATAGGCCCGTGTTTGGGGAGCACTGTAATTTTATGTTGTTGCACATTGTGTGGTATTGGGAGCAACTTGTATTTGACAAAACCAGGAAAAATAAGATTTCAAGTACATTCTGAGAGTGAACCCCAAAACTACTGTCAGAGCAATATGCATGTTATCATCTCATTGTGAAACACAATGACAATTAAAAAAATATTAGTAAAAACATGGTAATATCAGAGGATATTACTAGACCCTTCTTTTGCGACTTAATATTTGCAACATTGTTTGTTATTTTTGACCAATTTTTTCATGACTTCATTGAGAGAAATGTCATCCAACTGTCGGAATGGGAAATAACAAAAAAATTGGACATTTAAGTATCCGTATTATGAATTTCATCTACAATGGAAATGTTTTCAATAGAATGGAAAACCAAGATTATTTTTGTGGCTTACCTTTCACATGTCTTATGGAGGCTTTATAAATTTTTCCTATATGCACATTGGCAAGCAAAAAAATTAAGTTCTCCCTTTGATTGACCACATTGTCTTTCTTTATTGACCACATTGTCTTTCTACAAAAGTAAAGTTAAAGTTAAGGCATTACCACCAACTCTCTTAGCTCATCTTCCATGGTCCCATCCAAGATTCCCATATGTCAGTTCTTACCGGATGCAATTTAAGGAAAAAATCATTATATCCTCTCTTAGGGAATAATAGTGTGCTTTGTAGTTGGTCCAGTCTCTCACATTCCTGTCCAAGTGAATAGAGGAAGCCCTTGAAGCATGGGCTTCCTTGAAGCATGCAAGAAATTATTGAAGGATAATTTCTCTATGTTGAACAAGTTCCTTGGGTTAATTTGAGTGCATACTTGCAACTTTATCTTGAGGCAATTTTTTGAAAGAATTACTATTGCATTCCTATTGACCAAAATTTGAGTGAACTTCTATTTTGGAGTTGTTACTAGTAGCCTTACATGTTTAAGTCTGATTCAACTCATACCAGGTTATTGGTATATATTCATATATTGTTTGTTTCCATTATATGTATGTTCCATATTTAGTTACACTAGTGCATGGCTTTATAACCTCCATTTATTCCTATTTTCTAAACTTCACTTTTGCTTCATTGATTTATATTCAGTTATTGTGATTCATGGTCTCATAACCTGCCTGCCCTCATATTTTTCCTGAAATTAAAGTTTTCTTAAATTTTACTTCATTGATTTTATTATGCATCTGTATTACTGTTTACACATGTCTTTATTATGGATTTGTCTTACTGTTTACATTGGTGCAAATATCCTCCTGGATTGTAGTTGAACATTTGAAGAGTTATTGACCTTAGAGATTCTATTTTTGATTGAGAAGCATTGTAATGTTTAATAGAAATTATCCTAAGGTGTTGTACATGCCAGTATGAAATATGCAATGTCAATGTCTACAGCAAGTAGTGGTGCATCATCATATTAAAATAGTATATACTCTACATCATATTAAACTAGCATATACTCTACATGCTCTTGGGCATAAGCCTTGAGTTATTTCAGAGAAGCAAGAAAATCATATTGTTTTCTGTCAACTTGAATTACATCATGCTAGAATGCCACTATTATAATGCTAGAATGCTAGAATGCCACAGTTCTTAGATGCTTCTCGTCACTGTACATCTGCGGTGAGCTGCTCTTTTTTGAGAATTGAGCTGACAGAGGATTCATTAGGTAAATAGAGTTTCCTATCTGGGAATTGAGCTGATAGAGGATTCATTGTTTTTATGACAGGGTTGATGTGATCAGGATTGCATTTTGTTTAGTTGATTCTTATTTAAACCTAATTATTATTTAAATTTAAAATGTTCCATTTATTCTATAACAACATTAAATTTTATCTGATTATGTACCTACCTTAATGGTATGATGCCAGGTTTCCTCTTTGAACAAAGGGTAGGGTGGTATGTTTTGTTCAGATCTGGTTTCCCAATATTCTGGTACTGGCATTGTACATAGTACATGCAGTAACTCTATTTTCCTCCGACGAATTTAAATCTATCTGAAACTACATTGTATTGTAAGTTTCATTGTATGGTCAGTTACTGCAAATTATATTTGGCATATATGAAGTAAATAAGGTCAGTATTCTTTATTCTCACAGTTAGTTATGTTCGTTAACCCTTTTTTTTGTTTTCAAGCATCTGAAACTACATTGCATTGTCAATTTACCTCAAAATATAACGAGCATACAATTCATGTTCGTTAATCACTTGACATTTACAGAGCCATACAATTCATCACGTAGGATTTCAAGAGTTGTATAATACTATTAGTCTTTACTCTTGTCATTGTTGCAATTTTGTTTTACACGATTGCTCTTTTAGACTGGTTTATTGTATTTAGATGTGTTTTTTGAATCACTTGACATTTACAGAGCCATACAATTCATCTCTCATCTTAATCGAATCACTTCAATTCAATTATGAATTCAATTTCTTCGTTCAATTATGAATTCAAAAATCTGATATAGGCTAAGGCTATAACTTCAATTGCTCCGTGTGTTGATCTAACTAATATAGGCTAAGGCTATAATGTCTCGATCAGGAATCAATTGCTCCCCGTGTTGATATACTTGCCCACCACGTGAACGCCATGCGAAAGGACAAGTGTCGTACATGAGCTGGCCCTCCTGACGTGGCCCCTAGTCCAGTCAGCGCTGAGGTGTTCGGGCACTGACCCCTCTCCCCTATATAATCTCACAATCCTTTAATTATAGTTTTTACTGACTGTCATAACAAACATTAAATCAATCTTTTTATGCAGTATTGCATATTAAGTATGGTATGTTGAGCTTGATAAAAACATTTTAAAGATTTTGAATTAGGATGTGGGTATTCTGGGTACTGCATAATTTAATTTATTTTAGGACATCTACTTAACAGGATGCAATGCAAGACCACTTCATCTCTCATCTTAATTGAATCACCTCTGTACAATGTTCAATTATGAATTCAAAAATCTGATATAGGCTAAGGCTATAACTTCAATTTCTCCCCCTGTTGATCTAATTGATATAGGCTAAGGCTATAATGTCTCGAACAGGAATCAATTGCTTCCCGTGTTGATATACTTGTTATTTAACATGATATTTGGTATATGTTTCTGTTCATCAAAGAGCATGTAATGTTCAAGGGATAGTTTGTTTAGATGCATTCAAATTGTTTTGTTAATGATGTTCAATTCAATTATGAATTCAATTTCTTTGTATAACCACCACAGAGCTGAGTATGTTAACCTCCTTTTTATTGAGTGATTTTGATTGATGAAGTTTGCAATGAATTTCGATGATACTTGTTATTTAACAGGATTAGATGCAAACAAGGGATAGTTTGTTTAGATGCAATCAGATTGTTTTGTTAATGATGTTCAATTCAATTATGAATTCAATTTCTTTGTTCAATTGTGTCATAAAAAATCTGATATAGGCTAAGGCTATAACTTCAACAGATTAACAAACTTGTAGGATTTAGAAACTGTTTGATATGTAGGAATTATGAACTGTTTGATATATAACTTCATAAAAAATATGATATAGGCTAAGGCTATAACTTCAACAGATTAAAAAACTTGTAGGATTTAGAAACTGTTTGATATGTAGGAATTATAAACTGTTTGATATATAACTTCATACAAAATCTGATATAGGCTATAAGGCTATAACTTCAATAGATTAACAAACTTGGGGGATTTAGACACTGTTTCATACATACTAATTTGAAAATGTTTGTAGCTTCCCAAACATCCATGGATGCTATCATTAGCAAACCTATTTGATCCTTACCAAAATCACAATGTCTTGTAGTTACAAAAATTAAGTCATGGCACCTCTATGCTTGATGGCTTCCATTTCCTGCATTGCCCAAGTATGGTGGACTGCCCAACATTGGATGATTAGGATGTGCCTTAATGTTGGCATATGGTTGACTCCAATTTGCTCCATGTAGCCATGGTGGGACTGAGTAGCCCAAGTGTCCACTTGTGTTACTAACCCCAACACTGACTGCAGGTGTCATATAAACACAATTAGGATTCAAACCTACACTGGTAGGGGTATAAGAGTTGGGCCTAACCCCTGCCTGATAGCTAGGGACTTGGATGTTAATCAGGTCTTGGAATGATGGTGTCTGCTCTGCAATGTGGTCCAGCATGTTAGACATCGACCTATTTGCCTCAAACTGTCTTGAACCATGTTCTTCTCTGCTTGTCACCCCTTGTCCTTTTTCCAACTCTTGCTGAACCTTTCTTGCCTCTCTCTATTGCCTTGCCAATTGCTTTTGATGTTCCTTATCTTCCCTTGCTTTTTGTCTTTCCAACCTTTCCTTTGCTCGAGCTTCTGCTGTTGCAATCCTTGCAACCCTCTTTTCATTGGCTAACTCCTTCTTTCTCTTTTTAGCTTCCCGAATTTCATTCTTTTTACGTTCAGACTCGAACATTAAATTCATATAGTCTTCAGATGTGAGCAATTGTGAACTCCTCCCTAAACGAAGATAATATGAGGTTGAGTTCCTTGATGAGGCCTTCACTCTCTCTACTGGTAGCTTTAGGAATGCACCAAGTAATCTCTGCTTTTCCGGACCTGCCTGCTGGATTTCATCTTCTGGGACAATTGAATGGCCCCCATTGTTGTCTTCTTCAGGTACTTCATGTTGAATAGGCTCCTCTTCTAGTGATCCATTGTCCACAAAATAATGAACAAGTTCGGTGTTCAACCCTGATGGTTGTGAAGGCATGTCCATGCTTTCATCCTCATTGGTGGTAGATACATTATTTCCAGTGATATTCATCACGGCCTCTGCCAGCCATGATGGTGCACTTACTTGGGTTGGCATGGTCAATTTCTCATTGTCAGCTGCATCAGTGGGTGTCACAACCTCATTGATATTGTTAGTTGGTTCATCACTGAACTGTGTCTCACTGACATGCTCAACATCATCACCACCACAGAACAACCCTTCAGAAAGGGACATTATACCTTCAGCAACAGCTACATCTTCTTGGGCACCAACATGCTCTTCTAAGTTCTCTGCTTCTTGACCTTCCACTTCAAATGCTTGGCTACATGTGGTATCATGCATAAGAGCATCATAATTGAGTGGCCATATACCAGTCCTCCTAAATCCAGCCTTGATATTAGAAGGTGTGAGAGCCCTTTTAAATGCTTTGCTAGCTCAAACCTCTTTACTTCCACCCCCGGGTTCTTTGCCATCCATGAAGCTCACTCGACCCTGAAATAGTTCTTGAAAGGCCCAAACACGCTCACATCAAGGGGCTGCAATCTGTGAGTAGTATGAGCCGGCAATGTTAACAGGTCAATGCCCAACTTATTGGCCTCCTCGATTGTCTGCACAGCCATGTGGCTTCCATGGCCATCTAAAATCATCAAGTGCCTGTCTTCAGGCGAGACACCACCCGGTACAGAAGCAGCAAAGTGGCAAAGCCAATTTAGGAACAGTTCCTTTGTCATCCATGCATGTGGATGTGCAGCCATGCATGCCCCCGGTTCACAATTCTGTATGTAATTTTTAGTTGAGTTTTACCTTTAAATAGATAAAATCCCGGTATAGATGAGCCAATTGCATTGACACAGGCAAGAATTGTGATCCACTCCCTGCTCTTAGGCAATATCTTAGGCACATTTCTACTCCCTCTCTTTGCAATTACCCGCATACCACAATTTCTTCATGCCTGTAAGCCTGTCTCATCGCAGTTCCATATGTGGTCTGGGGCATATGAGTGTTGGTCATATGCAGCAGAAAGAGTGTTATAGAACTTGGAAACAATTGCAGGGCGTAGATTTAAAGCCCGGTCTCTGTCAAGGCCCTCTGCTGTACGTAACACAAGGTCTAGATGCCTCTTTTTAAACCCACTCCACCATGACTTACCAGGAAAACCATCTTTAAAGGGGTTTGGCCTCCCTTGACATATTTGAGCTACAGTGGATTTAAGTTGGATAAGCTCTAACCCATGTCCCAATTGGGTCATCTCCTTACACCACTCCACCACCTCATCTTCCTCCTCTTCAGTCATGACTGTAACAGGCCCTCTGCGCTTTGTATTAGTCAACCCATTTATCCAATAATGTATGTTTGAGGCAGCAATACCATGTTTTTTTGCTGATGCACGGATTGAATATCCCTTAAACTTGATGTCATCAATTGCAGCAAGCATGTCTTCCTTCGTCCAGCCTCTAATTGCACTGATTTTCTTTGTTGAAATTGCACCTTGTATTGTGGTCGAAGGTGGTTCTGTGGCTGATGGTGGGCTGGGATGATCTGCAACCACAGGGTCCTTTTCAACTACATTACTAGGAGCAATGGGAGCATTGACATCATCATCTGATGAACTGCTGCTCCGCAGTTGGGCCCCCCTTCTCCCTCACCTCCTGTTCCTTATCCGATCTGCAACAGAAACTCTTGGCATGGCTACAACCTGCAATTTCCAACATCGTTAAGAAATTTGATAAGTATTACAGCACAATTGTATAGAGTAAACTATAATTATGTATGAATTCCAAAATTTCTGCTAATAACATGAAATCTTTCAGTTGTTTGTTGTGAATTAATTCGCATTGAAGTATTACTTGTCAATTATGTATTACTTGTAATATCAACATTAGAAAGATATGTGATACCTACATGGTTGTTAGCGACATGGACTTGTCTAAAATCAGTAAGTGCCTATTTTAAAATGGACTTATATTTGGACATGGACTGTGTGTTAGAACTATTTTTATTGAAAGATTTTATTCAATATAAAGTCAATATCCAAATCTGCTTAATATCTTGAATAACATTATTGAAGAACAACGAAATACCTGTATGTTGTTTCCAGCAACTGATGAAGAGAGTGAATAGCAATTGATGAAGAGAGTGAATGTAACACTGTGCACACACTCTGTCTGGAATGTAACACTGTGCACACAATCTGTCTGGAATGTAACACTGTGCACACTCTGTCCTCTGTTTGTATGTCTGGAACACTGTCTGAAAATGATTGTATGTCTGCAAAATGGAAACTCACTGTCTGAAAACTCACTTTCTGAAAACTGAATGGAACACTGTCTGAAAACTCTGAATGTATGTCAGCAGTAGTTTAAGAGAAAAACGAATGCCTCAAATGCAGTAACAGTTGAGGTTTTATAGTTTTATGATTTAGAATTTCATTGGTAGGGAAGATTGGCATGGATTGCCATCTCCCAAATTTAATTGTGTGGTGTGGATTGATTTGTACATGATCCAATGGTTGAAAAGCTATCATGGTTGATCCTTGTGCTTTCCTGAATTTAATTTCTGAATTGAAATGCTTTTCAGAATTTAATTCCTGTAATTCCAGGACTGTTGTGTTTAATTCTTGAAATGAAAGGTTGGGTGAACTATTTCTTGAATTGAATGGTGTCATTTAATGTCTTCAATAGGCTGAATGGTTAAACAAACATGTAGATATTGCTGACAGACATTTCACCTATTTTTGTGCAGGTGGTACTCAGTCTTTGTGCAGGTGTTACCCAGTTTTTGTCCAGGTGTTATTCAACAATGAGATGTAGTCCCCCAATGCAAAATCAGTGGGGGACTGTTTGATGGGATAACTGTACTTTTGGATGGGTAGCATTGTAATGTTTTGTAGTGCATTTTGCCTTAAATGGTAATTCAGAACTAGAGGTACTTGAGACAGTAGGTCTTGTCAACTTGTGATGTTAGACTTGGTGTATGGCAGTTGTTGGTCTAGTAAAAAACTGGGCCCATTTTGGACATATTTATGTAACTTATATAAGTTATTATCAAATATTTATGTGCATATTTTAGTGAGTTTGTAATTTATGTTTGATGGATGTGTGAGACCAGTACTATAACTACTACTGGTCCTTGCACAACAATAGAAGCCTCTCCCCTAATAATATTTTGTATAAAATAATAATACTTATGTAAAATATAATTATATAAGAAGGTGCACGCTGTTCTTTCGTCATAATGTTAAAAGTTCATCCATTCGAAACGTTCTAATGATGTTCGATATCGTTTTCCAAAGGAACATTGTTCACATGTTAGATATATCAAACCAATAAATTTCAGATACTCTAGAAGCTGCATTAAATTATATATCTGATGATCTAAGATTATTAAAAAAATATGGTAAAAGTTAAAAGTTTAGATAATAAAATATTTAAAAGATAAAATAACGTTTAAAATAATTTTAATATACATACGAATGATAAGGCCAACAGATAATTTAATACACTTAACATTGAAAATTAAAATATTACACAATTACGTAGCCGCCTAAACCATCAGGCGTCGTCATGCTTTGAACCACATGGAAAAATGAAAAGCTCAATCTGAAAACACTGCATAAAATTAAATTTATTTGAATGAGTATTAGGGTCCCAAGCAAAAACCACGGTGTCCACCTTAAATCATTCCAAGTCTGCTTGAATTAAAAATTAATTACAACTTTGATTTGAGAGATTTTGGAATCTCTCACGATCTCTCAATCGATATAAAATTGACCAAAACTTTATTTTAATATTTCGCTTAATCTTAGTTTTCGGAAAATTGATTTCCATTAGTTAACTTTTTCAATCATAGATGATCGATACACACTTTACATTGAAATAAATGTCATCGGTTTAAAATACTTCAAATTTAATAATAAACATTTCAAGCGATAGATCATTAATTATATTATTTTATCATAAATCATAATTGTAAATATTGTAATAAATGTATAATATTTATATTACACAGTATACAAATAAAATAAAAATATATTTTAATCATTTTATATATTATCAAATTTAATGTAATAAATTAAAAATATTAATATTATACCACATAAAACATAATTGTAAAATATAATTAAATCATTTTGAAAATCTATATACCCAAAGATGGTTATCACACGTGTTGGTAATCTTTGTAGGGATAGAGTTCCTTCGTAGCTCTAATTTCTTGATGGGAGTTAGTTGTTAAAACTTGCAGAGTTCCTATTGACTAATATTTTATTTTTCAAATTCTCCACTGGGACTTTGATTTCCATATATATTAACAAATGAGTTGTAAAGTGATTAGTATTATACAAAGTTTATAATTTTAATGATAAAAATAATTTCCATACATATTAACAAATGAGTTGTAAAGTGATTAGTATTATACAAGGTTTATAATTTTAATGAGAAAAATAATAATAAGAATCTTGAAGAAAGATAAAGTATATCTCAAATAATTTCATCATTTATAGCTTTAAAATTAAATATAATATATTATATTATTTATAAAAGTGAGTGTTTTTTAATTGAAAGTATAGTTATGAATAAACAATTAATCTATAAAAATTAGATAAACAATATGAAAGATGATAAGTTTTTCAAAAAAAACTCAAATTTCAAGCAAAATCACATGAAGTGGGATGACGTACCCATGCTATGTGTTTGGCTAAATCATTAAAGAAAATGAAGATTTAGTTATTCTCCAAATGAACCATAACATTAAAAATATTATTACATTTAAATTTAATGAGAAATTGTGATTCTATGAAATTGAAAGTCATAAATATATTTGTGTCTTTTCATTCTGCTACCTCCATACATAACTGGTTGAATTATAATGACTTCTTCCATTTATTACTTCTTTGAAGTGTCATGACCCGCACTACTTAGTGTAATTGTTTAAAATAACCTATGTTCTAGTTTCTATGTGTCTTATTTGTCCTATAACCCATCAGTCACTAGTCACTATCATCAAAATTCAAATGTTCACCATAGTTTTAGTGATTATTCAAATTATCTTCATCATTAGGGGAATTTTATTTTGAGATATAGACGAAAGTTACTAACAAATTCCACTTTGAAATAGTTAAAATGTCATCCCAAGAGGGACAAGAAGAAAAGTAACTATTTTAATTGTATTTTAAGTGTAGGTATTTTTTGGATACAAGATTATTTTCATCCAGTAAATACCACATTATGCATGCATTTAATATACTCACATAGACAAAAGTCGAAAAAACATGAAAAAACATAATTCTTAATATGATCTACACAAAAGTATGTAGAGTAGACACTCATTTAATTTCACATGCAACCAATAGCTATACCTAAAATTAAAATAAAACTGTTAATAAATAAATTAAATTAAAAAGAATTTATCTCACAGTTAAAACTAAAATTTGTATTCATCTAAATTTTAAATTATATAAATTATTAATATCAATGTTAATAAAAAAACTATATTAAATAATGAAATGTAAATACATAAACACTTAAAAGTTAAAATACAACACTGTCAAATGATGAGCTCTATTAGGGTTTGCTAGGGTTATGTTCATCCTGAACCCATCCACAGTTGATCATCTCAGAGTGTGTGTTGGCTTAGACACAAGCTGCATCGCTGAAGGAGGGGATGAGTAAGGCCACAAGGGGGGCAGAGATCCCCTCCTATTGAAACATATTCAGTGGTGAAATAAGTTCACAGGGAGCACATGCACCTAAGAGGAAAAGTGGTCACGGGAAAGGTCCACTAGTCTTGGGCGCTCAATGGCAGAGATGCATGCGAGGACAATGTTTGCCACGAGCTTCAAAGAAGCCTCGCTTATTTATCCCAACAAAAAATTGGAAGAGTACAAGAAATATATGAAGGACCATTCATTAATATGTAAATCCATTGGGGTATGGCCAACAAAATGAGATCTAGTTAAATGGATCCATCATAAATGGCAACCTAAAGGACATTTAGAGCTGAAACAGGGAGCCAAAGTATTTTTCACAGCTATCTTCACAAACTTGGAAGATAAGGAAAGGGTGTTTGATGACATCCCTTACTTCTTCAACAATTGAGGACTATTCATGTGACACTCAGAGGAGTGTTACAACCCAGATGGGGAAAAATTGTTGGCTACCCAGGTTTGGGTACACCTCTTTGGCCTTCCGGTGGATTTCTGGGATCTGGATATCCTGGAGGGTATTGGTAACTCAATAGGAAACTTTGTGAATGTTACAGATTCCACAAGAAGAGGAAGATACACATCATATGCAATGATTTGCATCTATATTAATATAACAGAGCCATTTTTGGAATCAATTGAATTGGAATGCCAAGATGAGGTATGCCAACAATCCATCAATTATGAGCACATTCCCTTAAGGTGCCAAAGATGACATGAATATGGCCACTTATTCTGGAAATTCCCGCTGAATCAAATCGAGATAAAGGATTCGGCAAAGGCTAACAACTAGGGGAAATCACAAGAAGTGGAAGAGGGATTCTGGGAGGTTCAGAGGAGGAATAAGGGCTCAAATAACACCCAAACCCTGACTCAACCAGAACTAGGAAAAGGTACACAAAGCAACAATCAATTTGATATTTTGCAAGGGGAGGAGGAGACAGAGGAGATGGGGGGAGGAAAAGGAAAATAAAACCAACCAGCAAAGCAAAGGGAAGGGATAACAGCTAAAAGAAAGGTGGAGGAAGAAATAATGGACAAATAAGCCTGAAAAAAATAACCGGACCAAGCCAATATGGAAATAGACAGCCAACGAGAAGATCTGAGTAATTAAGAGCAAGTGTTTTGCATATTATTAAATGAATGGAGACACTTGGATGAACACTTCATCCTAAAAGCCCAGAAGCAACTCTACAAAGAGACATTTGAGAAATATAATAATAAAAATGGGACAGTTGGACTGGATCAACCAGAAAAACTGGGATCTAAAAAGAGCCATAGAGGGGACTAAGGCCCCCCAGGGAAAGGAGGTAAGAAACGAGGCAGGAAAAATCTCAACGAGACCATTCAAATGATAGGGGAAACATTGGTGAACTCTGGAAGGGTAGTGTCATTGTCTGCAGTCTTCCACCAACTCAAAATTCATCCAAATGATTATCTCATCCTAGAATATTCGAGGCCTTAATAGAAAAGGAGAACAACACTATCTGAAATATCGTCTCAAGAAAGACAAGCCTGACATCGTGACCGTAAAAGAAATGAAGATACTAGAAGCCAAACTCAATGATATTATAAAAACATTTAAGTCCCAATATGAGGTAATAGCACAAGATGCCAGAGGAAGTGATGGAGGTTTATCTATCCTTTGGAACTGGACGAATTTTTTTTTTTGAGGACTAGGTAAGCCAACCCAGAATACTTGTTGGTCATTTACGCCACATTGGATCTAGACAGTGGGCCCATTTAATAGGAGTTTACAGGCCTCATATTCTAGGAGAAAAAAGGGCTTTCCTTAAAAACCTTGCAAGCTTAAGAAGAGAGTACCCAGATGACCTATGGATAGTTGTGGGGGACTTCAATATGCTCATATCCCTTTAGGAACAGAGAGGATGAATTCATTGCCAAGATGTAGATATGGAAATGTTCATAGATCTAATGTCCAAGCTACGTGTGGTGGACTTGAAAAACAATAATGGAACTCACACATGGAATAACTAGTGAGGAGGCCACCATTAGATGTGTCACAATTGGATCACTTCCTAGCTTCGAATCAGGTCATCACCTGCGACTTATTCTTGGAAGCATCCATACTCCCAGACATGGGCTTTGATCATTAGACAATTTGATTGGAATTGACCTAAAAAATTGCCCCAAAAATTGACCATTCTGATTCCAGGCCTTATGAGTTCGGGATGCCAAGCTTATGGAAAACATATAGGGATGGTGGAAGGACAATGACGCAGTAGGCAAAAATCACATGCACACCTTCCATCTAAAGCTCAAGGAGCTCAAGCACAGGATAAAGAAATAGAATCAAGAAGAATTCAGGCATATTATGAAATATCAACAACAACTAGCAAAAAAGATGGAGACAATCCAATAAAGGATCATCAATCAAGACCGAGAAGAGCACTTAGTGGAAGAAGAAGGGAGGCTCATTAATAAACTAGAAGAACGATGGAAAGAGGAGGAGATACTCTCGAAGCAGAAATCCAAAGTAAATTGGTTACGGGAGGGGGAAAGAAACACCTGATTCTTCCATAAAGCAATGGTTTAGCATCGTCGACACAATCAAATCTTTTCCTTAAAAGCTGAGGTTGGAAATTGAATATTCCAACATGGGAAAATGGAGGATCTGGTGGTCAACCATTTCCATTCTTTGCTCATGGAATCTGCTCAGAATCGATCCGAGGTAATTCAAAGAATCACCCAGAACTTCCCACATCTCATCTCCAGATATCAGAACCTAGGCATCATGTCGATGGTAATGTTAGAAGAAGTGGAAGAGGTGGTGAAAGGTATAGCAAAGAACAAGGCCCTTGGCCTGGATGGATTCACGGTGGTGTTATTCCAAGCAGCTTGGAACTTCATTGGTAATGATATGCTATAAGTGGTAGACGAGTCTCACCACAACCAAAAGGTATGCTCGAGACTTAATGCCACTTTCATTACTCTGATACCCAAATCGGATAAATATGAGGACCCCCAGGGGCTTAGACCGATCGCTTTGTGCAACGTTATTTATAAAATCATAGCTACAATCATTGTCAAACCCCTAAAACCCCTGCTCCCAAATTTTATTTCGCTGGAAAAAATAGGCTTTGTTGAGGGCCAACAAATTATGGATGGATTTATCACCTCTGAAGAGGCTTTCCATTCCATAAAACAACTCAAAGTCCAAAGGATGATGATTAAGCTTGATCTTTAAGACCCTATGACCACAGTAATTGGACTTTTCTCACTGGCATCCTCCAGTCCTACGGTTTTGACCAAAGATGTATTAACAAGATCTTGGCCATGGTGTCCTCCCATGTCTACTCCGTCCTCCTCAATCGATCCCCTACTAGAAAATTTAATCCTTCCCAAGGGCTAAGACAAGGTGACCCCCTATCGTTGTTTCTCTTCATCTGAGCCGTAGAAGGTCTCGACAGATTATTGAAAAAGGAAGGTCATAATCTCAAAATCTGGGGCCTTAGACTATGGGGCAATGAACCCCCCCTCAACCACCAAAATTTTGTGGATGATATTATGCTCTTCTGCCATGTGTCGTTGAGGGAAGCCCGCTGCATCAAAGAGATCCTTAATTTTCTCATGGAATTCTTTTAAGACCTTGATAAATAATAAAAAATATTGCATATTCTTTTTTAACATGGACAGGAACATCTAAACCTTTTTAGCCAGGGGGATGGGCTTTGGAATCAGTTCTCTTCCTACTAAATACTTGGGAATGCCCTTATCTGTGAACTCTCTTAAAGCATCCTACTAGAACCAAGTACTGTAAAAAAAATCAATCTAAGCTTAGTAATTGTACCTTTATATCCCTTAACTTGTTCAGTCGCACAATCCTCCTCAAGGTTGTCCTTCATTCCATCTCGATATACCATCTTTCAGGCATGGTTTCCCCCAAAAATACATGTATCAAAATGGCAGAGATCTTTAAAAAATTCCTCTTGGAAGGTGCTCATAATTTGAATAAATGATCTTTGGTCTCGTGGCCCAATCTCATCAAACCCAAGATGGAAGGGGGACTAGGCCTCCGCGACTCTCTCACCCTTAATCAGGTAATGGGGGCCAAACTATGGTGGAGATGGTTACTAGGAGGAGTGGGCTTGTGGAAACAAATATGGATGTGTAAGTATGGCATACCTACCCACACAAAATACATCCTAAGGTACCGAGACCCTTCAAAAGGATCCATGATATGGAACCCGGTTGCTCATAACATTGATATTATACATCAACACTTCTTCTGGGAAGTGAGAAATGGAAAAACAACCCTTTTCTGGCAAGACTCCTGGTAACAGAGAGGAAAGATATTTCCATGCCAAGAGCTAAGCAAGTGGTTCCTATATGCAATGAGCAAGAATTTCCAGGCAGTAAATCAATATTGGAAAGAGGAGGCAACAAACAAAGGCTGAAGAATATGGAAGGACAAGGAAAATTGGTTGGATGCACTGGATTTAGATTAATGGCAATAGTTGAGAAAATAGCTAGAATCAAGAATGATCATGATACAGGAAGACCCAGATATTATGAGGTGGGTCTACACAACGAAGGTAACCTTCACCATTCAGGAAGCATACAAATTGAAAGCAAGATGGGGACAGGGGAGCCAACAACAAATTTGGAAGAAGATGTGGGGAGGAATGTGGTGGCCGAAAGTGGCTTATTTTCTCTGACTGGTTTGTAGGGGAAGAATCTTTACATGGGATCAATTGATTAAAATAGGCTTCTACATACCTTTGGTATTCATCCTCTATGGATGCCACTCTGAAGACTTGGAGCACCTCCTCAACTAATGTGAGTATGCCATTGAAAAATAGTGCCAATTGGAAGACCTGTTTGTTCGAATGGATCATGACCCTCAAAGTATTCAAGAATCCATCCTAATCTCGAGAAAAGGCCTATATTCTATCCTAGTCCTCAACCAAGCATTTTCTTTGGTTTCGGGCTTCACCCTTTAGGCTATCTGGAAGGAGAGGAACCAAAGGATTTTCAAGAATACAAGTTAGGACCATGAGCTAACCTTGGGATGGGATAAAGAAAAATATGCAGGAAACCATCCTGATAGAAAAGTGGTTACTAGATGACTGGAAATTTTGATCCAGGTGGCTCCAGGCACCCTCAGGAGATCAAGAGGGCTCAGAAATGGTAAAAATTCAAAGTGGTTGGATTGATCTCAAACTAGGTTCAAATTTAAGTGCTCATTGCCCTGATTCCAACAGTGTGAACATATATCCAATCTGGGCCCGTATGGAGAAGTTAGAGCGAGTCAAAGTTTTGGTCAAAGTTGGCAATGGGCCATGTTTAAGTGACCCACAAATTCACCATCAACCGACAGGGAACTTAGCTCCAAAAAATGAGCGAAATTGTGGCCTATTTAAACAACCCAATAACACTTATTTTGTTAAATTAAAAAACGAGCATTTGTTTTTTAAAAACAAAAATTATATATTAAATGCGGTCGCGGGCCACAACCCCGCCACTCCCAAAAACGACCATATATAAAATATTTTATGGGGTTCAGTTTGTCACCCCCGCAACCCCTGCTCATCTTTTATATATATATATATATATATATATATATATATATATATATATATATATATATATATATATATATATATATCACATAATGAATCGGGTTCGGGGCCCGAATGACTAGGGACCCCGCTCCTCACATATACAACGTGCGCACTAAATCTAGGTCGACGGGAATTGAACCCGCCCAGTCACATAGGTCAGCCCCATCCACAGGCGACCCAACCAAACAATGCGCCAACATAACACAAAAACGTTACAACACAGAAATTCAATGCCAAAATATGTAACCGCGCCAGTTTTATGATACAAAACCACATGTCGAGTTGGGAAGGTGGGGGGATTCAAATCCTGGCCTCTGTTGGCCTAATCTCCTCTGCCACCAATAGACCACGGGTGGAGCTTTGATAGCTCCACCCACCCACCTTATATAAATCCTCATTTCTGCAGTGCGCCTAGGAGGAGGACTGACACGAATTTTCCAGTTTATTATTTTTTTATTTTTAGAAGGGAAAAACCATGAGCCATGGATACATTGGAACCACGCCCCAGTGAATCTTTAGGGTATAAAAAAGATTCCTTGAGGCCTAGAATGTGCCAGAGTCAGTTTTTGACAAATTTTATGTCGATTTTACACCTCTCGGTGACAGAAATCCAATGGCGATGTCTATTTCAATAGCAGAGCTTCCCATTTTTTGGCCATTTTTAATATTGGAGTGGACAGTCAATTTTATGCCTCTCGACACCATGAATTCGATGATGCAGCCAGATTCAGCGACTGAGCATCCACTTCTTCAGTCATCTTCAAGGGTTGAGTGATATGTAGAATTTATGTCATGTGCCACTTGTATCGTTTGTTGTGAGATGTAATATGTTGTTTAGATCCTTGTTTGATGTATGTTGTAGGATCTTTGTTTTTTCTTCATGTGAGATGTATTCTCCATGGATTTTTATGATCCCTATGTAACCTTATTGAAGGGGTCCTTATCGTCACCTTGTGTGAGTTTATGTCATGTTTATATGAGGCCTATTGTGAGTGAGAGTTCTTGTAGTGGAAATTCTCATGGAGATACAAGCCACTCATGTTGAGGTCATATATCCTTGTATGACAAAAAAATAGTCCATGTACATCGTCACCATTTCCAGCACTATATGAAGCGGCCTACCCAATTTTGACACCGAGCTTGGAGACATAGCCCACACTCGGTGAACTCCGTTATCAACGTCTTGTGTTCTTATGTTGTTGATTGTTGTCTTGTTTCCTCTTGCTTAAAGCATGCATATGTGTTATTTTAATGCTTCTTTCAGTGCAATTATAACCACATCACAGAAGTAAAATATCATTGGTAAATCCGGTAGTTGACGGACCCGGATCAAGATGGCATCAGAGTGGTCCTCTCTCTAATGTTACTTGTGAGTGTGAACAACGATTGAATGTGCAAAAATGGAGGATGACAAAGACATGTATGAGGCCATGCTCAGGATGTCCAAATTGGTGGACATAATGTATGATGCTTATGAGAAGAGAATAACGGAAGATGAGAAATAAAGATTAGATAATGATACTTCGTCCACATATTCTAGAGCTTATGCATCTTCTTCGTCACCTTCATCGTCTTCTCATCATTCGAATGAGAAGATCAACCAGAGCCTTTGAGATTGCAACTTTAGTTGTGAGTTGCAGAAGAGGCTTCCGAGGAATTGAAGCACAATGAAGCCTTAAAGAAGCCATCATCACATGTTTCCAAATCAATAATTGATGTAAACAATGTTGATTTCTCTGCAGTTTTGTCTTTACATGCTATTATTTCTGTTGGAAACATGGAGATACCCATTATAGGAACTGGCATGAGACTCCTTACCAAAATGGGGTAAAGGGAGGAGGACTTGGTGTGAATGGCCAAGGCATAACTCAGCCATTAGAGGTTGTGCAGAGACCTTGATTCATAGGTTTTCGATACACTGAAGGAAAGTTCCCAAAGGTTTCATAAGCTTCTAATGCATGGGTGAAAACATTAGGGAAAGATAATGATGGGAACACTTCACCATCATCCTATGGCAACGCACATTGCAGAGAAAGCATTGAGGCAAGCTCTTATCACCATGATTGCACCATAGACTAACAAGAAAGGTATAACAAGTCTCGGTATTCTAATGTTTATTTTTATTACAAGAATGTTTCTAATAATGAACATAAATCATGGCATCGAGAAACATGTAGTTTTTTCGGATTACATAACCATGTATTTTCTAAGTGTTGGAAAAGAATGGCAACATGAAATAGGATGAGATGTGAAAGGCCTTCTCCACCACAGGAAAAGAATAAGGTAAAGAAGGTATGGAGGAATAAGACTCATTGAACTCATTGCGACATAGGTGGCCATCAAATAGCCACGTGTTGGAAGCTCCATCCAAAGGAACGTCTCAGGGACAAAGTGTCTGTGCATGAACCAGTTGAAACAGTTGTTTGACAAGTGAATGCACCATAGAGAGATGAGCCATTCACTTTGATAAGTGAGAGATGGTGTTTCTAGGTGTGGTAGTGTGTCATTTCCTTACTTTTTGAATCATGTGTTGCAACTTCAAATGTAGAAGTGATGATGTGTTTTCCATCACCTTTGAAGCAACAATGATGTTTTGGCCTTGTATTGATAGTTGGAGTATTGATTCCATTTTAATGTAAAATTGACCATCGAGTATGTGTTATAAAAGCGTGGAAAGTATGTGATTCTTGGGTCATAGTTGGTCATGTAATTGAGAATGTAATTTGCAAAATAATGTACTACAGGTTTGCAGAGGGTGCAGGTGTCGGCTCATCACTTATGGCTCTGAAGGACAAAGGTGAAGGAGAATGAAGGGTGACCTTTCAGGACAAGGTACAGACAAGGTACAAAGATGTTGAAAATTATTTTCATGCTTTTGGTGGAACAAAAGCTCCCCAGTGGGGAGAATTGATCCAGGTCGCTCCAGACACCCTCAGGAGATCAAGAGGGATTAGAAATGGTCAAAATTCAAAGTGATCAGATTTCTGTCAAACCAAGTTCAGATTGAAGTGCTCGTCGCCATGATTCCAACTGTGAAAACATATCTCCAACCCGAGCCTGTATGGATAATTTAGAGTGAGTCAATGTTTTGGTCAAAGTTGGGCAGTGGGCCAAGTTTAAGTGTCCCACAAATTCACCATCAACCAGCAGCGAACTTAGCTCCCGAAAAGGGTGAAATTGTGGCCTCTTCAAAAATCTCAATAACCCTTATTTTCGTTAAATTCAAAAAATGAACATTTGTTTTATAAAAACAAAATACATATATATTAAATGGGATGGCGTGCCACCAACCCCGCCACCCCCCCAATGACCATATATCCAAGCTTTTATGGGGTGCGGGTTGTCACCCCCGCAACCCTCGCTCATCATATATATATCACATAATGAATCAGGGTCGGACCCTGGCTGACCAGGGACCCTGCCCCACACATATACAACGTGGCCACTAAATATGGGCCGACAGAAATTGAACAAGCCTGGCCACGTACGCTGGCCCAATCCATGGGCGGTCCAACCAAACAACGTGCCAACATAACACAAAAGCGTTACAACACAAAACTTCAATGCTAAAATATGTAATTGCGCCAATTTTCCATACAAAACAACATGTCGAGTTGGGGAGGTAAGGGATTCAAACCCCGACCTCCGCCGACCTAATCTCCTTCGCCACCAAGAGACCACGAGTGGAACTTTGATAGCTCTGCCCACCCACCTTATATAAATCCTCATTTCTGCAGTGCACCCAGGAGGAGGACCGAAACAATTTTTTGAGTTTATTATTTTTTAATTTCAAAAGGGCAGAACCACGAGCCATGGAGACGGTGGAACCATGCCCTAGGAAATCTTGAGGGCATCAAAAATATTCCTTGAGGCGCAGAACTTGTCAGAGTCAGTTTTTGACAAATTTTATGTTGATTTTACACCTCTCGGAGACAGGAATCCAATGATAATGTCTGTTTTAGCAACAAAGCTTCCCATTTTCTACCATTTTCCAGAATGGAGTGATAGTGTTAGGTTCTGCAGTGTTAGGCTAGCCCCGATAGCATGTGACCCAAGCCTTGAACCGTGGCCTAAAACTCTAACCGGCGGGTGGTAAATGGTTATAAAAACCGTGTCATGTGCCCGAAGTGGTTAAACATTTAATGTGGGTGGTTGTCACATGGTTTAGGAGGCGGATTAGGCGGAGGTCACATGTGACCCCGCCACTCTAGCATTTAACTTAACCATTAGCCGTTACCACCATATTTGGAGTGCGCCACCAATTCTGGTGAGAGTTGCCATTTTAGTCAAGTTAACTAGAGTTCTCCCACTTTTAGTGGGGTTTTTGGGGGACATTGGGCATTTTGTTTGCAGAAGTCATAAATCTCTCAATTTTCGACCAAACAAGATGAAATTTTAGTCAATTTTGGGTCTCTTCGACCTTTTGAAGAGTTTTGAATAGGTTTTAGAGTGAATAGAGGTGATCTACAGTAGATTGTGCTTCAGGGAAGAGGAAGGAGCAATCAGGGCCATCAAGGAGAAGGCACTATATTGGGTTGTACTTCACTGTTTAAGGTGAAACAAAAGCCATTTTAGCTATTTTCTATCTTCTAAAGCTGAATTTACAACAGGTTTTTCTTGTTTAGGCATATTTTTCACTGTATAACTATTTTGAGAAAATTAATAGAGCAAGGACGTGCCATTGAGGAGCCTTGGAAAGGCAGATGTAGCCCAGGAGGGGTGAACTTCCTCAACATTTTGTTGTGTTATGTTATGGTGAATTTTACTTTCTATGTATTTCTGTTGTGATATGTTAAACAATAAATTTAATTAACAAATCCTCACACATAAAACTTAGAAACAAACCAAAACTACTTTGTTTAACCTGCAAGTCATGGAGAACACTTTGCACACTAAATTATATGAGAATGGATACTTTGCATAGCATTAAAAATAGTTCCATTTTTATATTAGTTGGTATCAGAGCTAGAGTTTTACTCTGCATTTGTTCTTGTGCAAAGATATAGTTGACTGTTTGCAAGTTTTGATGCTTACTAGGCTTAAACTCAAGAGAGGGGAAGGACAATTGGTTAGAGCTCAAAATAATCCTCAACCAAGGAGGGCCAGAGAGCCATTAACTCCACCTTATAATTCACCTCCAAGAGCCATAGAATAAGTCTTAAGCATGTCTTCAAGAGAAGGAGAAGTTCCTGAAGACATTGATCCCAAAGAAGAAGAACAAGTGTTCCGAAAGGCTTTCCTAGACATGACAGAGATGGTAAGGTTACTCTACCAAGAAAGGAATGACAGGCTTGTAGGAGAAGGGTATAAATATCAGAAAGAAGGAGAGGGTTCTTCAAGAGGAAAGAAAAATGATGAGAAGTCAAAGAAAGGACATGGAGGAAATGATGATCCACCATTCCCCTCTTCATCCTCTTCCTCTACATTGTCATTCTCTACTTCAGTGAATCAATATCACAAGTCCAAAACCACTGGTAAAAGTCCATTTTTAAAGCTTGATGTTAAATTTGAGTTGCCTATGTTTAGTGGTGAGGTCAATGCAGAGAAACTTGACAATTGGATAAGGCAGTTGGAAGTTTATTTGAGGATACAAAACCTTCATGATGACGACGCCAAGATTCAGTTAGCCTCTTTGAGAATGGAGGGAGCAGCATTGGTACAGTGGGAAGGCAAGACCAAGGATGAAATTAAAAAACATGGTAAGATCACTTTATCATGGGCTGAATTTATTTTTGTAATTAAACAACAATTTTATCCATTAGCTCATTTACAAAAACCTATCATGAATTGGCAAAGTTTTAGACAACTTAAGGGACAAAATGTACAAGATTACACCCAAGAGTTTAGACGAAAAGCTCTTTTACTAGGAATTAATTTTCATAGACAAGATACTTTGCTAAAATATATAGGTGTTTTACACAGTTATCTTATACATATTATCATTATGTTCAATCCTACTAGTCTAGATTAGGTTTGTGTCCAAGCCATCCATTTAGAGGCTAGAGGTAAACAATCTTTTGATGGGAATGAGGATAGTGAATTTAAAGGCAAAGGGAGAAATAGAAATGAAAACTATAGGAAAGAGAAGGGAAATATTTTGTAAAAATTGTTCCAAAACAAGCCATGATGAAGACCATTGTTGGAAACTTCATCCAAAGTTGAAACCAGAAAAATTCAAGACCAAAGATAAGGCCAAAGGGAAAGGCAAGACGGTTGCAATAGCTGAACAAGACTTAGGGTCTGAATCAGGAGATGAAACTAAGAGCATAGCTTTGGCACTAAAGAACATAAAGGGGAAAGAGATTTTAAAAGAAACAAATCCCAGTTGTAGCACTTTAAACTATCACATAGAAGCTTCAAATGAAGAGAGGAGGGTAGAGTTGTTTCATGTGAGGATCATTTCCAAACACACAAAGATAGACACACTATTTGACAGTGGGTCTCAAGCAAACCTCATCTTAGAAGACTTAGTCAAGAAGCTCAAACTTGAGACCATTTCACATCCAAAGCCATATCCACTTAGTTGGATTTGCAAGGATGCTATTTTACAAGTTTCAAGGAAGTGCATGTTGCGCTTCACCATAACAACTCATTATGTTGACATGGTTGAATTAGATGTGGTACCGCTTGACATTACAGGTGTGGTGTTGGGTAGTCTGTAGTTATATGACACAAAATATATCTTCCATCACCATGAGAACAAGTATCATATATTCAAGGATGGCAAGGAGTTTATTGTGAGAGCGCATCGGAAGAAGCTAGAATCTTCTTTAGTGAATGCAGGGCAGTTGAAAAGGCTTGTCAATGCAAGTCAAAATTTGACTTTGGTGATGATTAAGCAAAAAAAAATTGTACATAATCCTTTTCATGTTATTGTTGATATAAATGATGATATGTTTCAGTCTGAAAGCAAGTTGTCTTTGGAAGAAGATGACAAGATGTTGCACAAGGTGTATTTGGTGTCGATCAGTGCAGAGAACAAAGTGTCTGTGCAAAGTGGTGAAAAAATCCAAGTGACGGTAAAGCATGCAAGCAAAGAGGGCACAAATTTCAGCATGGATCAATGCTGGTTACAGAATGGCAGATTACTATGGCAAGAAAACTTGGTATGGAATCGACACAAGTACATGGCTCATTCGGCAAAAATTCGCCATGAGGAAAGTTGGCAAAGTGAATCTTATTTTCAGTTTCCTTTGAAGGTAGACCATTGTAGGAGCAATATTTTTTCTGAAAATTTTAGTTTTTTTTCTGCAAATTTCAAAAATTTGCAACATGACACAGTCAAAGTTAGCAACAGTCAGTCAACATAATCAAGGAAGAATTTATCTTTTTATGAAAAGCTCAATTTGATGAAATCGGGGAGATTTCAGTAGTTCAAGGTTGGAAGAGTGGAGAATCAGTCTCCTCATCTTCAGTTCTGTAATTTAGAGAGCTTTTGGGGTCCAAAATCTTGCCATTGGGGATGTGTGATAAGGAGATCATGTCCAAGTTAAAAAAATTGCTCAAAAATGGAAGTGCTCATAAATGGTTGCAATTTCAACGACCGGAAAGGTCTCAACACTGTGATTCTGGCGCTGTGAACAGTTCTCAAAATTGATGTTGTATGAGAAAGTTACTGAGGTTTGAAATCGTCAAGTGACCTCCAAAACCTGACTTTTTGACTAATTGATTATGCCAATTAAAAAAAAAATAATATTATTGGCAAAGTTGTTTTTTTTTATTAATTTTTTTTGGGCCTATCAGTGGGTGCCATATGGCCTACCTGGAGGCTGCCATGTGGCCCCAGGCCATTGGTTGAAAGAATGATGCAAAAAATTCTGAGGTTAAGGGTCTTGAACCCTCGACCTGATAGTTCGGGCAGAGTGGCTCGACCGACACGATAAAACGTTTGTTGTTGAATGAGTCGGGTCGTTTCGTGTTGATTGGGTGGATTAAACACAGATTCGGTTCGGCGTGTAATGGGCAGAGAAGTTTGGGGACTAGCCCTTCAAAGCTAGCCCCATTCCATTGTGACCACTTGCGGAGAACTTGGCGCTTAAGCTTTTGAACGACAGAAAATTATAAGGGCTAGCCCCGATGGCATGTGACCCAAGCCTTAAACCGTGGCCTAAAACTCTAACCGGTGGGTGGTAAACGGTTATAAAACTATTTCATGTGCCCGAAGTGGTTAAACATTTAATGTGGGTGGTTATCGCGTGGTTTAGGAGGCAGGTTAGGCGGAGGTCACATGTGACCCCGCCACTCCAGCATTTAACTTAACCGTTAGTTGTTACCACCATATTTGGAGCATGCCACTAATTCCGGTGGGAATTTTCATTTTAGTCAAGTTAACTCGAGTTCTCCCACTTTTAGTGGGGTTTTTGGGGGACATTGGGAATTTTTTTTCCAGAGGTCATAACTCTCTCAATGTTCGACCAAACAAGATGAAATTTTAGTCAATTTTGGGTCTCTTCGACCTTCTAAAGAGTTTGGAATAGGTTTTAGAGTGAACATAGATGATCTACAACAGCTTTTTCTTCAGGGAAGAGGAAGGAGCCATCGGGGCCATCAGGGAGAAGGCACTGTATTGGGTTGTACTTCATTGTTTAAGGTGAAACAAAAGCCGTTTTTAGCTATTTCCTATCTTTTGAAGCTGAATTTACAACTTTTTTTTCCTGTTTAGGCATATTTTTCACTGTATAACCATTTTGAGCAAATTAATAGAGAAAGGACATGCCATTGGGGAGCCTTGGACTGGTAGATGTAGCCTAGGAGGGGTGAAATGCCTCAACATTTTGCCATGTTATGTTATGGTGAATTTTACTTGCTATGTATTTCTGCTGTGATATGTTAAACAGTAAATTTAATTAACAAATCCTCACACATAAAACTCAGAAAATCAAAACTAATTTGTTTAACCTGCAAGTCATGGAGAACACTTTGAACACTAAATTATATGAGAATGGATACTTTGCATAGCATTACAAATAGTTCCATTTTCAGATCAGTATTAAACATCTTCAAAAAACTAAGTCAAGCGACTAAATGGGACAAGCTTAGCCACAACTGGAGAACTGTTAGACATGTTCAGGAACTAGGGGAAATTATCCAAAAGTTTGAGTATATCATCATATTGCATGTAAGGAATGAAGGAAATCGAGTTACAAACTTCTTGGTGAACTAGAGATGTGCCCATAAAAACGAACCATTAGAGACAATTTGGCCTCTATATCGCTAGGATGGACACTTAGAATTTGTACAAGGAATCATGGAGCAGGATAAGGTTAGCAGTGGGGTAAAGCATAGAATTTTGAACGAAACCTCCAATCAGGGTGTGTATTGGATGGATAATACTCCCATCAAACATTATGACAGAGGCCTCAAAATATATGCTTACCACCTTTCACATGCGTGGCAAGGCTGGAAGGTCATCCTTCGACATGCAAATGGGTGCTATGTGCAAGGGAGGTGGTAATCAAAGCCATTCAAGGCTTGATCAGTTGAAGGCACAGTGATTTCACTCTAGTTGTGAAATATTGGGGAGGCTCATTCACGAGGAAGGAAAATGTTGGCTCCAACTCTCCCTCAACATTCCGCGATGGGTGATATCCTGGTATGTAACTGGTATTACCCTCCTTTCCTCCTATCTTTCCATGATAGTCTATGGTATAGGAAATTGTGGCTAGACTGATTGGATGTCGAGGTGGTATGTGGGTATGCAGTTGACTCCTTATATGTAGATGTTTGAGAGTAGGGGGACCTTAGTAAATTGGGCTCACATTACCTCTGGCTTTGTTGGGTGCGTCTTGTGTTGCCTTGTCCTCAGTGGGAGAGGTTTTGTTGCCTGCATGCAGTCGTGTGCAGACCAGGATAGTCATGGGGATAATTCAGGAGGGCTTGGTACGCCCAAGCCAGGGTTGGATGAGTCGAGATGGGATGAAAAACCTCTATATTTTTCCATGTTTAGTTTCGACATTCTGAATTGCACCTACAACGCGATATGCATGCATCATCTGAGCGACCCTGCCTCTGTGAGACGCGTGGTGAATTCGTTGAGTCCTCACTGGGATTTGGCAACTATTGAGCATGTCTTATGATATTGGGGAAAGTGTCTGAGCAATGTTGGGTGGGATGAACCCCTGTCTGGGTCAGGGATTCTCGTTGGCTGCAGTAGGGATGATTACAAGAAGAATGTGTCGGGCCCTCCCCATGTCTTTTGTTTGAAGTCCAGTCAGTGCACCATAGTCAACAACCTTGACGTCGGGCAACCTTGTATTGGAGGCTCAACCTGCCTGCATACCATGAACTGAACCTGGGTTCAGGAGAAAGACTCCCTGCATGTCTCTTGGAATGATAGTATATTTCTTTGCAATGAAAGGAAGGGAAGCCCAACTCAATTTATGGAATTACGCTTCTTTGTTGCTACTTGGACAGGTAACCAACTTGGAAACAAGGACTGTTAGTGGACTTACCCTCCATTAAACTCCCAGCCCCCGCCCAGCTATGGCTCGGTCCAAGAGCCCAACTGCGAGTGGTCAAGGTAGAAAAAGCAAAGGGAAAGAGGCCAAGGGACAACCCAGTTCATCTTTGGGAAAACCAAGAGGTAGGAGGCCCACTGTTGGTATCATTCACGATGCTGCGAAGGCATACCATGAGAACACCGCCGAAGGCATTTAGAAGTTGATAAAGAAATGCGAAGCAGACTTAAACTGCCATGCAGGCTCGATGGAGACAGAAGCAGAAGAATGGAGGGCTCTTGTGCCTGAGCTAGGGAAAACTTGGGGCAGAGTAACGCGGTTCAAAGAAACCCTTTTTTTATATTGGTCCCTAAAAGGAATCTTGGGCAAGGCCCTCAAACAGATATCCATGAGCTTGGTCATGATTGTTCAGGACTTTCCAGATTACTGAAGCGAATTTGACAAGCTCAAGTTCTAGCTCCAGAAGCAAGATGGGTGCCTCCGACGCATCTAATGCCACCTCTTATGCATCCTTAACTCGACTGAACTCCCGAGAACTTTTGTTCAAGACCCGACGCCCGTGGAATCTGCCTCAGCTGAGGAAGTAGATTAGTCTTTATGATGATTACTATTGTTATTTTTTTGTTTACTCTTTATATACGGATAGCATTTAGTTTTATATGTATAACGAGTCATGCCAATAGGCAAGTAGAAGATAGAATATGTATGAACATGAAGTCATTTTTAGCTTGGTTGGATAGAATCATAACTTATTGTTTTGGATGGCTTACCACACCATCAGGTGGCCAATAGAGTTGGTTTCTCGTTCAAAGCAAGTTGAGGCAACTTAATAGTATCCATCTAACTATAACTTGCTGATTAAAATTAATGAAAATTAATACCCAGCTTAAAAATAAATAAATAAATACAACAATGTATATATAAACATCTAAAAATTAAACTATAATATTATATATTAAAAATATATATATATTAACATAGAAAAAAAGTTAGTAAAAAATTATTTAATTCTATTAACTATTAAAATCAACGAAATTTCCGTTTCTATGAAATAAATTACATGGGAATATTGAGATGAACTAAATTACATGGACTCAATATTTGTCCCGCAATAACTTCTTACATGTATAAAACATGAGGCATAAAGAAACTATAACCAATAACAAACCATGATTATTAAAATGCTGCAAAAATAAGAATATATAGTTCATACAAAAGTATATCTCCTAATCTATACATGTAACCTTACATTTCTTTAAGAGACTATAGCAGGTTTTAACCAAATTTATATACGCAACACATTTCTTTGAGAGACAAAAGTAGGTTTTAACAAATACTTTTCGGAAAAGACATAGAAAACTATAATATTATATATTAAAAATATATATATTAACATAGAAAGAATGCTAGTAAAAAATTATTTAATTCTATTAGCTATTAGAATCAACGAAATTTCCGTTTCTAAGAAATAAATTACATGGGAATATTGAGATGAACTAAATTACATGGACTCAACATTTGTCCCGCAATAACTTATTACATGAATAAAAGATGTGGCATAAAGAAACTCTAACCAATAACTAACCATGATTATTAAAATGCTGCAAAAATAAGAGTATATAGTTCATACAAAAGTATACTTCCTAATCTATACATGCAACCTTACATTTCTTTAAGAGACTATAGTAGGTTTTAACCAAATTTATATACGCAACGCATTTCTTTGAGAGACAAGAGTAGGTTTTAACAAATACTTTTCGGAAAAGACAGCAAGTTTTGTTTAATAATTTTAACATCAACATGAGAGAGAACTTATTATCAAATTTTGAAATGATATATTTTTTTTTAAGATTGAAATCACTATAAATAATATAATGATATAATGAGTATATCAGGTTAAATTTATTTGTTGATTAAATTTATTATAGTCAGTATTTGTTATCATTAATTTAAATTTATTTTCTAATTAAATTTATTATAATTTTTATAACATAGTTGTTAATACAGTAACGCATGGAACTATGAAAATATTTAAAGTAAGTATTTATAAAACTTATTTTATCAAATTTATGTTATATATAATAAAGATTAGTGTTTTAAATGGCTTGAAACTATTACAATGTTCATGGTTTTTTGAATAAAAAAAAAACTCTATCATTTCTAAAAGTACATAAAATCAAATTAATGATATTGGTTTTACATAACATTAATCTAATATGTTCAAAGTTAAATGAAATTGTAGATCTTAACCTTGTTCTTGAGAGATATTTTTTGCAATGATTGATTTCAATCAATTACACAAAGATGCTTGTATTAAATACCTTGCAAGAAGTTGTTCATGAAAAATTAACCATGTACATATGCTCTTCTAAATTTTGTTGAAATATTAAAAAAATGTATTCTAAAAGATAAATTGATAATGACATTCTATCCAATTTTAATGAAAATGACATATAAGAAAAACATATGTTTCTATCTATAATTTACTTGACTTGTATATATAAGGCATTTTTTTGCTTGATTGTGTCAATGTCATCTTGTATGAAAAATTATTAATGATTTTTGTGTATCAATATTTTCCATATTCTCCCACAATGTAGTCTGAAATACACTAAGATATAGATATTTTAACTTTGTGTCCATATTCTCTCACAATGTAGTCTGAAATACACTGAGATATAGAAATTTTAACTTTATGTCCATATTCTCCCATAATGTGATGGCAGTGTGGGTGCAGAGGTTAAGGAGAGTTGCCCAAACTTGGTTACAATGTTCTCTAGTTTAGGAGGAATCTGATCTTGATCTCCTTTTTCACTCTCGGTCATCAAAATTTATCAAATTTGTTGATAAAATTAATAAAATGCACATTCGGAAGCAAAAATCCCATTATCCTTTCATAACATAACAATGCACCTTGAAACAATATTAAATCTTTGTAAACAATGCTTACAACCCTTTAGAACCTTATATCCCACTTTAACCAATGTTTAAGTCTTCGGAAATGTAATATTATAATGCACTTTTATAACAATGAAAACCCTTCTTAGAAATGTATTTCCGACCTCAAACTCTTAATAAACCTCCATGGAAATAACATTAAAACCTTCGGAAATAATGTTAAAACCTCTTCGGAAACATTTCAATAAAACTCCACTTCATAAATTTCCGGGTCCATACCTTGGTTTAAACCTCCACGCAGCTTCCCATGCGATTACCGTCGGATCTCTGACGATCACAATCGGATGGTTATCGCATTCAATTGACCCCCGATCTTTATCATTAAAAAGCAATGCGAAATAGGTGGTTTTGACACTGTGACGTGTCAACACTTGATACGATCGCGTTCAAAAAGGTAAAACCACTCTCAACCCCAAACGTAGCGCGAAAACAGTGGTTTGGTTTCTGAAAACTACATAACCTGTAAACTCTGTTTAGATCGCATTTGAAGCCGGATTTCAGCCGTATTTCCTTGTTAACTTCATTTTTTCTTGGAAACTTCTTTCCTACTCTATGAATTAACAAATATAAATCGATCTATGATCACTGCCGATCTTAAACCAAAGAAACCAAATTCCTTCGATTTCTATCTCAAGCCAAACCAAATTTCACTCAATTTCTTCCGAAAGCTTTACACAGAGGCTAATACATATTCAAATTCTCATCCACTCCATTACACAAAAATTAATTATGCTCCATTTCTACACATAAAAACCATAATTTCAATGAATTTTTGAAGGGATGAACCTCCGGGAATTTTCCAAGTAACAACAGTTAACAAATACTGCAATCTTATTAAAACAGAGGCAAAACATCTCAGTCAATTCTTCTATGGCCAAATTCCCAATTTATCCTCTTTAGATGTTACAATTTATAGGTTCTTACATAACAATCGACCTCTTCTTGAGGATTGAATTCTTCTATTTTAGACAAAATCTTAATTACATCATATCTTCCCTAAATCTATCAACTAAAGCTAAATATGCTCAAACAAATATAAAACTGTTCAATCCTCCTAAATACTAGTTCAAGCTTATCTATTACAACTGAAAACTGACAGCTAAAGGTACCAACACCTTTGCTTGTAATTTGTTCTGGATTTTTGGAATAATTAATGAAGCCTTTTGTCTCTAAGCCTCATGCCCCTGCATCAGACTCCTGAGGACAAAAATCTTCATGGGCTTCTGTCAATGAGCTCCTCCACGGAACTACCCAATTTCTGTAGCATAGTTTATGTCATCTAGGTAGCATCTTCAATTGGTTGATCCTTCCACTTGATCAAATATTGAAAATACTCTATCCCTTGGTTTTCTTAAACACTTTCTTATCTAAGATCCTCTCTAGCTATAGTGTCTTTGTTGTGGGTAACTGTTTTACCCAGTCAATCTGTTCTCTGTCTTCTGGTCTGTCCTCTGTGCCACCATCTTCATATTTGCACAAATCAACAACATTGAATATTGGAGATATTCCAATATCAGATGGCAATTCAATTTCATAAGAATTTGCAGAAAACTTTCTCAATATCCTGCATGGTCCTATCTTTTTTAATTTTAATTTGTTATAATGCTTTTTTGGAAATATTTATTTTCTCAAGTGTGCTAAAACCAAATCACCAACTTCAAAATTAACTTCTCTTTTGCTCAAATCTGCTCTGTTCTTGTACTTGATGTTGTTGTCTTGTAGCTGCTGCTTTACCTATTAATGTATTGCTTGTATTTCTGAAGTAAACTCCTCTCCTTCAGCACTTCTTATTTCTACTTTTCCCAAGTTCCTCAATTCAGATACTCCTCTTGGGTGCATTCCATAAACTATATGGAATGGACTCTGGCCTGTACTTCTGTTAGGTGAATCATTATATGCATATTTTGCCTGTGGTAAAATATGATCCCACTATTTAGGATGTTCTCCTGCAAGACTTCTCAAAATATTACCCAAACTTTTGTTCACTACTTCAGTCTACTCATGAGTTTGAGGGTGATAAGCTGAGCTAAAACTCAGTTTAGTACCAAGCTTCTTCCACAATGTCCTCCAAAAATGACCAACAAATCTGGTATCTCTATCAGAAATAATACTTTTAGGTAACCCATGTAATCTGACAATCTCCCTGAAAAACAAATTGGCAACATGAGTAGCATCACTAGTTTTATAAAATGGAATAAAATGTGCCATTTTTGAAAATCTGTCAACTAAAACATAAATTGCATCATTCCCTCTCTGTGTCTTAGGCAATCCTAAAAAAAAATCCATACTTACCATATCCCAGGGTCTGTCTGGAATAGGTAATGTAATGTACAAACCTGCATTTTGACTTTTCCCTTTTGCATATTGACAAATTTTACTCTTCACATACTTTTCCACTTCAGATCTCATCTTTGGCCAAAAATAAAAATGAATTAATTGCTCATAAGTCTTGTCAACACCAAAATGTCTAGTAAGCCCACCAATATGTTTCTCCCTGATTAAATTTTCTCTCATAGAACAATTTGGTATGCACAACTGATTTCTTTTGAACAATAAACCCTCTTGCAAGAAATAATCTAGCCACTGACTTCTATCTATCAAAACAGGATTACAACATGCTTCAAATGCTTCTTTGAAATCCAAATCTGTTTTATAGAGTTCTTTAAGAAAATCAAAACCTAATACTTGAATTTGAATTTCTTGAACAATAATTTTTTTTCTAATCAAGGCATCAGCTACCTTATTTGCTTGACCACTTATATGCTTCAATACAAAGTTAAAACTTTGAAGATATTCAACCCATTTTGCATGTTTTTTATTCAATTTAGGTTGTTGCATAATATCTCCACTTCTTCAATGACTGTACAATTGCATAAAATTCCTTATCATAAGAAGAGTACTTCCTTCTTGTCTCATTCATCTTCTCACTGAAATATGCTACAGGCCTATCTTCTTGACTTAATACAGCTCCAATAGCTTCTCCACTGGCATCACATTTCACTTGAAATGGCTTGTTAAAATCAGGCAAAACTAAGACAGGTTTCTCAGTTATCTTTTTCTTCAAAAACTAAAAATTCCTTTCAGCTTCAGTAGTCCATTTGAATGGTTGTTTTTCCTTCTTTATGGTTTCAATGATAGGTGCATTGATCTTACTAAAATTCCTTATGAATTTTCTATAAAAACTATCAAGACAGTGAAAACTTCTTACCTCAAAAACAATTTTTGGTGAAGGCCACTCCACAATTGCCTTTATCTTCTCTGGATCCATTTTCAATCCTTCAGCAGAAACAACAAAACCCAAATATACCAATTCTTCTTTCATGAATGAACATTTCTTTAAATTTATCAGTAACTTCTCTTGTTGTAACTTCCTTAAGACATAATTAAGATGTCTCAGGTGTTCTTCTTTCATTTTGTTGTAAATTAATATATCATCCAGATATACTATTGCAAATTTACCAATAAATTCCTTTAATACTTCATTCATGAGCCTCATAAATGTGCTAGGTGCATTTGATAAACCAAAAGGAATTACCATCCATTCATATAATCCCTCATTTGTTTTAAGGGTTTTTTTCCATTCATCACCTTCCCTTATCCTAATTTGATGATACCCACTTTTCAAATCTACTTTTGAAAAATATCTTGCCCCACTCAGACAGTCTATCAAATCTTCAATTCTAGGTAAAGGAAATCTATACCTGATTGCTATTTTGTCGATTTCTCTTGAATCAGTGCACATTCTCCAACCTCCATCTTTCTTTGGACTTAATATTGTAGGTACTACACAAGGACTCAAACTTTCTTTGATCAAACCTTTGTCAACCAATTCTTGCACTTGTTTTTTGATTTCTTCATTTTCTGTAAGAGTCATTCTGTAAGCTGCTTTGTTTGGCAGATTTGATCCTGGAATCAAATCTATCTGATGGTTGATTCTTCTTACAGGTGGTAATTCATCAGGAAAATCATCCACAATAATATCACAATAATTCTCCAACATTTCTTAAATTTCAATTGGCAAATCAGAAATTTTAGTAGAAGTAAATACTACCTTAGGTTTGCAAACTAAAGAAAAAATTACCTCATCATCTTCAATCTGCTGCAAATATTCTTTTCCACTCAACAATAGAGCCTTTGGATCATACTTTTTACTTGATGCATCTTCTTCTTCCATAGGTAGCAATGTTTGATTCATACCATCTTTGAAAAACTTGTAGGTGTTTCTCTTCCCATCATGTACTGCTGCTCTGTCATACTGCCAAGGTCTACCCAGCAATATGTAACACACATCCATAGGCATCACATCACACATGATTTTATCTATGTAACTGCCCATTTGCAATTCTATTTCACATTGTTCCTTTACTATCAGCTGATGTCCCTTCTCAAGCCATGACACCTTGTAGGGTGTTGTATGTTCCCTTGTCTTCAATTTCAACTTCTCTATCACCTCTATAGAGACTAAATTATCTATACTGCCACTATCAATTACCAATTGACAACATTTCCCTTGAACTTTGCACACGCTTCTGAACAAGGTCTTTCTCTGTGTTGGTTCAACAACTTCCTTTGTTTTTTTAAACAAAACCTTGTTAACCACCAAAGATTCTCCTTTCTCTGGCATAATTTCTTTCTCTATTTCAGGCAACTTTGCTACTTCTTCTACAGTCTAAGCAACAATTGCATTTCTCTGGTTTGTCCCCACATTCTCTTTCTCTGGACATTCATAGGCTCCGTGTCCTAATTTTTTACATCTGTAACATCTGACTTCTCTTCCTCTGTTTCTGCCTCCTCTTCCTCTGTAAGAACTCCTTCTGCCACTTGTATCACCTTCTATGGGTGCATACTAAGGTGAGCTGCTGCTAGTTCCATCTCTTGGTGCTGTAGATCCTCCTTTACCACCTTGACTTCCTCTTCCTCAGAAAGTACCTCTTCCTTTGGTAGATTGATTTCTTAGGAGTTTTTCTTCAGCTTTTAAGGCCATCCGGTAAGCCTCTTCTACTGTCTTAGGAGACAATATACTTATCTCATCTTGAATCTCCATTCTGAGACCATTTATGTACCTAGAAATCTTCTCTGTTGTATCTTGAATTTGTCTTGCTCTTATGCTCACTTTGTAAAATTATTTTGCGTATTATTTTACTGTCATTAATCTCTGTCTAAGATTCTACATTTGCCTAAATAATGAAAGCTGATAATCACTAGGCAAAAACTTACCTCTCAACTTTGCTACCATTCTATTCAAATTCTTGATTGGCTGCTTACCAACTCTCCTTCTCTCTGCTTGCACTCCATCCCACCAAAGTGCTGAATGTCCTTTAAACCTTTTGACAACAAACTTAACTCTCTTTTCTTCACCCATCTCTTCATAATCAAAGCATTTATTCATTTCATTGATCCGGTCTATCCACTCTTCTGGATTCAATCCTCCTGCAAAAGTTGATACTTCAAGTCTAGGCTTGGATGTAGAGCGTAAAACTGATTTAAAGAATCTCATATCAACAGTAAGCTCAACATTTTCTTCTTCTTCTTCAGCTTCAGGTTCACTCACATCTTCAGGATCTCTCTGATGTCCTACTTCAATTGCTTCCAATTTGGCTTGAATCTGCTGCATAGTCTCTAGTACTTCAGCATTTGCAACTGGTCTACCTCTTCTTCTACCAGCACCACCTCTACCAATTCTAACAGCCATATTGGATTTCTTTCTCTGACTTTTGGAAGCTTTTTCAGTGTCTGAAAAATGCTCTGAAGACTGCTCTGATACCACATATGATGGCAGTGTGGGTGCAGGTGTTAAGGAGAGTTGCTCAAACTTGGTTACAATGTTCTCTAGTTCAGGAGGAATCTGATCCTGATCTCCTTTTTCACTCTCGATCATCAAAATTTATCAAATTTGTTGATAAAATTAATAAAATGCACATTCGGAAGAAAAAATCCCATTATCCTTTCATAACATAACAATGCACCTTTAAACAATATTAAATCTTTGTAAACAATGTTTACAACCCTTCGGAACCTTATATCCCAATTTAACCAATTTTTAAGTCTTCGGCAATGTAATATTATAATGCACTTTTATAACAATGAAAACCCTTCTTAGAAATGTATTTCCGACCTCAAACTCTTAATAAACCTCCATGGAAATAACATTAAAACCTTCATAAATAATGTTAAAACCTCTTCGGAAAAATTTCAATAAAACTCCACTTCATAAATTTTTGGGTCCATACCTTGGTTTAAACCTCCACGTAGCTTCCCATGTGATTACCGTCAGATGTCCGATGATCAAAATCGGACGGTTATCGCGTTCAATCGACCCCCTATCTTTATCATTCAAAAGCAATGCGAAATAGGTGGTTTTGACACTGTGACGTGTCAATACTTGATACGATCGCATTCAAAAAGGTAAAACAACTCTCAACCCCAAAAGCGACGCGAAAACAGTGGTTTGGTTTCTGAAAACCACTTAACCTGCAAACTCTGTTTAGATCACATTTAAAACCGGATTTCAGCCGGATTTCCTTGTTTACTTCAATTTTTCTCGGAAACTTCTTTCCTGCTCTATGACTTAACAAATATAAATTGATCTATGATCACTGCCGATCTTAAACCACAAAAACCAAATTCCTTTGATTTCTATCTCAAGCCAAACCAAATTTCACTCAATTTCTTCCGAAAGCTTTACACAGAGGCTAATACATATTCAAATTCTCATCCACTCATTTACACAGAAATTAATTATGCTCCATTTCTACACAGAAAAACCATAATTTCAATGAATTTTCAAAGGGATGAACCTCCAGGAAATTGCCAAGTAACAACAGTTAACAAATACTACAATCTTATTAAAACAGAGGCAAAACCTCTCAATCAATTCTTCTACGGCCAAATTCCCAATTTCTCCTCTTCAGAGGTTACAATTTATAGGTTCTTACATAACAATCGACCTCTTCTTGAGGATCGAATTCTTCTATTTTAGAAAAAATCCTAATTACATCATATCTTCCCTAAATCTATCAATTGAAGCTAAATATGCTGAAACAAATCTAAAACTGTTCAATCCTCCTAAATACTAGTTCAACCTTATCTATTGCAACTATAAATTGATAGCTAAAGGTACCAACACCTTTGCTTGTAATTTTTTTTGGATTTTTGGAATAATTAATGAAGCCTTTTGTCTCTAAGCCTCATGCCCCTGCATCATAATGTAGTATGAAATACACTAAGATATATATATTTTAACTTTGTGTCCATATTCTCCCACAATTTAGTCCAAAATGCATTAAGAAGTAGTTTCCATATCTAAAATGATGTTCCCAAGTATCTCCAAGTGCACCCAAATTTGTGAACAAATAAAAAGTTTGTTGTTCTTTTCCATTTGGTGGTATATCTAAAAGGCATTAGAATATGCATCTTGTTAAAATTTTCAATTACCAAAAATAAGTAGCCATGTCCCTTCTTGGTTGTCGGTAAACCTCCCACGAAGTACATGGAAATTATTTCCAAAGGATGAGTGGGTACATGTAAGGAATGGTAAAGACCATGTTTCCTATTGCTATAGATGTTGGTATGACAAATCATACACCCTCTAATGAGACTTAATACATCATCTTGCATTATAGGCTACTACATATGCCTCTGTAAATATGTCACTATCCTCCATACACTAACAATTCTCTACAACCTTGGAGGTGTGAGCCTCTTTAATTCGCTATATTCATTCACGTTTAGGAACTCAAACCTTTTCCAACCTATATAGTAACATATTTTTGAAATGATATTAAATTGTTTTATCTCCATTATGTACATGACTACAGCTCTAATATTGTCAAACCACCTTGAATCCCTCATCCTCTATATATGCATATGTACATGCATTATGGGTAAAGGCTCCAAGTGCATCACAATTCCCAAAGCTATATTTGTTTTATGTGGGCAGCCTTGAAAGCTCGTTAACCAATTTGTATGTGCTTCGTGTATTATACTTTATTACTAATTGGAAATGCTAGAAGAACCTCATCCACTTTATTGTTTGGTCTATTGTAGCTTAAAATAGGCCTACAAGTAACATAGAGATCGGTGCTCTATGTGGACAACTGTCTCCTTTCCCATAAGATGGTGTTTCCACTTTGTTACAACTTATACCATGGTGTAGGATACTTGTTGTAGGTATGGTAGTTGAGAATATCCCCATGAAACACTTCGTAATGGTATCATATCTAGGCTTTCCTACATACATCAATACTTCTCCCTCGGATAGTGCCATTTGTATCCACTTTGAAAATTTGTTGCAATTTTTGTAATGTGTTGATTGGTGCTTTATTTATTTCCTTTTTTAAATCTTCAAAGGCCTTCTAATAACCCTTTCCTCACTAGAAACTCTTTCCATTCGTTGTTATGGCATTTGAGTAGTGCAACTACTATTGAAAATAAAGCGATGAATTTACTTAAGTACTATGTTGTTGCAATGAAACTCATGACTTCAAATACATTTATAGGAATCAACCACTTTATGATGTACTACATATTTGTAGGATTTATCTTAAGTTCCCCTCCCCCAATCACATAGCCTAAATACATTAATGACTATTGTGCAAACTCACATCTCTTGAGATTTTCTAGAAGTTGGGGCCTCTTCAAAGTCTCTAAAACTCACATCAAGTGCAAGATGAGCTCTTCTCAGGCAACATTTTAAACCAATATATCATCCAAATAAAAAATAACAAATGAATCTAGATAAGGGCACAATATATCATTCATTAGCATCATGAACGTAGTTGGTGCATTGAATATACAAAATAGCATGAATAAACACTCATATAAGACTTTTCTTATTTTGAAGATGGTCTTTTAGGTGTCTTCTTCTTTGAAATGAAACTGGAGATACCTTTATTTTAAATCTAGCTTGATGAAATATTTTTCTTGTTGCAATTGATGCAATATACCATCAATATTGGGCAGGATGCACTTATTCTTAAGATTACTATTTTTTAATGCTTTGTAATTGATGAAAAATATCCACGTCACATACATTTTTGGAAAAATTATGATGGGTGATCCACAAAATGAGACATTTGGTCGAATCATACCCTACTCTAAAAATTGCTCCAACTACTTATTCACTTTGATAGTTTCTAGAATGGGTTGTATATATAGCTCAATGTTTGGAAATAAAAATTATATAAATAATTACATTTCATGCCCCACTTATTTTTCAAGTTGTATCCCTTTAGTCTCTTGTGGAAATACCGTGTATGCATGCAGTAACCCTTTTAGTTACTACCTATGTTCTTTGGTGCACCCTATTAGGGTACATAGCACTTAGTAGTTCTTCAAGACCTACACTATAGCCATCATTGCATATTCTTCCATACATTATTTTGGTAACATATGACCACTTTTAATTCACTACTAAACATTCCCCATCATTTGGCGTTATTAATATATGTAAAGTTTTCTATTTTTAGAAGGGGGTGCCAACAAGGATAACATGTGAAATTAATTAGGAATTGGTTGAAGAATAGAATAGATATTTAAACCTCACTAATTCCTTCCTAGAGTTAGTACATACTTCCTCCCTCCTTTGTAGCAGTTAGGTACAATTTTTTTGTTTCCTCCCCTTATTTGTTGAATTTGTGTCCTTGTTTTGGACTTTAACTAGTTAGTTTTTTGATGTGAGAGTTATTAATTAGTTACAACTTATTTATAATTCAAATTAATTTTATTTCACTCCATTTTAAGATATTTTTCTAATTTTGGGTTTCCCAGTCTAATTTTGACTTATTTGCAAAACTAGGGAAAGCTCTTTTGATTCATACTAAGTTCATGCACATGGAACCCCAACCTATTTTGAATTGGTTCTTCCTCCAGGATATTTTGTATATTTTTTTCATGTTCAGCAATAATATGTCATCACATTTAATGAGTAATTCAAATTGTCTCATTGGTTGATTAGTCAATTTATCAACAATTGTATCCCCTCTTCTTTCTTCTTTTGCAAGTACCTAGTTTAGTACTTGCCAATGAAATCTTAGACTTTCCTTTATGCACATTGATGATAAATGATTTTCTACCCTTGATGAATAGTACTAGTTAGTTGTGTACATGAATATTTCATCATGTATATACATTTAGAGACTCCAAAATACAACTACACATACATAAAGTGGAAATACATCCAATTCTAGTTCATCAATAAAAATAGTACCAATAACAAATGTTATTGTAAATTAAAATTTTGTTACCTTAATTTTTGTATCCATATTTACTCATCCCAATGGATTCATTATAGGTTGATCTTGAACCTCCAATACAAGTTTCTAGATCAAACCTGCTACTATGAGATTATCCTATGAACTTTAGTTGAATAGGGCGCCTGATCTGAATATGGGAAAACGTGTTATTGCTATGCAGGCTCCCTCATCAATATTAAAAATTTGTTAACCATTTGTGAAGGGATTTATGTGTGTAGTTTCATGTGTTTTTTATGATCAAATTATGAGTTAATTAGCAATTAAAAACTCATATAAAATAAATGAAATGTAGAAACATAACTCACAACAATCACATTACACAATGGATGATGATGGAGTTCACCGCTCCTGGGCTACATCTCCATGGACCTGCTTTAACTAACTAGGCCCTATTGGGATTACGAGGAAAATTTCTTATTACAAGAACCAATATTACTCCAATTATTTTTCTGACTGTTCCATTGGCTTCACAACACTCAAATACCCCAAAAATGACTATTCAACCTCTGAATTTGGTTATCATCTCCTCTAGGCTTGACCTCCAAACACAGTGGCCATGGGCTTGTTTAATCTCCAAAGTGACAAAATCACTTCAAATGCACTCCAACGCCTCTGTAAAATGTACCATTGTGTTTAAAGAATCAATGATCTGGATTTATGCAGGAACGCAACAGAATAAACACATAACCATAAATACAGAGATGCAGCAGAAATAAGACTTCATTTCATTAATATCAAAGAACTGAAATTTGCTTACAGACAGAATGGAAATAAAACTAGCTAGGGCACTGGTAGCTATCTCTGAGAAGAGATGTGGCGGCTACAGGCCTCTCAACTGCGTTACAATGAGGCTCGAGGGCCTATTTATTATTGAGAAACAATGGAGAACCCTAAACATCCCAAAAACCTAACCCTAGGAGATGAAGCGCCAAAACTTTTGGCCCCGTTTGGGTAAATTGGTGTTCCAACTTCCCAGGGACGTAACTTTGGCATACTATCTCTGTTCGACGCAAATGATACATCATTAGAAAGCTCTATCTGAGGACTAAGAGTAATTAGGCACTTGATGATCAAATGCATCAAAAGCTTTCATACCCAAAAACGTCGTTTAGGGCCTCAAAACGGCTCCGGAAGTTCAGGACCCGAAAAACTGCTAAAAATAGTAAGTTATGCCGAAACTGAAAAACTGAAAGAGACAATGGTGGGGGGCCAATTGGAATAGGTGGGTGGCCACCAATATCCACCTGGATCATTCCTCCCCCCTTAGGAAGCAATGGTCCCCATTGCGTTAAGTTCCTCCATGAGATGAGGAATTTTCTGCTGAACTTGGTCCCTGGTGAACCACTTTCCTTGGTGCAGGAGTTGGCCAGCTTTGACAACCCGATATAGTTGGATCTTCTGCTGGCGAGTGTTCTTGATTTGCATGTCCATGATGCAATCTGTGGTGGCCTGTTCCATGCAGTCTGGATTTAACTCAGTTGGTGTGAGTTGTTCCGCAATGTCCGAGGTGTCCAGTAGAGGTGGGAAGTAAGGACGAAGGCGATCCACATTGAAGACTGGGTGCAGACCAAGGAATGGTGGAATACTGAGCTCGAATGCATTGTTCCCTACAGCCTTGGTGATGGTGTACGGTCCGTATCGGAGCGGGCGAAGCTTGCGGTGGGGTCCAGTGAGGCGCTCCTTCTGCAAATGTAGCCATACTTTGTCGCCCACCTGGAAGTTGTGTGGCACCCGGTGTTGATCATGGCGTTGCTTGTACTTGGAATTGGCTCTGTCCAATATATCATGAACCTGTTGGCGGATGTGTTGAATGCGCTTGATGAAGCTACTTGCTTTGTCAACTTCAGACTGGACATGAGTTGAATCGGCCTGAGCAGCTGCAAATGGCATGGCTACGTCAATGGGACATAGTGGCTGGAATCCCAAGCCCACCCGAAAGGGGCTATGGCCAATTGAACTGTGGAGAGCCCTGTTATAACTATGTTGTACATAGGGGAGGCTCTCGTCCCATGTGCATGGATCCTTTGAATTGTACATGCGCATAATGTGTACAATCATTCTGTTGACGACCTCTGTCTGGCCATCTGTTTGGGGATGGAAAGCTGTGGACTTGGTGAGCTTTGTGTCCAACATTGACCAGAGGCTGGACCAAAATGTGCTGAGGAACCCGCTATCTCGATCTGATATGATAGACTGTGGGATCCCAAAGTGCACCCATACTCGTTCAAAGAAGAGTTTAGCAGTAGCTTCTGTGTGATATTCTTCTTGCAGGCCGCCATAATGGCCATCTTCGAGAATCTGTCGACGACCACAAAAACACAGTCATTTCCCTGCTTAGTAGAAGGCAGGCCCGACATGTAATCCATGGAGATGGATTCCCAAGGTCGACTAGGGGTAGGTAGAGGAGTATATAGGCCTTACTTCTTGATGGTCGGTTTGGCAATGGCACAAGCAGTGCAGGATCTAATGTGCTTCTCGACATCCTTTCGAAGGTTCGGCCAATAGAAATACTTTTGTAGTATTGCTATTGTTTTCTCGACCCCGAAATGCCCAGCGACTCGACTGTAGTGTGCTTCCCATATCATCTTGGCACGCTCGCTTGAAGGAACACAAAGGTGTCCCAGGTGACATAAAAGTGCATCTTGGAGGTGAAAATTTGGAACTTGCGTACCCCCCAAGAGTGCCTTGTAAGTGTGGCCAAATTCTGGGTCACTCTCATAGAGAAGCGGCTAATCAGAAGTCTCGTGCCCACAAGAGTTGAGCACGGTGGTGAGCGCCACGATCGGTGGTCGGCTGAGGCAGTCTGCAACATTATTGGTGCTACCCTTCTTGTACTTGATGTTCAAATGAAACTGTTGGAGATATGTGGACCACTTCTGATGGCGATCATTCTGCAACTTCCCTTGTGTCTGTATGAACTGCAGGGGCCGGTGGTCTGTGTGGATGATTGTTTCCTTCCCCAAAATGTAATGCTTCCATTGTCGACGGGCTTGCACAATGGAATACATTTCTTTGTCATAAGTGGGATACTTGCGAACTGTCTCAGACAATGTCTCACTGTGATATGCCACTGGATGTCCCTGTTGAGTAAGAACTGCCCCAATAGCATAGTCAGAGGCATCTGTCTCGATCTCAAACGGCTGCTGCAAGTCTGGTAAGGTGAGCACTGGGGCAGAACAGAGACGATTTTTCAATTATTTGAACGCCTTCTGTTGAGGTTCCGACCAAAAGAATTTTTCTCTCGCTCCTCTTTTGGTGACTTGACTCAAGGGCCAAGTGATATGAGAGAATCCCAACACGAATCTACGATAGAAATTAGCAAGACCCAGAAAGCTGCGAAGCTCTGTTATAGTAGTCAGGGCTGGCCAATCCCGAATGACTTGGATCTTGGCTGGATCCACATGCACCCCCTTTTCATCAATAATGTATCCCAGATATTGAACCTGGGTCATGCCAAACGTGCACTTCTCCAAATTGGCTCACAACTTGTGTTGCCGCAGTGTTTGGAGGACTTGTCGGATGTGATGAAGGTGCTCTTCCCAAGTCTTGCTGAAGATCAGAATGTCATCCAAGTACACCACTACGAATGAGTTGGTGAATGGCCGCAAGATGTCGTCCATCATCCTCATGAAGGTTGCGGGAGCAGTCGTCAACCCGAAAGGCATGACCAGCCATTCAAAAAGGCCTTCCTTAGCTTTGAAGGCAGTCTTCCACACATCAGAGGGTTCAATTGGTACTTGGTGATACCCAGACTTCAGGTCGATCTTACTGAAATATTTTGCACCTTGGAGTTGGTCCAGAAGGTCATCAATCTGTGGGATTGGGTACCTATTCCGGACAGTGATCTTGTTTAGCGCCCGATAGTCAATACAGAGTCTCCACGTCCCATCCTTCTTCTGTACCAACACGATCGGGCTCCCACAAGGCGATGAACTTGGTCTGATGTGACCTTTCTGCAATAGCTCCTGAATCTGCCTCTTGATTTCATCATTTTCCAGAATAGAGCATCGATAGATCGGTCCATTGGGTAGTGGCGCACCTGGGGTCAGATCAATCGGGTGCTTGACCTGGCAGTGCAGAGGAACCCCTGTGGGTGAGGTGAAGATGTCCCAGTACTCCTCCACGACCTTATCCATTTGTTGTTGTCGTGCAGAGGGGCCCTGTCTGGAGGTCGTGGCCACAGTCTTCTTCTTGCCCTGGGGGCGGATCATCAGAAAAACGAATTTCCTGGTTTGGGAAATGAGCTTACTACATTGTTTTGCAGTAACCAAAGAGATATTCGTAGGAGGTGGTACCTCTGGTATCCTGTACAACTTATTTCCCAAAGTAATAATAACAGCACGAGGTCGAGACTCATACACAGCATGACGCTTCCACAAGTATGGTTGTCCTAATAATACATCCGAAACATCAATAGGAGCAACGTCACATAATACCTCATCCGTGAAGGGCTTGATGCTATAGGGAAGGCGGCACTGCTGGCTGACGCGGAGATCTCGTCCTTGGTGAAGCCACCCGATGGTGTATGGATGTGGGTGAGCTGTGGTCGGCAAGCCCAACCTCTTCACGGCGTCTGCTGAAATGAGGTTCTTTTGGCTCCCATTGTCGACAATGAACTGTACAGGGGAGCCCTTTACCCACATCTGGGAGTGGAAGAGACGTTCCTCCTCCTCTGGATCTTCCGGTTCCTCCTTCTGGACCTTTGTAGTGGCAACGGTGGCGTTGGGCTCCGCATCAATAATCTGTTTCCCTTTTTCATTCCCCTTTTCAGGTTCTGATTCGGAGTCGGATTATGCATCTGACTCAGAAGCCCTCATCTCGGCCACTAGCGACTGCTTGGCCCGACACTCACTTGTGTTGTGAGCTCTTATGGAACTCACACCACTTTCCCGTGTCCTTCTTTGGCTTTACGGTGTTGTTCTTTTCTTGTGGCTTTGACGGGTTGTCTTTAGCCGCCATGCCTTGGCTCTGTCCTTTGTTCTGCGGTTTGGAAGCACCTTTTCCTTGATTTTGATTCGCAGATCCAAAGTCTCGCTTCTTCTGTTTGAATTTCTACTCAATCTTGGCAGCATACCGGTATGTCGTACCAAGCGAGGAGATGTCGAGGAACTCCATTTCCTCCTGAATGTATCTGTGCAGACAACTGCGATACTTTAGCAACAAATTTTTCTCTGAATCTTTGATACCCAACTTTTTGCGCAGGGTATGGAACAGATTCGTCAGCTTGTGCACATCTTGATCCCTTTGTTGTCGCAGTGTGGTCCATTGTATGTACTTGTCCTCATAGCTCCCCACGGGATAGTACTGTTCCTTGACGGCGTCTCGGAAAGAATTCCAAGTTGGTACGCCCGAGAACAGAGAGGGTTCTGTCTGGTCCTTGTTCTCACAGTAGGTTTCCCACCAGTCCTTAACATGGGGGGTAGCTTTGAGGAGTGCAAAAATAATCTTCTCCCGGTCTGAAAAGTCATGAACCGAGAAATATCCTTCTAATAGATTCAACCATCTATCTACGACATCTACGTCTATTTGACCCTCAAATATGGGAATGTCAAAATTTACTTGTACCTTAAAGGGAGTCGCAACTCCAGAGTGGCTACTGGATGCAGATGCGCCGCCGGTGGGCAGCCGTTGAAGGATCTGAGCAAAGTTATCCATCATCGCGTTCCTTTGTTTTTCGAGGGCCTCCTCGAGCAACATTTTGATAGGATCTCCTGCTCCCTCATCTTTCTTTTCGTCCCCCATGGGCGTCCGTCAAGGTTTGCGAGGCTGATCTTGCAAAGGTTCCACCAGATCAAGCCCTAGCTCCTTATACCCCGACCTCGTTGGGGACATGCAAAGAAGGATTGAGAAAAAGCAGACTGCTCTGATACCACTGATCCAGATTTATGTAGGAACGCAACAGAATAAACATATAACCATAAATACAGAGATGCAGCGGAATTAACACTTCATTTCATTAATATCAAAGAACTGAAATTTGCTTACAGACAGAATGGAAATAAAACTAGCTAGGGCACCGGTAGCTATCTCTGAGAAGAGATGTGGCGGCTACAGGCCTCTGAACTGAGTTACAATGAGGCTCGAGGGCCTATTTATTATTGAGAAACAATGGAGAACCCTAAACATCCCAAAAACCTAACCCTAGGAGATGAAGTGCCAAAACTATGGGCCCCGTTTGGGTAAATTGGTGTTTCAACTTCCCAGGGACGTAACTTTGGCATACTATCTCCGTTTGACGCACATGATACATCATTAGAAAGATCTATCTGAGGAATACAGCTTTTAGGAATAATTTGATGATGAAATGCGCTGGTGCTTTGATACCCAAAAAACGTCGTTTAGGGCCTCAAAACGGCTCCGAAAGTTTAGGACCCGAAAACTGCTAAAAATAGTAAGTTATGCCGAAACTGAAAAACTGAAAGAGACAATGGTGGGGGGCCAAGTGGAATAGGTGGGTGGCCACCAATATCCACCTGGATCAATCAAATACATCAAAAATTGATTATTCATTCACTGAAATTAGCCTTCAGCTGATCTGGGCATGACCTTCCCTCTTGGTGGCCCTAGAATTCAAAATTATTCAATTGAAAAAAAACACAAGTTGATGTGCTCTCTTGCCTCTGAAAGTTGTTCCAATGGATTCAGAGCATTCCAATCTGCTAAGAATTACTATCCTTGAGCAAAACTTGGTCGAAAATTGACCAAGATAGGCCTCATTAAAGTTTTCCCTAGATTTTGCCTCTAAATTTGGAAAACTGCTCGTTAGCTCCACCATAGTTTTAATTCAAACCTTTGAATTAACCTCCACATAATATATGCCTCCACGCATATTTAAGCTATTCCAAGATTTAAAACATGTGCCACATTATAATCTTTGAAATGTGCCCCAGAATTATTAAAACATGACCCATATGACATGCGGAACCCACCATTGAACTTTAATGTATGCCATACTATAAGGTTTGTAATGCCATTGTTTAATACATTGATTTGGGTTTAATAAAAATATATTATATGCGGAATAATATATATTAATTAATATTTGAAAATTGATTATATATATATATATAACATAATATATGAAAATTAAACCATATATTATATTCATATATTATATTATGAATATAATATAATATAAGATATTATATTTCATATATATATATATATATATATATATATATATATATATATATATATATATATATATATATATATATATATATATATATATATATATATATATATATATATATTCTAAACTTAATGTTTAAATAAAATATTTCTAGCACACAAATATTCATGAACTCACATTCATCCTTGGAGGACATTGGACAATTTTTACCTTCACAAAACAAACAAGCGAATCCCGCAGTGACGCTTGTCACAGTCCCATTGGACTAAAAACTAAATAATGTTCTCTGCATGTTGACTGGACTGCCATGTCATCAACTATACATGTTCTGCAATGTTTTTTTTTAAATTTATCTATTCTAAACGACAATTAGCATACCATAACTCCTTCATCCGAAATCGGTTTTCAACGAAATGAGTTGCGTTGGATTCCTTACGACAGGACTGTTGCTTTAATTCTAATTTGGTGCAATTCTGAGCACTTTAATTTTTGAGCTAATTTTTGCCTCTGATCTAGATTCTGATAAGCACCAATCATAGTCTTTTTGGACCATATCTTAAAGTGTAATATCTTGGTATTCTCCTCTTCTTGATGATGAGAGCTACTCAAAAACCCTCCTTCTACACTAAGGTAGAAAAAGTACTCCCAATCATGTTGAAGCTAGTTATTTACTATTTTATTGGTATTATAGTGAGTTTATTTGGGGAATTTCATGGGGAGTTGTAGGGGATCCAAGTATTAGTGTAAAAGTAAAGTTGAAAAACCATAGAAAATGAGTGTGTTCATAATAATGATTATATGGCAGAGAATATATTCTTGAGGGTAAGAAATCTGACCATCTCTTACCAAACCATTTCAATGGTGTTTCTTTCAGCTACACATCATCATCATGCTAATCATCATGACTCACATCAATTATGAAATCTTCTTTTCCATTCTTGTAATTCTCTTTCTCCACCTTTTTCAAATGTCGTGGATGACTTGCTAGATACAAAGTCCAACACTTATCTACAAGATGACCTTGCTTATGGAAATGAGTGCAAGACTATTGCCTCTTCTTTTCATCACAGCTTGCTTTATCTTTGGCTTTCCGCCTCCTTTCCTTTACAAATTTCCTGTGCATTGGTATCTTCTTCCGACACCTTTAAACATTATGGTTATCCAAACCACAAAAGGAACATGCAAATTTTCTCCAAATCTTATGTGAGAATTTTTCATGTTTATCATAATCAAAAGCAACGTGATTAAAAACAGATTTGTACCTTGAACATTCACCTTTGTCACCTTCTTGAGGAGGTGAATTTGATGAGGTAGTGGCTTTCTTTGAAATACCAACAATTGCTTCAATGGTTTTAGAAATTTCAACATCCTCTTGCTCACAATTATCATAAGTTGCATGCTTATGAGCACCTTCTTGCAAAGTGGGTGTAATATTGTTGCATTCCTCATGAACACAATCTTCACAAGATTGAGGTGATGAACATGAAACAAAAGTCCTTTTTGGAACACCTTCATGTGCCTCCTTGGCTTTAGAGCTTTCTGCATCATGTTTTCCATAACCAAAACCCAAATACTTAGGCCTTTCCTCAACAAAAATTGGCTCAACTATGCCTTGTGCATGTTTGCCTAATCCTTTACCTTCATAGCCCATATTCATCAATAATTTGGATCCTATTCCTCTAGTGTGTCTTTCAAAAGCACCTACACATTCATTTTGAGATGAAATTTATGATAAAATTGAATTGTGTACCTCTTTTTCAATCACATGCTTCGCTAAGGCTTCCTTGGCATCATGGAGCCGAGTCTCCATCTCATGCATATTTTCAAGGTTATCATTTGTATATGGAGTTGAGTCTCCATCTCATGCAACTTTTCAAGAAGTTATTGCTTCTCCTCCTTCATGGCAATCAATTTCTCTTGAAGTTTACTGCTCTCCCTCTTATCTTCATACTTCTCTTGCATCCTATCAGTGATGATGTAGAGTATCTGCAACATCTCTTTATCAAAGAGTTTTTGTAAGGAAGGTAGACTAGAAACATTTCTTAATGAAGTTTCCATCACACGTTCAATGCATACAAAGTTTCTTTGTTGCATTTTGAGAATCTAAAGTCTCAATCTTGACCTTCTCTTTCACACATAAACTTGGAAAACGGTTAAATTATCCTTACACAAATTCAACAACCAATAGCTATAGAAGCAATAGCTAACCTTGGCTAAAATGAGATAAACTTTTTCTCTGATACCAACTTGATCTGAATATGGGAAAATTGTTATTGCTATGCAAGCTCCCTCATCAGTATTAAAAATGTGTTTAAGGATCGTCTCATTTAACTACTTTTGTGAAGGGGTTTATGTGTGTAGTTTCATGTGTTTTTGATGAAGGAATTATGATTTAATTAATAATTAAAAACTCATATATAGCAAATCAAATACTGAAATTTAACTCAAAGCAATCACTTAACACAATGGATGATGATGGAGTTCACCCCTCCTGGGCTACATCTCCATTGACCTGCTTTAAATAGTTAGGCCCTCTTGGGATTATGAGTAAAATGTCTGATTAAAAGCACCAGTATTTATCCAATGTATTTTATGACTGTTACATTGGCTTCATAAGACATGAAAACTCCAAAAACGACTATCCAATCTCTGAATTTTCTTACCATCTCCTCCAGGCTTGACCTCCAACACCAGTGGCTATGGGCTTGTTAAATCTCCAAAGTGAAAAAATCACCTTTAGATGTGCTTCAACGCCTCTATAAATTGTACCACTGTGTTCAGAGCATCAAATACATCAAAAATTGACTATTCACTCACTGAAATTGGCCTTCAGCTGATCTGGGCATGGCCTTCCCTTCTGCTGATCCTAGGCTTCAAAATTCTTCAACGTGCCAAAAACACCTGTAGATGAGTTCCATTGCCTCTGCAAACTATTCCAGTGGATTTATAGCATGCCAATTTGCTAATAATGACTATTCTTGAGCAAAAATTGGTCGACAATTGACCAAGATATGCCATATTAAAGTTTTCCCTAGATTCTGCCTTTAAATCTAGAAAATTGCCAGTTAGCTCCACTAAATTTGGAAGATCCATTAAATTTGGAGAATCTGCTAAAAATCTGCCAACTGCGAACTAAAGATTAATTAATGGATAATCATGCTTAGTGTACACTAAGCCGCACTTAACTGGGCGCTTAGGTCTTGGTCATAAAATGAGGTCTTGTAGAGAAGGCGTTGGCCTCTTTCCGTTTCGCCGTCAAAAACTGAATTAGGCCTCAAATAGTACATATGCAGCTTCATTTTCAAATGTGAACATGTGACACATTGGTAAAGAGTTTGTATAGTAAGAGGGAAGTCACGGGGCTGAACCTCACCTCTGCCCCTCCATTCGTTTTTGGAACATCATGTGTTTTAATAACTTCAACGTATTTAACACCCACCGTAGTATTCGTTAATGTATAATAAACAACCAACATTTAATTTGTATGGTCACCACCATATACCAACAAACCTTAATGGTAGTATATGAACTATGGACTTAATCCATAGGTTTAAAACATTAAAAATTGCCTCCGCCATTAGAATTTTTGAACGATTAAATGGTATGGATTTTGGTTTTTTTTTTTTTTTTTATGATTATGCATAGGTTTAAAACATTAAAAATTTCCTCCACCATTAGAATTTTTGGCCGATTAAATGCTATGGATTTTGGTTTTTCTTTAATGATTATGCGGAATTTAATTAATTATTAAGGTTTTGAAAATTTAATATTATTATATATATAAATATAATAATATAATATATGAATATCTTAATCCTATAAAATATAAATATACATATATAATACATTAACCCAATTCTAATGCATTAAAAAAAAAAATCTAGCATATAAAATTAATGAACATACATTCAATTTTGAATGACATTGGGCAATCTTTACTTTCACAAAACAAACTAGCGAATTTAATAGTGACAGTTGTCACAGTCCCATTGAACAAAAACTGAAGAAGATTCTTTACAAGCTAACTGGACTACCATGTCATCAGCTGTACCTGTTTTACAATATATTTTTTTTAAATTTCCCTATTCTGAACTGTGATCAACAAACCATAACTTCCTCATCCGAACTCGGTTTTCAACGAAATGAGTTACGTTGGATTCCTTGCGATGGGCCAGTGGCGTTGAATCTAATGTGGTGCAATTATGAGTACTTTAATTTTTGAGCTATTTTTTTTCCTTTAATCTAAATTATGATCAGATATTTCTACAAATAGCGCTCATGGTACTATAATTTTTTTCCCTACTCTCCCTCTCTCCCTCCCTCTTTCTATCTTTCTCTTGTGGGTATTGGCCAATGGTATTATAAAAAAACCTATTTAGAAGTTAATCGTATCCATGGTATATATTCATGACTAAAAATATTGTTATATTGTAAATATTAATTTTTAATCTCCTTGTTAATTAAATTTAAATATAGTTATGCAATCATTATTTTAATTTATATGATAAAATGGATGTTAATTTATAAGTACTATTTATATGTTATATATTTTAATGTGATATGTATATTATATTTTCTTTTATCTAAAAAATCGTTCGTAATTTTATTAATAAAAAAAAGTTACAATATAATAAAAAATGAATTTAAAATGTCTCTTACATATCACATATCACATCTAACCTCACTCATCTAATGTGCTCACCCTCATGTAACACTTAGGCTCACACTCATCTAACACACACTCATCCACCCTAAACTGGGTTAGAGGGCCTCTCGGCACAATAAAGAGGTTCTGCTCTTCATTTTTTATGATCCATTTTCATCACAGAACTTATGATCCTATAACTCTCAAGTCTTTTCCATTATAAGTTCTCCACCATCTTCTTTTTATTTTATTTTTTTTAGATTGTTCACCCTTTAGAGAGAGGGAATCACACATTGCAATAAGGATTGTCTTTACCTCTCTAGTGCAACCAAAAAAAAATCATTACCTAGGTACCCTCCATATATTTTTAATTTTTTTCTTATCTCTAGCACCTTTCTTTCAAGAATTGTAAGTAGTATATAAGTTAATTTGACCTACTAAGGTCTAAAAGATGGTTGTATTCCCCTCAGCTATGAAAAGAGGTTTCTCCTTTCTAAAATTGTGTTAATAATTTTCTCCGTACCTTCTAGAGTCGCATAAGTAATTTTATTGAATATTTCAATATATTGCCTATCATTTTTCCTTTCTTCAATCCATGACTTAGCATATTAATAATTACCAAAAAAAAAATTAACTTCCTAACTAATGAAAAAGGGAAAAAAAAGACTAGAAGAAATATAATGCCTATACCTTAAAAATAGCTTATACCTAAATACACTCATCATTATCATGTTACTAAAGAAGCCTAAGTAATATCTAATTTCTACCCTACCAAGTTCCATAACTTATTTAAGGTGGAATTAGAGGAGATAAAAGAAACTATCTAAAGAAAAGATTAAAAAAAGATGTAAATTGTCTTGTGAATAGAGTTAAAAGAAGTTTGAGAATTGAGTTCAAAACTTTAGATTTCCAAAAAATGAAGAAGAAGAAAAAAAAAAAGAAAAAGAAAAAAACATATATTGGTAGGCTATTCTCCACTAAATTGAACTCTTAAATGGTAAATTTATGACCATCATGATTGACATTATGCTTTAGCACAATCACAATAAAATGAGTAGCAAATGCCATTTAAAGAAGTCCCATTTTATAGGAAAAATTCCCTATCCTTTTGGTACAACTCGAGGAACCTACTACAAAGTAACCTCAAGAGGAACCTATTACAAAGTAAAGATAAAGATGACTTATTTGACTAACCAATGGAATAAAGTTTCTTATATTTTGGTGTGAAATGTAGGAATGTAGTTTATAGAACTCAAATGGAATAAAGTTTCTTATATTTTGGTGTGAAATGTAGGAATGTAGTTTATAGAACTCAAGAGGAACCTATTACAAAGTAAAGATAAAGATGACTTATTTGACTAACCAATGGAATAAAGTTTCTTATATTTTGGTGTGAAATGTAGGAATGTAGTTTATATGTAATAGTTTTGTAGATATAGTTTATAAACTAGTTTATATGTAATAGTTTTTGTAGATATAGTTTAATTTATAGATGAAATATATTTGTTTATAAAACTTATAAAATAATTTCAAGAAAAAATATAATTTTTATTGTTTAAAATATAAAAATAAATTTAGTATTTTAAAAAAATATTTAAAGTAATCAAATTTTACACATAAAACCATTTAAACTCAAATTTTTAAAATATCTCTACTTTTAATTTAAATTGAACTGTCATATATTAATAATTATTAACCATAATTAATGTTACTTTTTATTTTATTTTAACGCTGATGGAGGCCCCAGTTTACCCTACGGCAAGATTCAACTCCAAAATTGTGTACGCCTTTTTCATATTATATAATATAATATCGGACTATATTAAATTTTAAAAAATAATATCCAAAATTTTATTTATTGTGAATTCTTTAACTGGAATCAGATTTAAATTTAAATGAGATTATCGAGGCAATAAATGTATTTTAATGATTGAAAATTTTAATAAAAAATATTTATTTTTAAAACAACGAGAATAAATCAAATAAAATTATGATAATATATTTACATATTGTAATATAAAATTATAAAAAAATAATAATAATAATTTAGTGAAATAATATCATCAACTTGATTTAATATAAGCAGTGAGAGATCAAATTTCTTCAAATTCAAACCTCTTTACACTGTAATACAATATATTATTTTTCATTTTTTACAAATCCCCTGTATTGTAGAATCAACCTCTAAATTCAACTAAACTTCTAAACTCAACTAAGTATTAAAATTCAAAGGTAGCAGCCGCATCTCCTTCTTGCGTGGATACCAGAAGCTTTTCCAAGTGATCCACACTGAGAGTCTCCAACTCCAATACCGACTTCGTTTCATCAAGCTGTTGGATCCGGCTGTTGTAGTCGGAAAGTTGGGTACTGGAGCTGGTGACACCTAAAGAGATTTCAGAAAAGGCGCAGGAGAATTTGACGGCGGATGTGATTGGAAAAACCGGGCCGCTCTTGAAGGACCTGCGAACGACTTCAACTGGGAAGTTAAGAATAGCATTGGAGCCTCTCATCGCGAAGGCAGCCTGATCATAAGCCATGGCCGCCTCCTTACCCGTTTCAAAAGTTCCCAACCAGACGCGGACCCCGCGCCTCGCTGAGTCCCTTATCTCCGCCGCGTATTTGCCCCACGGTCGCTTCCTCACTCCTCTGTAATGTTTTTCACCCGAGATCTCCGCTTTTAATTTCCTAGTGGGTTTCGATCTCTGGACCTGTTTTCTCTCGGCCGTCTTACTCTGCCCTTTTATCTGAGCAATACGGCTGGGCGTCGGGTGCCAGCCATGGCTGACGGCTTCTTTGAGAACTTCATACAGAACCATATCCTCGTACTCGTTCAGAAGAAAAGGATTCACTTCTTCAGAAAAGCAGCAACTAAGAGTGGGATCGGTGCTACAGATATCATGATCTGCAGGATAATTCTTCGCAACATTGCACGCAGAGAAATTTAAAATATCTCACTGTGATCCGTACAGATACTTCAAGTAACTCAAGCGACCCATGCAAGACTTTGTTAGTTTATCTTTTAACTATTACTGATTTTCATATTTATTTATTTATTTTATAATATTTTTTAAGTAAGAACAAAAAAATAGCTATGATATTAAAATACATTGAGCTAAAGTGATATATGATTTACACAAGGGGTTTTACGAGTGGATATGTTCAAAAGGAAGGGAATGTATAACGATGGATATGTTCCAAAGACAAGAGAATGTATCAACTACTATTTACTGAATTATGATTCTGAAGTTTTTAACTAAATTGCTATAATATTTATAGTATCTTACTAGTATATTTATAAATAGTGATTTAATAAAATCTAAAATTTATAAATTATTATTTTTTTAAATTTTTGTTATGAAAGAGAGGATATAATTTTTTTTTGCCTCTATCATCAAAGTTCACCTTGATTTAATCATCACCCCAAATTAATTATATAATTAATCTTAAAATTATTTGATTTGAAAATATAAAGACTTATTCATACAATCATTATTTATTTTAATAATTTTTTTTTTCTTCTGAAGTTGGACTAATTCTATTAATCATAATATGGTACATAAAAAAGTACAATCAGGAGAAACAGAAACACGGCCTACCGGAAATGATTTGATGTCAACCTCGGTCACCGGAGAGAGAAAAAAGACAAGTGAGGAGCAACAAGAAGAGACTTGAAAGCAGGAAGGAACCGACTCCTACCCAGAATTGGTAGAGTTTTCCACACGAAATTTCTTCCCTTTCTTTTTGTTGACTTTAACCCAACCATCCTGGTGAGTATGAGCTGGGACAATTTGAAGACTGGAGTTCTCCAAAAGAGGAGCCTCCTTATCTGAATCAGAGGAGGCGGACTCATGGCTACGCTTCTGAGTGACGGTGGTATCAGGGGGTTGCTCGGGAACATCGGTGGACAAGTTTTCAGTCTGAGGAGCAAGATCTGAATCTGCTTCACTCCCATCATCGTCAGAGCTTGGGGAGGTAGAATCTGCAGCAGGCGGCGGGTAGCAGGGAGTCCATTTTTTGGAATTGGACTTTGTGCGGTTTCCTTTAGTCTTTGTGTCTGCAAGAGTGGGGCAGGAGTTCTGCAGATGCCCTGTTTGATGACAGTGGCGGCAACGGAAGGCAGTGTTCTCGTAGTCTAAGATCTGAGTCCAAACAAAATCTCTGACCTTGATGTTGATTTGATCAGGCAGGCCTTTGCTGATGTCAACCTCCACGCATATTCTGGCATATGTGTAGAGGCTCTAAAGTGCCCTTTCGAGATCTACTGTGATAAAGCGTCCCAAGGTATCGCCCAAGCTTCTGAACACTGGCAGATGCCATAGATGAACAGGTAAGTTGGGAAGCCTGACCCAAACAGGAGTCCTGGTGATGGTAGCCGTAGCAGGGTCGAAATCTGGGAACCATGGAGTTAGAAAGAGCCCAGCATTTCCATAAAACGAGGGACCTTCCTGTAAGGCCTGTTCATAATGCTTTCAATGATCGAACAATACAATGAAGAATCCTCGTGAGCAGCAGCTTACCAGACATTTGCTTGTCCAGTTTTCGTGGATCCATTCAAAGAGATCCTTGGTTCGCGGCCATAGTCATTTAAATCTACCAATGATGGCTCTATCTGCATATTTCTGAAGATCGTCTGCGAGATCTGGATGAGAGATCTCAACAGAAGGTACTTCATCCAACTTGTCTACCAGAAAAGGCTGAGTTTGGGGGGCTGCAGGGGGTTTGGGTTTCTGAGAATGAACAGCATCTTTGTAAGAGAAGGTAGGGGCTGAAGAAGACTGCCTAGCCGCACCCCCTCTCAAACGAAGGGTAAACACGATTGAGTCATTTCTGTTAATGTTGTAAGCAGAGAGGGGAAGAGAATCCTCAAGATGTTTACCTTGGAAAAGAAGCCTCTGGTATGTCAAGGGAATCCCAGTCCGTCGTTCCAGATTGAGCTTCAGAGTTTGTATCAGGTCTGATGGAGAAACCCAAAGCAGAATAGTATTGCTGCCGAGCATCCGGAGTTGGATCTGAAAAGAGGCATGGCGAGATTTAATGGCCAGATCTGCGCGGCAACGAAGGGCGCTGCTGCCTTTGTAGAGAGGGTTGTTTCCCTTGTAGCTGGGGCTTGACTGTCTGATGAACTCTGTGGTAGCACTCAGAACCAATGGACTGTTGCGTAGCAGGGGCTGGCTAGAAAAAACGTGGCCTTGCTCCAAGACAGTTATTGCGCGAGGGTTTCTAGCTATGTCGTGCTGGATCCACGAGCATTTGGGATGCAGGGCGGCTCTGGAACCCGCAAATATTGATTTAATGCCTGTAAAAGCATCCAAGAAAACCAGAAACTTGGCGGCCTGCAGACGTCCCTCGAGGCCGAGCGCCGTTCTCTTCCTCGCAGCGAAGCTGCCCACGATCTGCCGCAAAAGAGAGTCCGCTGCCAAAGCTGCTGCAGAGCAAGCTGAGGGCTCAACCCGAGCAAGTTTCTCCTTTTTTCCTTTCGCGGGGCTACACGCGTTCTTAATCGCCGAGATTTGCTTGAATGGAGACGGGGCCCCTCTGAAGCACGCATCTCCAACTTCAGCAGGGCCGAGCCGAGGCCAGTCGGCGGCTGCAGGAAGGGAGGCGGCGGCAAAGAGAGTAGGGTTCATCATGCCGATGCCTTGTTTTCAGATCAAAGAAATATTAGATCAATACCCATTAATAATTTTTAATAACTTAAAAATATCTATTTATTTTTTAATCATACAATTTTAAATTAAAAAAAAAAACTAAACGTTTATGTTAATTTAAAAACCAGTTTGAAATTTAAATTTATAAATTTAATTTACCATCTTCCTTCCCTAAATTTAACATTCTTCACTTAGTAATTTCTCATTTAACACTAATTTTAAATTTTAAATCCATAAATGAATATAAAATTTAAGGCTATAAATGAATATGGTTTGGGATTTGGCATGGTGTTTACTTTAATTTAAAAGAGAAACCTAACACTTTTTAAATTATAATAGGTTTAATTGTCTAATTTATTTAATTTATAGTAAGATTTAAATATAATAATAGAAAGTGAGGAGTTCTTCATATTTTAACAATAATTAAGTTTAACAAAGGTTTTGTAGTAAAATTGTATAGCATTTTAAGGTACTCATAAAATATGTAGTTTTATTGAGAAAGACTATAGCTTATATAAGTTGGTCAAAGTGTAACTCCATGTTCTATGCACACAAATGGATTAAAGTGCACTACCTTGGCCTGTGCACATTTAAATTAATCAAAGCATATCCCACATTCTAGCATGGTAGATGTAACATACCCTTTTACTCACCCAAATGTAAGAGAGTCATTACTAGTGAATTTGAACCCATTGTTTGGCCATCAAAATGGGATTAGGAGGCTCGCACCCTTGAGTTTTTTTCTTTTTCTTTTTTCTTTTTATTCAATTTTATATTTCCTTCCTTTCCTTTCTTTCGCATAGGGAATGGTGGTCACCTATCCATGTTGTCGCACGAAGGTTCACCACAGGATCGTCCAACCAACAGGTGAGCAGGATGGTCGGGACATACATGTCTCCCTACTTCACAACATTGTCTTACATCTCGACCTCTCGACCTCTGACTAAGTCGGGGTCGACCCATCCTAAGAGCTTTTGAATTTCCTTCCCCCCTGACTGCCCGTCCACCAACCTCCAACTGAGTCGGGTCGACGTATCAACCGTGTTTCCTTCCGTCAACAAAAAAACTTGACCTCATGATCTCTGACTAGGTTGGGGTCGACATTACTCTCCTTTTGTTACCACCAAAGCATCAGTTTCGACCTCTGACCTCTAGGTTGTTCGTCTAGTTGTGTGGATCCCACAGATATTCCACATCAGTTTCCTCTGAAAAATCGCATAAGAGGAGAATCTGGTTGCTCCAATTGGAAGCCTTCTCGTCTGAGGTTATGATTTGCAAGGGGATAATTCTATCCAATCCTTCCCCTTCTAATCTCGTTTCCATGACTAGACAATGGGGACCAGATTCACCTGTAATGGTTCTCTTACCTTTGGGTGTGTAAGGGGGTATGTTATAGTAGAGTTATTTATAAGGTTTTATTTAGACATTAGGTTGGATGAAAAGAAGAAAATCATTAACTTAAACTTCAATTTTTTGTACTTTTGCTAAGTTGTTGCAAATCTAAGTGCATATTTTTAATATAAATGTTTTTTCTTATGATTAAAAACATAATCATTACATTAATTATTTCTATCATATTATTTACTTAATTTCAATCAACCCCATTTATTGGTCATAAATTAATGTATTTAAATAATTTTCTTTGAAAAGTGCTTCTCATTGCTACTAAAAAAACATATAGAAATGTTCTCAAGAAAAAGCTCCTTAAATTAGCCATACTCCATATTGAGAAAGGCTAAATAAGATTCAAATCAATATAAATAACATTATTTCAATAAATGTAAACCACTCAAACTACCCTTAATAAACTATTTTTTTTCAGAAAGAAAAATACAACAAATTTCTATTAGATAAAAAGATGTTTACATGATCATGCATATAGCAAATGTGCTAGGACAATATTCATAATACAAATGACTTGTATCAAAAATTTGGGTATATGGGCCCCTCAAAGAAGCAAAACCCCATAAGGTACATATCATCACCCACTAAAATTGGCCCTAGGCAAAAATGCTAAAAAAAAATTGATAAACCAACCACGCAGACCCTCAAAATATCCTGAAGGGGATATCAACATAAAACCATAAGCAATCATACAACCAATCAATGTTGGAAAACATGTCCCCAAAAGATACGGGGAAAAGGCACCAAACTTACAGAAAAAAGGCCACATGGGGCACAAACATACCAGAAGCAAGAAGGAAACCCATAACTGGGTAGCATAAAACAAGGTCGAAAGGGCTATGAAAATTGAAAACACATATACAAACTGGAAAGCATGATCGCAACTGGAAAACCCTGAAGCCACAATGAAGAAAGGAATAGCAACAATTCTCCTCGAGAAAATGAAAACCAGCACATAGGCAACAACATTGGGAATCGAACATCGGACAGTGAATCCCCCAAACCAAAAACTTGAATATTGTGAATCCTCTGACCATAGCCACACCTGACTCTGAAAAACAATGGCGGAAAAGAAACACCAATGTGAATCACTCTAATATTCAAGCCATAATCCCCACATGTCCACCAAACCCTCAGACACGAAAACCATCTAATGTCGATAAAACCAAAAACTCTAGGTGAGGAAAAACTCACATAGACAACCATTGATCATTTGAGGTCACCAAATCCCAACCTTCAAATTCTAGAAACAGACAATGATATTTGAAACCAAACCTGTGCATGGTTCTATCGAGAGGCCTTGTCTTCCAAACTAAAACAACAGCAGTATCTGAAAAGAAATATTCAAAAGGAACCCTTGGGAAAAACTCCACCACCATTTCCCCCAAGTCTGAAACTCTAGCATCACATCATAGCCAATATGTCTCTGTCCATAGCCACATCGGACATGATAAGCTCCTAACAGATGATGTCAACAAAGAACCACCAAGTCTGATTTCTCCAGGATTCGAGTCACAAAACCCAGTAGGACCCACTACAAGGTGATGGCGGTTCAACCCCGCCAAACCCACAATAATATTATCTTATGCATATACAAATGCATTTCACATTTATGCTCCAATAAAATTCTAAATCTGGGCAAACTCAATAGTATTAACGTGGAAGCACCTTTCTTCTTCTACTGGTTACAAACCAAACAACCCAGAAATTCACATCTATCAAATTCATATGCGGAATCAATATATGTCTTTGGAATAAAACCCGTAAAGTAAACCTCAGCCAACATTTACATTCATTTGGATTTAATATCTCAACTTTGAATAAAAATCAAAGCACTAGTAACAAAATATATTATTTTGTCGGCTCACATCTTTATCAATTCACATTTAACAAATGTGAAAATGTGTTCAGTACTCACCAAATATATGCTCATGAATCCCAATGCATTCGGTTCTCAATTCATTAATATATATTGCCCACCATATATTAACGTATATTGGCCATGTTAATTACTTTATACCTTGGTTTCAAACCCGACATATCAACATAATATTTGATTGCCAAAGTAACACTCGTTCCATATCAAAATTAACTTTGAATGAAATTCCAAAGTGCCAACATTAGACTAATGTTCAGTCAAACATACCCCTCATTAATCCACATGCTTGTGATGTGAACACTATTAATTTCCACGCAGCTTCAAATACAGATATTGTTGGATCTCTGATAGCTATCATCGAATGGCTATCGCACTACTTTTTCTCTAGCATATTATTGATCCAAACTAACGCAAAATCCGTGGATTTTAATACCACGTCTATGCTACGTGTCAATAGCTGAATATTTTCGCGTTCAAACTTAAAATTACCACTTACCAGACTTTGATCACGCGAACCCATTCATGGGTTTTTTTGAAAACCACCTCTTCATTAACTTAACTTAGGTTCTACATGGAACTGTGGTTCCATTTCTGCCTTCACTTCTATTGTTCCATTGCACCGTTTGTTTGGCTCGGATTTTGTATCAACTTCACTCTCATTTCTGCAACGTGATATTCATTTTGAACACGGTTTGTTCATAGCTTCAATCGCATGAATCCATTACTGCCAGTCTCTCTTCACATACTCGTTCGAATGCCCCTTATGCAAATTTCCATTGCTATATAGAGATCACAATTCCATCGGTTATTTACACAAATTCCCCCAGCAGAATTCGATTGAAACCAACCATGTCTCTGCCTTCACTTTAACTCTATAGATCGATCTCATAGTTATCGATTTCAGGTAAAAAAAGTTCCATGTTGATTGAAACATATTCAATAATTAGAGATTAATAATGCATCCTTCATCAAAGGCCAAAACTCATCAATTTCTGTTGAATCTTTCACAGAGATTCATATCAAATCCATTCTTCACAAACTGTCTTCACGGTTGCAAACCCTTTATCATGTGTTTCTGCAATTGTGCCATGACTTAATGCATCATAACTCTTCAGGCTTGTGTGGCCTCTCAAAGCATAAACTTTAACTTTTTCAAAGCTCCGATGGTGTATACGATATCCTCAACCTTCAATGCGACTTTTAGAATCTGGTCACACAACATTATTACACAACAGAATGTGTAATTTACTCAATCAATTCTGATGCAAATTCAAAAAATGAATATTTTCCCAATAAATACAAATCACTCAGATTCATATTTTCAAAACCAATTCATCTGCAACTCATAAATAAAACCTTTGTATTTAAAAACAGTATTTACATGGAAAATTCCTTCCAGGCCTGATATTCAATCAGTGGCCTTTTTTTTCCAACGTTGCCCGAAGGCTTCCAAAAACCCTGTTCCTACTCTAATTGCCCACACTTCTCTCTGCTCTATATCTATGCCTTTGAGGTTTACATGTTTTATACAAAAAGCCTTGGAACTATTTTAGTTTTTCAGCTCTAGTATTTCCTCAACAATATCCCAAATATCCTCTAATTCCTGAAATCACTTTTAAATCCCTAAGGATCCTCTTTTACTCCAAAAATAATGAAACTAATTTTAATTTAGGATTTTAAACAAATTCCTAGATCTTAAAATTCCTATACACTCTCAACTAGCTCATTTCTCTCATGTTCTCAAACATTTACAATTCTTCTCCATATTTAATTAAAAATAATTAAAAATCACTCAAATCTTTCATAAAAATCCAACTCCCTTAAAGACTCAAAAACCCCTAAGTTTAATCAAATACATGGATTTTCCTTTTAGCCTAATGCTCCCGCATCAGACTCCAAAGGTCAAAATTAATCATGATCTCCTCATCATGTGCCTTTAATCTCTGCCTCCTGGATCCCATACTTTGTTTTGCTGATGTCCATCAACTGCATTCTTCTTCAATTGCACCTCTCTAGGTTTCCATATCTTGTTCTGCAACTTTCCACCAACTATGCTTTCACAATCCTTGTTTGTCTTTCACTTGCTAAAATTCCTCTTCTTTATTGTTGTTGTCTGCTACTCCTGAGACATATTCATCATCAGTCTTCTGATGTTTTCAATCTCTATGTCCAGCCCACTACTGTTGTTTCCAATTTTTGTTAATTCAGCTACTATAGCTACTTTTGTTGTGACCTCCCCGATTGTTGCTGCCTCCCAAACTTCCTGTCCCTCTGCAACAATTCTATTTTGCACATCACCTGCAAATTTACTTTGAACAAATAAATTATCATTTAATTTTCTTCCTGCAGTAATATACTCATTTATCTCTGTTTGTATATTATTAAGCAAAATTAAATTCTGCAAACTAATATATGCTTCTATTCTTTTCACAACTTCAAGCATTTTCATTTCAGTCCCCGCAACTTCTTTCTCTGGTTCAAATGTCTTCAACAAACATTTCAACCATCTCAATTGTATTTGTTTCACATCAGTAGTATTCTTAAATTAAGCATCTTCTTCTTCTTCGAAAATCTTCAGTAATTGTCCATCATCATCTTGATTGATTTTGGAAATCAAATCAAGTTCTTCAAGCATTGTATCCTCATCCTTAATCAGAATAGAATTATGATTCTCCATCACTGTAGCAGTTCCAAAATTTTGTCCTCCAGTCTTCTCTTGGCTTTTCAGACAAGCCAACTCTTTCTTGTCACCCATGGTAACAAGCCTCTGCATATGAGACATGACTGTCTCATTTCCTTTCTGCAACAGTTCTTCTTCTCTCAAGACAACTCCAAGAGATGGACTGTCTTCTGCATCACCTGTAAACACAATCAAATTGTCAGCTTCAAAATCACAAGACCCAATGGTCTCACTTGTTGATTCAGTCACCAAGTTTTCTCTCTATAGTTCCAAGTCTTCTTCAGGACTTTGAAAATCTTCACTAGCTTCCTCCTTAGCTTTCTCTGGCAACACTTCGGTATGTTGGTCTGAGTTTTCTTCAAAATTCTTTGTCAGCATATCAGTATGTTGATTTGCATTCATCATGAGACTGTCAACTATTCTCTCCTTCTTTCCATCCTCTGCTTCATGACTTTCATTCATGAAAACTTTCTTATCTTACTTCTTTAGCAAATTATCCTGTGTGTAAGTTCTCTGCCTCTCCAATTCTCTTCTCTGAAGATCTAGTTTCCTATACAATTCAACAATTTCATTAGGAGTAGAACTTGGAAACTTGACACAACTTTCTATACCTTCACTGGTTTTTGACCCATCATCGGATGATCTTTCTTCTTCTGCTCCAATATTTTGCTGAATATTCTCATTAGACTCCTCTGTCTTCATGCCTTCCTGAGATCTTACCATCTCAGCATTGATCTGAATAGATTTCAGATTCAATTCTTTCTGAACAAACTCTAAAGCTTGCTCATCTCTCTATGATGCACCTGAAAACATACACAACTCATTAGTTTTTAAACCACAAGACCTTTTAGTCTTGACTGCTTCCTCCAGCACTCCCTTTTGAACAGATCTACATGTGGAATCTTCAAATTCCATCTTTGGCTCAAGAACTCTAAGTTCCTCTTTCAATAAGGCAATCTCCCTTTGCCTCAACCTCATCTACAATGGTTTCCAAATCACTCTCTTTCCCTTTAGTGGAAAGATCCATCCTCCTTTCTAGTTTTCCTGTTCTTGAAACCATTCCTGTAGTACCTGCAATTGTACCTTCATTACTGCAATCTCTCTCTCTCTGACCTTATCAGTCATCTTACATCTGTGGCATTCTTGTGAACCTCTTCTCTGATCCTCCATGATCATCTTCTCCATGAGTTTTTCACTCACCATGAGTTGTACTAGCCTCTGCAACAGCAAGATCTCCTGCTGCCGCTTACCTCACCAATCCCTTCAATGGACTTGGCATTTTGGCAAGTATTGGTTCATTGCCTCTAGAACCGCTTGAGCACTTTCTTCTGCTCTGTCTAGGCTATCTCTTCAACTTGCCTTCTCTTGAGAACACTGCAATTGTTATCCCTATCCAACCTTTAGTTGGAACATCAGGTTCACTTCCATCATCATCTTATCTGCAACCATAATTCCGCAATGATGAATTTCAAATCAGATTTAAAATTATTTTACTTGCAAGATCTTGTTCTTCATTTATTTCTGCAATCCTGTTCACTGCAACTCTGTGTACATTTTCATATCAGATTTAGAATCTGATCTTCCTTCCTTCTTCGTCACACATTCAGAAAAAACACACTTCAGCTCTCAACAGAACCTTCCTGCACTCATTCAAAAAAAAATCTTTAATTCCAACAGAGCCTTCTTGCTCTGATACCACTTGATGCTGGTTCAACCCCGTCAAACCCACAATCATATTCTCTTATGCATATACAAATGCATTTCACATTTATGCTCCAATAAAATTCTAAATCTGGGCAAACTCAATATTATTAATGTGGTAGCACCTTTCTTCTTCTACTGGTTACAAACCAAACAACCCCAAAATTCACATCTATCAAATTCATATGCGGAATCAATATATGTCTTTGGAATAAAACCCGTAAAGTAAACCTTTTCCAACATTTACATTCATTTGGATTTAATATCTCAACTTTGAATAAAAATCAAAGCACTAGCAACAAAATATATTATTTTTCCGGCTCACATCTTTCTCAATTCACATTTAACAAATGTGAAAATGTGTTTAGTACTCACCAAATATATGCTCACCAGTCCCGATGCATTTGATTCTCACTTCATTAATATATATTGCCCACCATATATTAACATATATTGGCCATGTTAATTACTTTATACCTTGGTTTCAAACCTGGCATATCAACATAATATTTGACTGCCAAAGTAACACTCATTCCATATCAAAATTAACTTTGAATGAAATTCCAAAGTGCCAACATTAGACTAATATTCGGTCAAACATACCCCTCATTAATCCACATTCTTGTGATGCGAACACTGTTATTTTCCACACAGCTTCAAATACAGATATCTTTGGATCTCCGATAGCTATCATCGAATGGCTATCACACTACTTTTGCTCCAGCATATTATTGATCCAAACTAACACGAAATCAGTGGTTTTTAATACCACGTCTATGCTACGTGTCAACAGCTGAATATTATCGCGTTCAAAATTAAAATTACCACTTACCAGGCTTTGATCACGCGAACCCATTCATGGGTTTTTTTGAAAACCACCTCTTCGTTGACTTAACTCGGGTTCTACATGGAACTGTGGTTCCATATCTACCTTCACTTCTGTTGCTCCATCACACCGTTTTTTTGGCTCGGATTTTTTATGAACTCCGCTCTCAATTCTGCAACGTGATATTCATTTTGAACACGGTTTGTTCATAGCTTCAATCGCATGAATCCATTACTGCCGGTCTCTCTTCACATACTCATTTGAACGCCCCTTATGCAGATTTCCATTGCTATATAGAGATCACAATTCCATCGGTTATTTACACAAATTCTCCCAGCAGAATTCGATTGAAACCAACCATGTCTCTGCCTTCACTTTAACTCTATAGATCGATCTCACAGTTATCGATTTCAAGTAAACAGAGTTCCATGCTGATTGAAACATATTCAATAATTAGAGATCAATAATGCATTCTTCATCAAAGGCCAAAACTCATCAATTTTTGTTGAATCTTTCACACAGATTCATATCAAATCCATTCTTCACAAACCCTCTTCATGGTTGCAAACCCTTTATCATGCGTTTCTGCAACTGTGCCATGACTTAATGCATCATAACTCTTCAGGCTTGTGTGTCCTCTCAAAGCATAAACTTTAACTTGTTCAAAGCTCGGATGGTGTATACGATATCCTCAACCTTCAATGCGACTTTTAGAATCTGGTCACACAGCATTATTACACAACATAATGTATAATTTACTCAATCAATTTTGATGCAAATTCAAAAAATGAATATTTTCCCAATAAATACAGATCACTCAGATTCATATTTTCAAAACCAATTCATCTGCAACTCATAAATAAAACCTTTGTATTTAAAAACATTATTTACATGGAAAATTCCTTCCAGGCTTGATATTAAATCAGTGGCATTTTTTTTCCAACTTCGCCTGAAGGCTTACAAAAACCCTGTTCCTACTCTAATTCCCCACACTTCTCTCTGCTCTATATCTATGCCTTTGAGGCTTACATATTTTATACAAAAAGCCTTGGAACTATTTTAGTTTTTCATTTCCAATATTTCCTCAACAATATCCCAAATATCCTCTAATTCCTAAAATCACTTTTAAATCCCTAAGGATCCTCTTTTACTCCAAAAATAATGAAACTAATTTTAATTTAGGATTTTAAACAAATTCCTAGATCTTAAAATTCCTATACACTCTCAACTAGCTCATTTCTCTCATGTTCTCAAACATTTACAATTCTTCTCCATATTTAATTAAAAATAATTAAAAATCACTCAAATCTTTCATAAAAATCCAACTCCCTTAAAGACTCAAAAACCCCTAAGTTTAATAAAATACATGGATTTTCCTTTTAGCCTAATGCTCCTGCATCACAAGGAAAAATCCCTCTAGCGGAGGTTATAAAGGAGGATTTTAGTGTTATAAAATTGGCCTAAATTGTCAAAAAAACATTTTCTACAACATTCGTTTATGGTTACAGAGGTTTTGGCGGAGATTTTAATGGAAATTCAACACAACTAAAAATCTAGGCGGTCAGAGGTTATTACGGATGTTTTTTCATCGGTGCGCTACTAAGGTGTCAACGCACTATTGCGTGTCATTGAGAAGGTGGTCCGAGGAAGTCAAAGGTGCATGCACCAGGCCGTCAAGGTATAAAACCGCATCGGGCACAGTGTTGGTGATACAACGCATGGGGTCGTTCTAATTGGTCTTGGGACTTGTGTGGTGCCCATAGTTCATCTCAACACACTGGTACATAGACTTATAGAAACGCACCAGTGCGCAGTATCAGACAAATGCACCGAGAATTATAATTGGTATTGGAATTTGTGTGGTGCCCATAGGTCGTACAAATGCACTGGTGTGTAGTCTCACATAAATGCACCAGTGCGCAGTATCGCACAAACGCATCGAGATTTACAATTGGTATTGGTATTTGTGCGGTGCCCGTAGGTCGTAGAAATGCACCGGTGTGTTGTATCATACAAACGCAGTGGTGTTCATTTTGTATTTTTTATAAACATCAACCTGTGATAGTGCAATTATTGTGATTTTTTAAAATTCATTATTCATCAAAAGTCGACACATCTTATAACAATATTCATATTAATTAAATTTTTATTAATGCATTTGAATGTGATGTTTGGATTAATTTGTTATATCATATCATAGTTATTGTAATTTTTTAAAATTCATTACTCATCAAAAGTCAATACATATATATCTTATAACAATATTCATATAAATTGAATTTTTATTAGTGCATTTGAATGCGATGTTTGGATTAATTTGTTATATCATATCATAAAATTTCATATCTCTTCATTATAATATTGAATCATCCATAAATTTAATCAGTGGTGTCACATTTCATAGCGACAATGGAGAACACAATAGAATAAATTAAAACATATTTTATTATATATGTGTGTGTGTGTGTGTGTGAATAAGACAGTCTTTGTCATACAAAATGGGAGAGTTATTGGTATCCCTTTGTCTTTCATTTGGAACGCTATGTCCATTACATTAAAAAAAAATGTTTGATTTCACACACAAATATTTCAAAAAATACAACGCCTTGCTTTGATATCCAAACATAGTGATCATCATTCTTCGCTTGAACTGCCATCACTGCTAGAGCTACTTCCATGACTTGGGTTATTTTCAAGAATGTTTTGTTCATGGTGTTGATTGTTTTCTTCTTCTTCACCTTCCATCTACAAACATAAAAATAAATTGTAATGAATATATATACATTGGTGAGAATAATGAAAATTGCAATATTAAATAATATACATCAATGTAAATCGAAAAGAAATGACGTACCATAGCAACAATTGACTCATGAACTATACACATTCTTTCAAAACCATGTAGTACCATCTTTCAAGATTTCATATGTTGGCACAATTCCATACTTTGTTTCCAACAAGTTTTATACCCCATAACAAATCATATATTTAATATTAAATATTTTTTTGTTCTATTAACTATATATGGAGCTAAGTAAAACAAGATCGATAGATGATTACAAATTCCACAATTAATTTCTGATATTCCAACATATACTCACAACCCATATTTAACCCAATCTCAATCAATTCGTCTGATGGATATTTTTTGTATGTTAGCACCTGTTTGAAGACATTAAATGATGGTTTTTGTAAAACAATTTAAAAAATAAAAAAATGAACTCTAGTTAAGTTGTTATAAGGAAGTAACAATTACTCACAAACTTAAATATCAACCCTTTTCTTCCTTGTCGTCATGTTTTATGTGTTGAATGGGTTCCATTTTATTTTCTCTTCTACAAGAAAATACTTGAAAATTAATATTTAATGCTAAATTGTTTATTTATTGTACCTAATGATCGAAAAATTCAATGATTACATATTACATTTGAAGCACGTTTTTGTTGAGATGGCTCCTCCTGCAATGCAATTTTGTCCATTTCTTTGACTATCTCCTTGTACACCTTTTTGGACATTCCTACTGGCATATTTCTGATATCAGCTCATTCATCTTTTGAGATTTTCATAATCTTCCTGAAAATGTAACATGACAATAAACTATTTAATTTTATATTCATATATGAAAAGTAAATATAACAGAAGTGATATTTATAAATGATATTTTTAAATAATTCTAGACAAACATTTATAGGAATGTTAATTTTTCATTCCTTCATTTTTTTTGTTGTACGTTTTTGTTATTAAAATTCTGACATGTCTCATTGACCAATTCTCTGGAAACTCTTCCTGTAGTTTAGATAAAATTTGGTTCTTGGAATCATTGGATTGATTTTTGTATTGTAAGTGTAAAAAACGTCTATACATTCGTTCCATTAGATCCCTAAAACTTTTGCAATTTTTTTTCCCCCTTTCGTTAACATCCAACACCACTCTAGATGAGCTAAAGAGCAATTCATTTTCGTTTGCATGTTCTATTTTTTTTCTTTTCTTAGAACAACATTCCTTTTTTGAGTTGTTGGTCCCTGCAAAACATTAAACAGATGTGAATTAATAGATTGTTTGACACATGTTATTTAATAATTTTAAGTATATTATTAATGAAAATTAAAAAAAGAAACTCATATTGGATCGATAGTATTTTTTCATTCATCTAATTCATCCTTTTGTAATTTTTTCATCAAGCTTTTACGCTCTTCTGGTTCTAGATCAGAAATAATCTTATGAGCTTCATCATTTTGTGGCTCTGCATGATACCCAGTAAACAATACATATTAGTTAAACTTACATATAATTCAAAAATAATATTTTTTGTAAATAATTTAGAAATAACTTGACTTTTTTTATTTTCTTGAGGTGGTATCAGTATTTTTGTTACTTGATCTCTTGTCAACCATTCCTTTATCAATATGAAACCTATACCATATCATTCATTAATATATTTTATAAATAAATGGTCAACTTTTTAGGTGAAAAAAAAAAATCTCAAGAAACCGGTGTGCCATTCATGGTGTACGCACCGACGTCGGTGCATGGGGGTCTTATAAACGCACCGCAAAAATAGTATAATAGCCCGTACAGTGCTCTCTGTCAACAAGGATCACTGGTGCATTACACGTTAACCATCGCACCGATTCACAGAAAAAATAATAAAAATCGTCTAGTGTTAGTTTTTGTAGCATAAATGCTCCACGTAAATAAGGGACCACCATATGGTGCTCTTTGTCAACTAGGAGAACTGGTACAGTGTGTTATATGTTACATGGTGCACTGATTAACACAATAAAACATTTTTTTTGAAACATCACGTGCATGGTGCGCCATAATGAAATGCGCACGAGTGCCCTATTTTACATATAGCGCATTGATTAAAAAAAAATTGTTGTTAAATTTTTTATTACACAATAATTTTGCGGTGCACTGGGGTAATTTAGCGCAGCAGTGTTAGGTTACGTCGAGCACACCGATAAAAAAAAAATCATTTTTTTCAAAAATTCACGCAAGGGCCGACATGGATTGGGATTCGACTATGCAAGTCGTCCCATGGGTTAGATGTCATAGGCCTATCTATAGCAATACAAACCCTATAAATATAAAATGAAAATCCATAATTCTGAAATCATAGAAACAAGGAGAAGAAAGGGCAGAAACAAAAAGAATGAAGGGTTTACGGTAAAAATGGATTTTTTTATTTATTATTATCTAAAAATGAAAAACAAATTGAAAATTTTCTCTTACAACTGCAGATAAAGTAAAAAAAATAATAAAATTTAATCACGAGATCATTTGAAATTCTATGCTACAGGGTTTGAACCACTAGAGGTTTGGAATTCTAATTGTTTGAATACTTTTGTTCGAACGTATTTCGCTGCTCCACAGTGCTCTCGTTCTCTCTTGCTCCAGGTATGTCTCGTGAAAATCTCTAGCTGAAAAGTTTTGCAAAAATAGTGAAATAATGAAAAGTGTTTAGTATTTAAATAATTGTTTTATGAAATTATATTTTTGAAAATATTTTGCTGCCCATTTATCAATTTACCGTTTTTTTTCACTTAAATAAAATAGAGTTGTGCTTTTTTGATTTGTGGTTATTCGTCACTGGTGCGTCACTTAATATAACAGCACCGGTGCGTCCTTTCATAACATGGCACCGGTGCGCAGTAACTAAAACGCACCGGTGCGGTTATCTGTACATTAGCACTGATTGCAGGAAGTCCACTTTTAAGGCACTGAAATTACTTGTAGGTGTGTACACCAAAATTTATTGTTGATTTTTCTCAAATGCAAGGAGAAAATATCATAATTATATCGAATGGACAATTCTTCAAAATCTAGCTCGTTCCATAATATTTCTCAAAGTCGATCACGTAGTTCTCCCTATCCATCTCGAGACTTAATATTTACTTCAGATTTTATTTATATTTTCATTATCTAATTGAATTTATGTTTTTTATCCATGTCAATTATGCATAGCTTAATTAAATTTATAATTTATACAAATTTGCAGGTTCATGCAGATTCAGAAACGAGTTCACATGCACAAAATATTCAAACAGATCCAAAAAGACAGAAGCTCTTACCATGAGAATCATATCGCAAGGCGCATTTGGTATATGAAAATGGACAGTCACTTCACCCTGCCAATTGTAATAATATTGTATCTTCTAGCCACAATCCTAAAACAATGATGGTAATAATTATAATTGTTTGGTATATTGATTAATGTAATTATTTCAACGTCAAACCAATTAATCATGCAATATTGTTAATGTGCTTACTAATTGATATCATATATTTTGTACTAATCATATTCAAATATATATTTTTAAATTATTAGGATTATAGTGATGATGAGCGACCTATGTACCATCCTTCGTTTCACCTCACGACAATTTCAAATCGAGAGAAGACTAAATTAAGAGAAAAAATCGAAGAGGAACGATACCAAGTATGGTCGAATCAACCACCGATTCAATTCCCGCTACGTTTAGATTCACCAATTAGGAATGACTACAACAATAGTAGTTCTTCACATGCTGGCAATAGAGGCAATCAAATAGAGGTTGGTATGGATGATTACTTAAGGGAAACAACCGCCATGGAGACAATGTTGCTAGATGCATTCCAAAATGATGATCAGCTGAGGGATGATGCTCATATCGCTGACACCTTTTTCGAAATCCTTAAATTTGCTTCCACCACCCCTCTCTTTGGACCTGGTGGTCAGTCAAAGTCTACCCAGTTCGGGACAACAATGTTACTATACAACTTGAAAGCAAATTTTGGCTTGTCGAATACATGTTTCTTGGAAATTTTGAGGTAATTTTGAGGGATCTATGGCAGAGGGGTACATATCATATGAGTCTTTCTATTATGCCAGTGAATACATCAAGCATATCGACAACAGACCAGGTGCAGTGATTTGGGATGATGAAAGGGATGAAGACAAAAGAGAAGGGGAGTTGCTCCAAACGAGTGGAAAAAAATGCTTGATAAAGAGTAAGCTACTTATAACTTTTCAAATTTACACAAAGTAAATGTTCATTTTGAACTTCGATATAATGTATATTTTCATCTCTATGTACTATATAATGTCAGTTTGATTTCATCAGCAAATGCAGAAATTGAAGCAATCAATAAATTTGTACTTTACAATTCTGAAGTGACACAACCATGGGTCGCATTGTACAAACAAAAGAGGATGAAATGGGATAGTGACAGGAAAGAATTCAGATGGTTGAATGGTAGAAGTGTGCCTTATCCCGATCATTTAAAAGAAAATATGCCAAAAATATGCCCCAAAATTTGGGTTGCTGACCAAGTCAGAGAGAAATATGGTGCAACGATCGTTACTCGCATACTGAAGACGATGCGCTAAACGTAGGGATTGGGTGCAGTAACTCGATAATAATCTATTTAATTTATATGTACATTTGAAACTTAATAATGCACCTTCAAATGTAATTACATCTGTATTTCATATTTTAACTATTGGGTTATTATAAGACACATGACACTATGATTTTTTAAACTTTTTTTATAACAGGTGCATCTGTTCCCATCTATGTTGGCATATGGACACCATTTTCGCACAAAAAATGCCAATGATGGAAACATCAAACAAGACTATGGAGTGGAAATCGAGTTCGATCAATCTAGTCGATCTAGCCACTGTGATCAAAACCTAGTACGAGGGATGTTAGGTTACATCGAAAAGATACAAGAGATCATTGAAGTGGATTTCTCTTCTTTCTAATGCGTTATTTTTAGGTGCAAGTGGTGGGACACCTTTGATCGGAATAATGTAAAGGAATATCGTGATAGTAGGCTGATATGTATCAACTCTAGAAAGATGTGGGATGAAGCTAAGGAGCCCTATGTTTTCCCAAACACTGCAACTAGGTGGTTTTTTACCCAGATGTGTTGGATAGGTATTAGTAGTTCGTATTGAGACATAACCCGAGATCAAAACATATTTTTGAGAACAATAGTGTTATCATGCCATGCGAGCTGGAAGGTAATGAGGGTGATCATGAAAACTGAGAGTGATATGGTGCATTTGTTATTTCATCAATATTTATACTTTTTAAGATGGATTTTTCGAAACATTATAATATGTATTTTGAATTAATTGGTAATTTGCATTGTGTTAATGTTAAAATCAATATTTCACTTGATAATTTGCAATTATGTTGATCTCAAAAACAATGGCATACTGTATAAAGTTCTTTTTTTTGTATGTAAGATCATAATAAACTAATGATAATTCTAAAGTACATGAATTTATTTGCTTTATTTTCTAGACTTTATTATGTTACAAAAATTCATATCATTCTAGATTTATTATTTTACAAATTTACAAATTTAAAAATTTTAATAAAATCATTTCAAATTTATACAATTAAAATTTTCACAGTAATACAATTAAAATTTTACAAATATTTTACATACAATTACAATTACAATTTTACAATTTCACATATAATTACAATTACAATTTTAGAATTTTACATACAATTAGAACTACAAATATTACAATTTTACAATATCATGATCATTTAATATTAAATTAATTAATAAACATCACGATCATGATAACCATCGTACAAACATCATATTCGACTAAAAAACACATTCAAATTCGCTAACATCATCGTGATTATTATCATCTAACAAACACAATTAGCATTATATAACATAATCACAACACAAACATCAAATATACATCTCATGTGAAATAACTGCTATCACATACACATCTATCTGCAAGCTACACATTAAATGAACATATCTAACATGACCTAACAATATACACATCATGATGATCAACCAACATGTAATTAAGTACAACTGCAACATGAACATAAAATACATGGACCATATATATATAAATGAATAATGTCAAAAATATACTACTGTAATAGAAATTTCATATATCAGCTCGTGGTACATCATCAATAGTAGTACTAGTCGATGCCTGCTCAATCAATGGTGCGGCATCAAAAATCTCAAATACATGTTGATCATCAAGTGTATGTTGATCTAGTACGGGTGCCTAAAGCTGATCAGGAGCAATTTTCGGTTGCTCATCGTGATGACTCGACATGGTCGATGGTCCAGCCCACAGCTTATAAACATGAGTATTGTTGGATGTTGCAGGCTGCTAACTCAAGGTCCAGCCTCCTCTCCATGATGACTGCTGCTCAATGCTAGTGGACGCTGCTCATCTGGCGCGATGCAAGGTGAACAATGATCACTCCCCTAATCGAGATCATCAGATGATGCTTCGGTGCTACTTGTGGACTGTCGATCACATGCTGCATCTTGACCACGTTTATAACGTGCAAGGGTGCTCCTCAGCTACGTAACTAAGGTCGTATCTCCTACTACATGTCGCATCAACTGTACATGTCACGTGGAATGCCAATCCACATATATACCATCCTACCATTGGCCTGTATTTCTGTCATAGTAGCGGGACTGACTCCCACCTCAAAAATCAATGCATAGAGTTGGTCACCCAAATCCATCCTCAATCTGCTATCAAGCCTACTGCACCTAGAAAAATGTGGTACCGGCACACCAACAGGAGTAGGTCTCTCTGCACCGGCCTCTTGATGATCCTAGGCATCTGGCATATCCTGATCGTCATCAGGATCCACACCTGGATCATGTGGTGGTGCTGGCATGTCCTCGCCATCAAAAGACCCAATGTCTGCAAAATATATACAAGTACACAACAATAATAAGACAATTTCATTACACAATTTAATAAAAACAAGTTAAAGAACATGTTAGAATAAATTTAAATAAAACAGTCATATAACCTCTATCAACCAGCAACTCATCATCTGTGAAGAGGATGTTGGCACACCCTCGCCAATCCAAACCAGCATAAGGATAGGGGACCATAACGAAGGGATGCTCGTCAACACTAGCTAGCAACTCCAGTGAATCATGTGATATCCTCGCAAAAAACTCAGTCTCACCCCTCTTGGGCATCATTTGTGCCCACATTTGCATCCATGCCTCCAACATCAACCTACGAGGCTGCTGAACAAAATTAAACCTCGTCTCTGGAAACCTCTCAAAAAATAAACAAAAAATCTCTGAAGAAAAAGGGAAGTTGACCCTCCCTTGTGCATGAGCCCAACATCTATCTAAAGTTGTACAGAATTGCTGCAAAAAAATGGTAGACCACCTAACAAATCGTGGCTCCTGTACTAAAGAATAAACATAATATAGAAGCGAGCAAATAATGCGTTGTCCGTGGCTAGTGTTGTGTGAAATGGTCGAAATCAGAAGTGGGAGGCACCTCACCTCCTCACTACCAAATGCAACAATACGTAACTGACCTTCGGAGACCTGAAAATCTGAAGGAGATAGTATATATGCACCAATGTATCTCTGGGATTACACCAACTGACTCCCTGTTTCATAGCCAACTGGAACCTCTGGGAAAAAAGGAAAATCCACCCCTTTACTTGATATCCCTGTAATGAAATATATTTCCTCTTCAGTGGGCACATACCATTGGTTAGGGCCAACTCGAAAAGCCTGTAGGTGTGCATTACACCTGCAGATAAGATGTCTCAAAGACAAACCATGGCCCTTTAGGGAAGTAGCCTCCTCATAGAACTTGACGAGGCCTACCTGCCTTAGGAGCCCCTGGGTAGCTGCTGTAATAGGGAGAGGGTACACATCTCTCTCCCTCTCTCATGCCTCCCACAGGTGAACCATGTTATACTGGTCCACCTATTGTTGTTATTTTTCCCTCTCTTCTCTCCTTTCACGTCTTTGAATGATTGACGTATTAAATACAATTTTTTTTATTAAATGAGACATGTATTTAGGAATATACATATATAAAAAAAAAAATTGGCAAAAAAAAAAAAGCAGTCGGTGCGCTAAAAAAAATAGGCATGCACCGATATCGGTTCATCGTTTTTTGTTGCGCACCGGCGGCGATGCACCAGAAAATCTTCAGCGTACCGGCAGTGGTGCACCTCAAAATTTCCAGCATGTTATTCATCAGTAATTTTTTCTTTTTTGTATATGACTAAATTCTTATCCTAGATTTCTAAAAACAAAATTCATGAATATTGTGAGTTTTAGAAATCTCACTGCTTTCGTTATCCTTAGGATAAATGTTTCACTATTTTACTACTCTATCATGTCATGGTCATCCTACCACTCCTAGAAGACCCATCATGGGCTCATGCCACTCAATCTTCAATATTTTTTCCACCTTTGACCTCAGCACTTTGTTTTTCCTTACCTAACCCCTCCACTTGCCTCTAAGGATCACCAACCAACTTACCCTTTCCCATGTTCCTCAAATGCCTCAAGCATTGATGGTCTCAAAAATATCTCTGTAGGCTCTTTAGATAAATCAAGTATAGTGGATTTTGGATCTTCAATACATCAAACTATCAAAATATTTGTTTTCATACTTGAGAAGCCTAAGCCAAGCTTTCAGTAAAAGGACAAGTATAAAGAGTCTCCCACTAGGTCATTAGGGTTTTCATGGTTTGAAGGATTGCCTTTGATGTTCTAAATCAGTGTTTTTCATGTGCCAAGAAGGTAAATCAAACGGAAAAGAAGGTCAACATATGTTGTTACCAAAACAAATGAGAAAAACCCTCAAGGAAGACCTCCTTAATCAAGTTCAACATCTGCAAAGAACAACTATCCATGATTGACATTTCTGCAGGAGTGTTAAGGTAACTATCAACAGAAAATGAGGTAAGGTAAGAGGCCAGCTCCTCACTAAAGGACATCCATAGCAAAGAAAGGGAAGCATGCTTATGTTCAAAGAGAATCAAGGTTTTTAGGACTGATTGGCTAAATAGTGTTGCCAAGCAAGAAGCCAATGCAAAAGACCACAAGGACAGAGGCACATCCACACAATCAAGCTTATTTTCAAGATTTTTAAGTTATAAATGAAGAAGGGAAAAAGGTGAGGTGAACTGAACATAAATGAATGAACTTGAAAGGGCTATAGATAACTTAGAATACAACACTAATTATTCTTCTCTAAAAACCCTAAAACCTAAGATTTTGGAAAGATAGGCAGCGTAAGTGAATTAAAGACTATGAGCCTCCATCATGACAACAGAAAGTTTCGAGAAGCTATTGAAGGTAATTTCTAGGGTTTTCCAAGGTAACCATGCTTCATTGCATCAAAGGGAGGAAATGCAAAGAGTATTAGTTTGATGGGGATCAAGTTTTCAAGTGCATTGCTCTCTAATGGCCAAAGGAATGAAAGCCTAGGGTTGAGTTTCAAAATGAGAGGTCAAGCTAATCATGAAGTTCATGTTATCTGACTGAAAGTGTCAAACTCCAAAATTGTCAAAAAGGGGCAAATTCAGTATCTCATGACACCTGCAACAAATCAGAAGTGGCCAAAAGGAGGCATAGTATACATGATTTATAGCCTTTGTCAAAATGGATATATCACTGTCAAAGTCTGTAAAATGACAAAGAGATTAAAAAACATTAAAAAGTGGGTTTTTTTTTATAGTTTCATTTATTTGTCTAAAAAGGTATAAAAGGCCTTCTTCGTTTTTCTTCCCATCTCATTTTTCCATTACAAAGAGAAAAAAAGCTTCCAAGGAGAATTTTTATGAGTTCTAGTCAATTTCTGGGCAAGGTTACTGGTGCTACGCACAGAACCTAGCGTTGCACTCACAGACCCTGGTGTTGCAAGAATAGGGTTCTCCAAAGTGCATTTTTGCACTGCGATGCGCATAAATTGGGTGCCGCTACACATGTAGCCTGGCACTGTGCCCAGGAAGATTAACACACAAAGGGGCATGGTGCTACGCCCACAAGCCGACCCGACACCCATTTTGCTGCCCATCTTTGTGCGCACAGAGCACCCGACAGGCCCGACATTGTGCCCAAGGGCCGATAGCCCTGCACGAGATGTGCAACGCTACACACACACAGGGCCTGACTCACCCGACGCTATGCATAGAGGGCGACCCGATAATGCGGGTAGGGCACTGCGATCATACAAAAAAACCCTCCAATTTGCAGGAAGGTGCCAAAGGTTGAAGGAAGGTCCTCCAAACTGGTTTCAAAACCCTGCAAGTAAGCTAAATTTGGTAGGTGGTTTTTCCTCTTTGTCCTCCAAGAAATTTTCATGATTTGGTGATTAAAATAAATGATTAAAACCTAGTATTTGCAAGCCCTAGGTCTTCCTGACAAGCAAACCTCTGTTTTTGACCTATGAGAAATTAGTTTTCATTTGAAGGAGAGTGAACTAGGGTAATCTAAAATCATTTCATGTAAAAGCCCTCATCAAGCTCAAAAACACTCATTCATATACCTCACCTCCATATCACTCATTTGCAAGAGTTGCCCACCATCATTTTCATTTTACTCCTCTTGCCCAAGTTTGTCCACAAATAACCCTAATCATCATGTCAGGAGCATAGGACAGTAGCAGCAGTGAAAGAGGCGAAGGGCCTATGAGGCCAAACCACAAAGGAGTGAAAGTGAACAGATTTGAACCCCACAGCACAGTAGATATCACCTCATTTCCTATGATCCTCTCATGTTTCTAGAATATGGGATGTTTTCAATTTTGTGAGAAGGTCAAACAAGTACAACACGACCCAGAGCTTACAAGGTTGTTTTTCCTCAACCTCCTCAACAAACAGACGAATCTTGCAGGGGTGGATTTTGAACTATCAGTAGATGCCATCTCTAATGCTACATGCATACCAACTTTTGGTGAGAAATGGTTCAATAAGGCAAGGTTGGACATGAACAATTATGAGCCATTTGTCAAAACTAGGTATAGAGCGGGATGCAGGGCTATCTTCCCTTTCTCACACCTAAAACAGAGATTTGCACCCTTGATGAGGGTTATCATGAAGTACTTTACCTATGAAGGGAGGTACTCCAAACTTTATTCCTACCATGTTAGAATCCTCATGAATTTCACAAGGGTTAAAATTCTTCATTTGCCTTACTACTTATATAGGAGCATTGAAAAAATGTCTGATGTTTTCCGGAGGAGAAGTTATGCCCAACAAATGCATAGTTTATTTCACCATTCCTTCATCAAGATGGTGGTATTACATCAGCTGGAGCAAAAAGGAATTCCTTGGGATGTGTTCATAGCCCATGAAGTATTCACAAGCCCACAGCTTCCTCATCAACCAAATTTTCCCTCATCATCTACACAAGTGTCCTCACCTCAAGAAAACCTCCCTTCCTCCCCTTCTCTTGATTCATCAAATGAAGAAGGAAGTGGCAATGATGAATCAAGTGAAAATGAGGGAGATAATGATAATGAGTCAGATCAAAATGAAGAGGGTGAGAGTGACAATAAATTAGTCCAAAGTGAAGTTGAGGTAGATGATGAAGAAAGGGGCAGTGAGATGACAATGATAAAGATAATGACAGTGAGGACAATTCAGAAACTGAAGGCAACAGTGACCAAAATGAAGCAAGTCTCAGTGATGAAAAGGACAGCAAAGAGGAAAATTTTCATGACAGTCATGACAAAAGTCAGCTCCTCAGTGATAATGAGAATGATGACAGTGAAAAAGGGGAAGGGGCTGATAGTCCAAATGATGATCACAGCAGTGAAAGGGCAAACAACTGCAATGAGGGACAAAATGAAGAGGGTGATGACAGCAGCAAGGATCACAACCATGAAAAAGGCACCAACAAGATCACCATCACACATCTTTCATTCACATATCAGAGAGGGTCAAGGCTTGTGTTTGTTGCCTCCAAAAGGCAAAGGACCATTTCATCTAGTGCAGCTCAGCCACTAGACAAAGGAAAACAAAAGGTAAAAGAAGAAGAATAAGATCATGAAGTGGAAAGGGAGTTTGAAATCATTCAGGTGGACAGTGATGAGGAGGAGGAAGCACGAATCTCAAAATTTCTCATCCAAAACAAAAATGCACTCGTTGAAGACCTCAAAGCCAATCTGAATAGGGCCAAAAGTGTAAATGATGCCCTTGACTTGGAGAACAGGCAGCTAGGAGCATGAATTGCTATTTATGAGGCTAGAGCCATTAAGGCCCAGAAAGAAGCCCAAAGGGCACAGGTGAAACTAGAAGAGTTAATGGGCACTTATGAAGAGAGTTAGGATGAGGAATGTCAATCTAGGATGAGGCCTAGAACCATGGGATTGAATAAGGCATTGGCAAAGCCAAGAGAACAAGAAGCAGCCCTAGCAGAACAGCTCTCCCTAGATGAGCTATTGCCCATGGAGATAGCACAAGATCGAGAGCATTGGTTGGAAAGAGCCAACATTCACTTGGAGGCTAAGTTGAAGAAGGAAAATCAAGATCTTGACCTCCAAAGAAGGATGACAAAGCATTATGCCTGGAGAGACCAAGTTGCAAGGGCCAAACTGAAGAAGGCCCAAACCAAGATCCAGGCACTAAAAGAATCAAAAGGCCAAGCTAGACTTGGAATTTTGGCACAAGCTTCTCTACAGGTCTCTCAAACCCCATGAGGGAGACATCCACCAATTTTGAAGAAATTTTGACAAGTTTTTGTTTTTTGAGAATTTGGAGGCCCATAAGCATAGCGCCACTGGCGCTACGCTTTTCCCTCAGGCATCCTCAGAGGGAAAAATTTACATTTTTGGTCATGCCTAGTACATTATTCTCACCAAATTTCATGACATTTGGATCATTTTTTACCCCTCAAAAGGTTAAAAAACACCTCATTTTCTACCATTCCGCCTCATTTTCAGGCTTGGCGCTGCATTTAGAGTAGTGTTGGGAATTTAACTTTTTAGATAGGTTATAGAGGCTCAATTAGAAAACCAAAGGTAGATATGGAAATAAGACTTCGCAAGCTTTTCAACGATCCATCTCGGAGCAAAATCCGACATCGGGAAGGTGCCCAAAACCTGGCTGCAACATGACCTATTTTCTGCCTAGGATGGTGCTGCGCTTATAGACAACATTGTGTGTTTTTGGCCAAAAGTTAACAAAACACACTCATTTATTTCGAAATGATATTTTTATGTTTTTTAAGGCAAATCACTCTAGAATTAGGTGCCAGAAGTTATTTTTGCATTTATTTCATCTGATATTTTGTGCCTTGGGCCTTGCATGGTCTCTTGGGCATTTATGACATTTATGAGTGATTTTGACATTTTCCAACCTTATCTAGGGTTTTTTCCCTCCTTTGCTAAGATAAATAGAGCACGAAGGCTTCATTGTAAATGTTGGCATTTGATGGGTTTTGAGAGCAATATATGGTTTTCTTGAGTTTGAAGAAGAAATTGGTCTTGTGGAGGTTTTGAATCATTAGGGAAATTTTGAGGTCTAAAATGAGTCTCCTAAGGAAATAATAAAATAATAGCTAAACCATTAAAATAGTATTTATGAATTTTCAATTCACTTTTTGCACCACAATCAATGTAACCATACTTAAATTCAATTCAAAAGTTGTACCAAAATAAAATTAATAAAAAAATTGTATTGATGTGACTATAAATAAGAATGAGTTTTTCAAGAAAAAGTCATTATCATTGAATATTAACATTATATACTATATAAATTTATATTATTTAAATTGTATATTAACATGTAATTAATATACTATATAAAAATAATATAATATAATATAAGATGATATAATATAATAAATTTATAGGGATATGCATTGTTTCTTTCAAGAAATATGGAATGACAATAATATATTTTTATTCAAAAAGTGTGAAATGACATTTATTGTGAGTACTTTACTTTGACTTTAAAAGTACTCAAAACACTACCATGGTTAACCATGAGTTTTTATCCACCATTGAGAATATGACAAGTAAGTATCTTTAACTCAAGTAATGCCACCTCAACCATTAGAGATGATGTCATCCCCTAAAATGTGATTGGTTCTCATAAAGTGAATTTTGATTGTACATTTTTCTTAGGAGGCCCATTTTAGACCTAAAAATTCCCCTAATGGGTCTGCTCTGATTGATGACGAAGGAGGATAGCTTGCAGGATCCCTGAGCATGATTAATGGTGATGTATCTATGTTTAGTTCTTGTTTCCTTATGTATCATTTTGTTACATCCTTCTATGTTGCAGTAGAACAGAAGAGTATAGGCTAAGAAATATTGTTTGAGGCACCTTAGTCCTCGTTGGTTTTTATTGTCTTTATGTTTTCCTCTGCTCGGTTAGTTTAAGGAATTCTTAGTTGCTTATTAGACCTACCTATGCTTCTTTATTCCATGAATGGTTCAATATAGTATTTTTCAAATATGTTTTATGGTTAGCCCTGCTTATTTGATGCTATTTAAACTATGTTTTAGAATCTCTCTTTGAAGTACTATTTATTGGGTTTTAGTCAAAGAGGCCATGTTCTAATCATGCCCTTTGTCCATGCTTAAGAATTTTCCTTAAAGTTCTTTGTAGCTTGATCATAGATGGTTAGGAGTTACCTCTTCTTTTATTAAAGTTATTCTGTTATCTTGTATGTTTTCTAAAACTTGAAGGTGAAATCACTAGAAGTTAGATAAGTTTATTGCTTTCTATGGTTCACTGAATTGTTCAACTTAAATGCTTGTTTTCTTAAGTATAATGAAAAAGCTATTGTTTTTCCATGTCTTATGATTATGTCCTTATGTTGATCAGTATTCGAGACCATCTTGTTTAAATGGTAATTTTTAAGGATTCTTCACTGCCCTTACACACCTACTATGCTCACAAAATTTATGTTCATTCCACTTCATGCATGCCTTAAAAGATCCATTTGACCATGCTATATTTTCCCTATTATGCATCTTGTTTCATTTTTGAGATATCCATGACCTTCATAGACTCCATAGCCTAATGATTTGAAGACCTCTCACTCCACCTATTCTACTTGATCATCCCACCCAACCAAAAAAAACAACAAACCCTACAATTAATAACTAGCCTAAAAGAAAACCCAAAAAGAAAAAATTTCACATCCTTTGCATAAATAGAGAGAGCCCTCTCTGAGTCCAGGAAGCCTAGGTCCTAGGACTCCAAAGACTGGTCTGATGTTACCCTGTGCATTTTGTCTACCAATCTACTAAATCATGGGACCCTAACATAGCACACCGTCATCCTTGCATTCTTCTCAAGTCAACGATACAGTGGTATAATAGACCGCACCGTTGACTATGGATCATGTCGGGAGGGCAGTGCACTGGCCAAACTCTACGCCCCAAGGCATATAGTTCGGTCATCGCATCGACATCCTGACATCATTACATAGTCAACGATGCGGTATTTTACCAGGCCGCACTGTTGACCCTGTGGAATAGCCGCAATACGGTGCACCGACAAAAATACCCCCCCCCCCCCCCGGGTGGATATTTAAGTCAATGCACCGCATTTCCGCTATTCCACAGGGTCAACGGTGTGGCCAGGTAACCAACCGCACCACACTTTTTAAATTTTAAAATAGCACGACGCGCCTTTCGGTACCACCCCAGAACTGGTGCGGATACCATTTGCACCAGTTTCGGTACGACCTGTAAATTTACAGGCAGCACCGCGAACCGGTGCGAGCTGAATGACTCGAGTGCACCGCGCGACAATTTTTTTTTTTAATGGTTAATTTTAAGGTAATTTGAAATTATAATCCGCTAAAAGGCTTAATTATGGAAAAACAAGAAAAATACCTGTACATTTGGCCGTTGAGGAGGCATATTGGCTGTAGAATTTTCAAAAGTAATTTTTCCCACCGTTTTGCAAAATTCAAGTTGGAGGTTGGTGGGCAATGCACATTAGCAGTATGTGCAATGGGTGCAATGGGAGCACTGATGTCAAGGCGGCTCAAACAAGAATAAATTGCACCGGTGCTTGAGAGCTCTGGAGCACTGATAAAAGTGAAAAATTGGGTTTTTTGGCCGTAATTTTTTTATTTAACCCTGTTCTGGTGTGCGGGGTTTTATAGGCACACCGGTGCGGTTTCTTAAGACAGCACCGGGCGGATTCTGTTTTGGTGCGGGGTTTTAGGACGCACCGGTGCGCTACAGTAATAAGACGCACCGAGCGGGTGTGTACAGAGAACACAGTGTCTGGTGTGCCAATGTTTTATGCACATTGATACCTTCTCTTTTTGAATGAACTCGTTCTATTTAGGATGATAAACGCACGGGACGAAAAAAATCCGCAAAAACCTCCACCCGCCAACCTCCGCGAAACAGATGTCTGGGGTATTTTTATAAGGGGTTCCTAAAAAACATCTGCTAGAGGGTCTTTTCCTTGTAGTGGCCACCAAACCCTCGAAAACGATCCATGGCCGAAATACCTAGAATCTCGAAGTCATGAAAAAAATGCATGGACAACCATCATTCATTTAAGACCACCAGGGTTTCTTCGCTACCCTCAATCAAGAGTTCTGGAAAATATATAAACCAAAACCCCCGACCTTCAACGTCCAGAAACAAAAAGTGATAACAAATACCATATCCATGCTTGTCACCACCAAGAGTCCCTATCTTCCAAACATCGACAACAACGACCTTTGAAAAACCATAGTGAAAGGGAAATCTAACGCGAAGCTTTACCTCCATCCCCCGTTATATTAACATAAATTTAACTACATACATTTTAATCTCAAAATTAAATAGAAATGATATTGCAATAAAATTGGTGATTGAGAAACATATATTGTACAAAATATTTTCATATGAACATATCGCCGACAACACAAAGGGGCTTGAGTAGATATTATATATGGAAATTTCATTTCTTTTTGTAAATGTGTCTATGTATTTCTATTGATAGCTTAGAAAATTACATGAGGTATTACATCGAGAATTCTTTAAAACTTTGATAGTTACAGAGTGAACAAAATTCTTCATTCGTGGTGCTTAAAGATGGGGCACAGTAGACAGTAGGCTTGACCAGAAAGCGAGGATGACTCTCACTAAATATTCAACATGAACCAAAACAACCTTTACAAATTGATAACATAAGATAGCTACACATTACATAAGAGACGACAATATAAGATTACTAAACAGCGCACAGTGTAGTAGAAACTTGAGAAAAAACACAGAGTCATTGTAAGTTCCTGCCAGACAAAGTAATGTAATAGCTTTTAGAGAAGCTTAGTCAAGAATGATAACTAACGATCCTAGAGAGACAACATCATGGGAATTTTGCTCTGGTAAGGCAGAATTGGCATTAATAGCGTTAAGAGGAATTGTGTTGATTACCGTATCCTCTTCCTGATGACCATTGGAGTCAGTATCGAAGTTTGAAACTATATATAGTTCCACTCGGTTCAACCTTACCACTATATCGTCCAAATTGTATCTAATGTCTTGCATGATGCGCTTAATCTCTTCCTGGATTGCAAATAGTTTGTAATTATCAACTTGCTTATCATGGATAACCATGCTAAGTAGTGTCTCCATTTCGCAAAGGTGAGTGATTGAGTGAAGGAAATGGATTTGCCTCTTTTGAAATTTTCCTAGATCTCGTACCCATTTGAGGTTGCCTCCACTTATCTCAGAGTCTAATAAATATTGGCGGTCTCCAAATTCCTTGGTTTCCTACATTAGAATTTCTTTCCTAGCCTCAATGGGAGTAGCCTCAAAGAAATTTGCCACAGATTCTGAGCCAAACAACTTCCTATACCTAGAGGAGGATGCCTCTGGTGTTCCATCCCGTCAGGTAGGCAGTCATTGGCGTGGTGCGATGTACAACCTACAAACAAAACACCTGAGTATGAACACTGACGAATGAAAAAAGACCCCAACAATATCACACTGAAAGTGTAGTTCTAACTGAACACTAAAGTAGAAATTGAGTACAATGTAAGGGGGAAAAGTGAGATACTAGAGGAGGGCTAAGTAAATCCTATGAAACACCCATTGATGTGAATGTACCGTCAGTGTGACTGAGTAAAAATATAAGAGCTTAGAGTGAAGAGACCTGGATTTAAAACCAAATTGATAATGTACCCGAATAATAAACCCCACAAACAAGCACTTGGTAGATAAAGGAGTCTCTAATTGGGTCTGAGCCTTTAAAGATGTCATGGATAATACCACCACCACCTCAAAGGACAAGCGAGATCTCGTGTTATGCAATAACAACACAAAGAACATTGAGAGAAACTACAACCTTGAATACTCAAACACTGATATGATAGACGACGAAAACAACCCTAAATACTCAAACACTAATATGACGACCGATGAAAAAATCAACAACAAAGTTTAAATATAAGGGAAAGAGGCCATGAAGGTAATGAGTGTCCCAACCCAAAGCTTCAACCACCATTCTATAATGTTTAGAAATTCCATGAGGTGATGAAATGCAATGTTCTTGACGATCAGGCCTCCAAAGTTCCACCACCCTGCAAGCAACGTAGGGATTATATAACATAATGCTAGTGTGGAGGATTTGGTACAAGAAAACAGTAAAAAAATGGACAACAAGAGCAAATATCCTATGTGAAATCAAAACTCAACAAACCAAAACAATGGCCCATGATGATCTCATATTAATTTTCTTAATCACGATAATCTCTTGCTATGGTCAATCTGCCATGGAAGGAGATCGCCATATCCACATAAGAAAAAGGAATGATCAGTTTGAAGAACCCGAAGCATATGAAAACACATAGATTATGTATTGAACATTTGATAGAAGGGGCCTTGACCACGTGATCCTGTGTAGATTGAGCGTGTTTTCGCCATGTTGTTGCCATGAGAGGTCGAGGAGAGAGGCAAGCCTTATTCCTAGGCAATCCAGCAATAAATACGCCTGAGCATATACTACTCACCGTAAGATTAAAGATAGTACACCATCCAAGGGCGAGGAATATATGCCCAAAGATATTTATTGTTGGATAGGCTGAGAAATAAAACTTGCCAAGAAAAAAGCAAGTTTGGTTTTCTAGATCATCCACGGATTTTGGCAGAGGGACTTACGTGAGGTTTATTGGCATGCTGAAAAAATAATATTTTAATGTACTATGCCTACAGTAAGTCGATTAATTAAAGTACTGTGCCTCCACTCCAAAAATTTATATTCGTGTAAAATCTAATAATATTTTGTATAAAATAATAATATTTATGTAAAATATAAAAATATATGGATTAAAATAAGATAAAAAGGTCCACGCTGTTCTTTGGCATAGGAGGGACTTACATGAGGTTTATTGGCATGCTGACATAATAATATTTTAATGTACTGTGCCTCCACTCCAAAAATTTATATTCGTGCAAAATCTAATAATATTTTGTATAAAATAATTACGCCGAAGGTGTTCCTATTATGTGCTTTGCTGGGATGAACAGTTCTCCCAGCCAATCTTAATGCTCCACCTATCGCCCTTCTGCCCTGTCAAAATTTGACACTTAGCAGCCATCCATCCCACCTGCTATCCAATCGCTCCCACTCCCTGCTCCTCCTTCCCGCACGCCAGTCCGTGCTGCCCGTGCGTGTCAGTCCGTGCTGATGTCCAATCGTCAGCTGCTCATACAATTCTACCAGCCGCAGCACCTCGTTCACGACCTGATCCGAAGCACTTTGTCCTTCAGGGTTCTTGGTAGTGAACAGACTCCAAAACCCACTCTCCACTTTGGGCTGTGAATAACGCCCACAATTAGGGTTTTTTCTTTTGCATTTGTTCTTGATCACTGCGGGTGTGAGAACTTCCTTGAGATTTTCAGCCCATTCCACAGCCGTCACGGTTCCTCTGTAAGACACAACAATGTCTCTCCTTCCAAGCCTAGAAATCTCCTGCTCGTCATTACAAACTGCCACGAAACCCACCCAGCTGGTTCGTCTGGACATCCAATCTTATCCATCCGCCGAAAACTGCTGCGTTACCCACTCGGGAATCTGGATTGCTGAAGTGGCATGGATGTGTTGAGTCAAATTATATCCAGATTTTTTCAGCCCTGCTTTTTCAAGCAACGAACTCTTGTTATATTTACAACAGCCATAGTGTTGGGACTTGGGATCGAAGTCCATGGCGTTGTAGGTGGCCTGGACGAAGTCTCCATATTTGAAAATTTCTCATATCAGATTCTCATCCAAGGGGTCCAGCAGGCCTTCCCAGTTGTTACATCCCTGATACTCCCGCCATTTATCTCCCAGCTTTTGCTTGGGCGATTTGATGGAATCATTTAAGATTATATCGTGGGCAATCAGCTTTTCAATCGGGCTGCAAACCGATCTGACCTCCGGAGTCTCTTTGGATGAATTTCCCCATAATTTATCTAAGTTATTCAGATTTTTCTTCAATGGCTCGATTCCATCACTGCTCTTATAATCTGTGTCCGCGACAACACTTAGTCGGAGCGGCTCGGGCTTAGTCTGTGCAATAATGTCGAGGGGCGCGTTGCCATTAGGAAGAGCGGAAAATCTAGAGAGACCAGCTCGGCGACAGTATAATGGATTAGAACAAACCCTAGTCGCCGACGTTGGGGTTTTAAACGACACAGGCGCAGTATGCATACAGAGGCCAAAAATAGCGCCTAGACATTTTGGCCCAACTGCGCTGTGCTGCGAAATATTTCAGCTCCAACACAATGTGTTATATGCCCGAGAATGTAAACACAATAAACATAAATATAAATTATGGAATAAGTCAATGAGACGGAGGAGCCATTTTTTTATTGGGCAGTCAAACATATTGAATATCATGAATCATCGGTAGTTCTCTGTTATAACTTTCATGTGAAGACTTCTCTTCTTCCGTGTTTACGAAATAGGCTTCAAATCCTACAGAGTTAAGCGACCCTTTCATCGTTTTCATTTTATTTTGCGTAGGTCATATCCATCACAACAGAATAACTGTAATAAAAAAATGGAAGTAAACGATTTCGAAGAATGATAAAGTTGACATAGTCATTTTGATAGGTTAAAATATATTTTGAATATATAAATGAATTTTAAACGAAATTGAAATATTTTTATCATACAAAGTATATTTAATTTGTAAAACTATATTTAAATTTGTAATTGAGACTGAGACTTATTCTCCAAGGTAGTAGGAGGAGATGTGTAAATTTGTTTTTCTCTCAATGTTTTTTTAAAGTAAAATTAAAAATTAAATAAAAAATAATATCATAATTAAAAAAATATATATATATACTATAAAAAAAAAATTATGTAAATCAAATATTTAAATCTTATACTTTTTAAAAATATTTCAACAAAAAATTTAAATAAACTATCTGAATATTCATTTTAATTATTCAATTTCGTATATATTTATATATAGAAAAAAAAAATTATGGTTAAAATTTTTATTTGGCCTTATGTTTATTTTATTTAGCATTCAAAAATATAATTTAAACTATGAAAAATAATACATTATATTGTGCATTTAAAAAATTAGCACATGAAAAAATTTAATCTCTCTTAGCTCATATTAGGTTTGTACTTAACATAAATATTTTTACAAATTGCTCAAATTTTAAGAAAAAATAATTAAAAAATAATCACAAAACTAAAATATAAAAAATAAAACAACCACAAAAATTTATTTTTCTCTTAATGTCGTTTTAAAATAAAATAGAAAAATAATATCATAATTTTAAAAAAAATGAATATACTATAAAAAATGTGTCAATCAATAATTTAAATCTTATGCTTTTTAAAAATATTTCAACAAAAGATTTAAATAAACTATTTGAATATCTATTTTAGCTATTCAATTTCATATATATATATATATATAGAAAAAAAAAATTATGGTTAAAATTTTTATTTTGTCATATATATATTCTATTTGGCATTCAAAAATATAATTTAAACTATGAAAAATAATACATTATATTATGCACTTAAAAAATTCCCACATGAAAGAATTTAATTTCTCTTAACTCATATTAGGTCTATACTTAACATGGATTTTTTTACAAATTGCTCAAATTTTAAGAAAAAATAATTAAAATATAACCACAAAACTAAAATATAAAAAATAAAACAATCACAAAAAAGCCAATCTCAGTGCTCCACCTATCGCCCTTCTATCCTGTCAAAATTTGACACTTGGCAGCCATCCATCCCACCTGCTGTCCAATCGCTACCACCCTCCTGCTCCTCCTTCCCGCGCGCGTCAGTCCGTGCTGCTGTCCCGTCGTCAGCTGCTTCAGCATTCCGTCGACTCATTTCAAATGAGCAAGTGCTAGTGATATCTATGTAAATCATAATTATATATGAATTAAAATAAGATAAAATGGTGCACGCTGTTCTTTCGTCATAATGTTAAAAGTTTATACATTCGAGACGTCCTAATGATGTTCGATATCGTTTTCCAAAGGAACATTGTTCACATGTTAGATATATCAAACCAATAAATTTCACATAATCTAAAAGCTGCATTAAATTATATATCTGATGATCTAAGATTATTAAAAAAATATATCTAAAAGTTAAAAGTTTAGATAATAAAATATTTAAAAGATAAAATAACGTTTAAAATAATTTTAATATACATACGAATGATAAGGCCAACAGATAATTTAATACACTTAACATTGAAAATTAAAATATTACACAATTACGTAGCCGCTTAAACCATCAGGCGTCGTCATGCTTTGAACCACATGGAAAAATGAAAAGCTCAATTTGAAAACATTGCATAAAAATAAATTTATTTAAATGACTATTAGGGTCCCAAGCAAAAACCACGGTGTCCACCTTAAATCATTCGAGTCTGCTTGAATTAAAAATTAATTACAACTTTGATTTGAGAGATTTGGAAATCTCTCGCGACCTCTCAATCGATATAAAATGGACCAAAACTTTATTTTAATATTTCGCTTAATCTTAGTTTTCGGAAAATTGATTTCCATTAGTTAACTTTTTCAATCATAGATGATCAAAACACACTTTACATTGATATACATGTCATTGGTTTAAAATACTTCAAATTTAACAAAGCTACAAGGTAGCTGCCGCTTAAGTTAAATATAGTAATGTTGCAATGTGATCTTGAAAATGTTTATGGGTAGCTATTACATGCCCCTTAATGTAATCATAGAGATGTTGCAATTTGAGTTTGAGCATGTTTATGAAGATTTGCTTTGCAATAAAGTATCGTTAAATTAAATTACAAATAATTGTTGCAATTTGAGTGTGAGCATCTCTATGAGAATTTGCTTTGTAATAAAGTTGCTGCTTAATTTAGTTTAAATATAATTAAAGTAAAGTAAAAAATATGCATATTGATAATTACTAGAACTACCCATGAGCATATGCATTTGATGTGTAGATTAGATCTGCTACATATGCTTAACTTATTTTTAGCATCAATATGAGTATGAGAGAGTGTATAGCATTGAACAATTGCATTGGCCAGGAATATAAGTAATTCCTTATATTCCATATTATTGCTTTACATTCACCAATAAAAATATTTTATTTGTAACAATTGCTGGAGCTCTTGAATTTAAACTATTTAAAAACTTAGCTAATCACTTTGTCAAGGACCATTCATTTTTAATAAAATGTCGTATTGATTCGTAATGCAGGTATAATAACAATATATATAATATCACCACTAAATATGCGTTGTGAATAATTGATTATATAATTTAAATCACACCTACTGATTTTATTAATTAATGTATTAATAATAATATTTATAATTTTTTAAATTAAAATGTTTTAAATATTAGTCAAATTATAAATTTATTTATTTTTCAAATTAAGATGCATTGAATAACTAATAGTTTTATTTATTTATGGTAATTGTTCCATCATGGCATATGTTCAAAAAGCTTTTCAATTATTTAGACAATTGTTACGTCTAATTTATTATATTTTCAAAATATATCATTTATTAATAAGATTTATAATTTATCCAAAATATATCATTTATTAATAAGATTTATAATTTATCGATGTAAGAAATATGGATTATTATATTTGAATTTTATTTTAGAGAGCCCGGAAAGATCTTTGTTTTTAAATTATTTTTAAAAGTTTTTTTAAATGTAATTTGTTATTTTATATTATAGATAGAAAATTAACACTAAAATGATATCCTAACATTTTTTATTTTCTTTCCTTTTCAATTAACCATTACAACTTAGATGACATTCTAATTAAATTTGTTTTTTTTTCTTATATAATTGATGCATTATATTTTTAATATTTTTTATTTAAAATATTCATAGATGCAAATGATTTGAAATATAAATAATAATGCATTATATTTTTAATAATTTTGTAATATTTTTAAATTTAAAACATTATTTGAAATATAAATAATATTATTATGTGAATAACCAAATGCTCACTTAATAAATATAATTATATATAGAAATAGAAAAAAGTTTCATGTACAATGAACTTGTCAAATTCAAATGCTTAACATATAAAGTAGTCATTTTCCTTTTCCAAATGAACATGATAGTGTTGATGCATTGAACATACAATTGAAAAGTCTTTTTTAACATTGATTGCACACATTAAAGGGCATGTGTCAAATTCCTTTCCTACCAATGAAGTAACAATTTTCTTGACAATATGTGAAAGAAAAAAAATATGAATTTTCTGGGTTTATGGGAAGCAAGAAGTTTCTTTAAAATTTAATTACAAATCCTTGTGGTCACTTGCTGCGTTTGGTTTAGTTAGAGGTATTTAATGGTCCATCAACATTTTGCACATGTTTAATTTTATGATGGGATCTATGCTCTCCTCAACAATATGATACTTGTTTACAGTTTTTCTCATTTTTTTGCATACTTTTGAAGAATAATATAATGCTTGAAGAATGATATAATGTTATCTTTAGATTATATTTTTGTAGTTTTTTGGTTTTATAGGATATTAGGTAATTTTTTTAAAATTTATATTTTTATCTTGATTAATTGGTAGTATATTGGTATTTTTTGCAATACTGTAATTTTTTTAACTATTGAATCAAGAGACTTATTTTATAATCCAATATAATGTGTAAAAAGATCAATCTGTTATCAAATATAATGTGTAAAAATATCAATCTGTTATCAAAATTAAAATGTTACTAAAAATAGATAATTATACAAAGCATTTATAAATATATAAACTCGTAAAAAAATTTGCTAAAAACATAGATTTCTAAAGTCATGTTAAATTCGTATTTAAGATATAGTTCTGTGTGACACTATTTTTTTTCCTGGTTAAGATGATTTTTTTCTTTTATGGGAAAAAAAAATTGAACCCTCACTGGGAGACCGTAATAAAACTTCTCACCTACGTGGAAGCTGTCTAGTCTCTAGATGGAAGGTCCACGCCAGTAATGGACACGCCATCAAAAAATCCCTTAAACTTTGTTTCGGTTAAGGGTAATTTGTTAATAAAAATACACTTTTAAAGTTTGCAATTAAATTTCATATATATATTTTTAAAGGGCATATCTGTGTTATTATCCTTTGCGGCAATGGATATTACGTTGACCATGAATTATTTGCAGTTGGACCAAAAATTAAATGGTGGTTTATAATGGTCATATTATGCAACGAAATTATTTATTTGTTAAATTATTTTTATTTTTAACTTTCGTTTATTTGATTGGCTGGAATAGTTGGAGTCTTATGTTCTAATTATAATCATGATATTCAAGTACGGCTTAGATATGGTGTTCAGGGTGGATTGGATCTGGTGTTCTCAAGATGTAGTTTTGTCGTCGTTCACCTGACAAACCGTACAATTTTCTTAAAATGCCCAATTATAGATGGAGTAGTCTGCACAAATATCTATGAAATTTGCAATAACATGTTGAATTTTGCAACCAATAGAATCCCAGAAAAGCAAATTAAAATAATTAAAATAAATAAACAATAAAAAATCTTATAGTTGAATCATGGAAAAAATAAAAAAAAATTGAAAACATATGTCTAATCAAGGTGAATTAATGTCACAATCAGGAAAAACCTGATAGATAGTGACCTACAACAATAGGTACAATAATAAATATTTCAATCGATACATCATTAATTATATTATTTTAACATAAATCATATAGGTAAATATTGTAATAAATGTATAATATTTATATTACACAATATACAAATAAAATTAAAATATACTTTAATCAGTTTATATATTATCAACTTTATTGTAATAAATTAAAAATATTAATATTATACCATATAAAAACATAATTGTAAAATATAATTAAATCATTTGGAAAATCTATATACCCAAAGAGGGTTATCACACGTGTTGGTAATCTTTGTAGGGATAGAGTTCCTTCGTAGCTCTAATTTCTTGATTGAAATTAGTTGTTAAAACTTGCAGAGTTCCTATTGACTATATCTTATTTTTCAAGTTCTCTGCTGCGACTTTGATTTCCATACATATTAACAGTTGTAAAGTGATTAGTATTATACAAAGTTTATAATTTTAATGATAATAATAATAATAAGAATTTTGAAGAAAGATAAAGTATATCTCAAATAATTTTATTATTTATAGTTCTAAAATTAAATATAATATATTATATTATTTATAAAAGTGAGCTTTTTAATTGAAAGTATAGTTATGGTAAATAGTTAATGTAGGAAAATAAGATAAAAAAATATGAAAGACGATAAGTTTTTCAAAAAAAACTCAAATTTCAAGCAAAATTACATGAAGTGGGATGACGTACCCATGCTATGTGTTTGGCTAAGTCATTAAAGAAAATGAAGATTTAGTTATTCTCCAAATTAACTATAACATTAAAAATATTATTACATTTAAATTTAATGAGAAATTGTGATTCTATGAAATTCAAAGTCATAAATATATTTGTGTCTTTTCATTCTCCTACCTCAATACATAACTTGGTTGAATTATAATGACTTCTTCCATTTATTACTTCTTTGAAGTGCCCTCACCCGCACTACTTAGTGTAATTGTTTAAAATAACCTATGTTCTAGTTTCTATGTGTCTTATTCGTCTTATAACCCATCAGTCACTAGTCACTATCATCAAAATTCAAATGTTCACCATAGTTTTAGTGATTATTCAAATTATCTTCATCATTAGGGGAATTTTATTTTGAGATTTAAACAAAAGTTACTAACAAATTCCAATTTGAAATAGTCAAAATGTCATCCTAAGAGCGACAAGAAGAAGAAAAGTAACTATTTTAATTGTATTTTAATTGTAGGTATTTTTTGGATACAAGATTATTTTTCATCCAGTAAATACCATTATGCATGCTTTTAATATACTCACGTAGAGAAAAGTCAAAAACCCATGAAAAAACATAATTCTTAATATGAGTCTACACAAAAGTATGTACAGTAGGCACTCATTTAATTTCACATTCAACCAACAACTATACCTAAAATTAAAATAAAACTGTTAATAAATAAATTAAATTAAATTAAAAAAAATTTATCTCACAGTTAAAACTAAAATCTGTATTTATCTAAATTTTAAATTATATAAATTATTAATATCAATGTTAATAAATAAACTGTATTAAATAATGAAATGTAAATACTTAAATACTTAAAAGTTAAAGTACAACACTGTCGAATGATGAGCTCTGTTAGGGTTTGTTAGGGTTATGTTCATCCTGAACCCGCCCACAGTTAATCGTCTTAGAGTGTGTGTCGGCTCAGACACGGGCTACAACGCTAATGGAGGGGATCCATCAAAAATGGCAACCTAAAGGACATTTAGAGCTGAAACTGGGAGCCAAAGTATTTTTCACAACTATCTTCTCAAACTTGGAAGATAAGGAAAGGGTGTTTAATGGCGTCCCTTACCTCTTCAACAATGGAGCATTGTTCATGTGACACTCGAAGGAGTGTTACAACCCAGATGGGGAAAAATTCTTGGCTGCCCAGGTTTGGGTACACCTCTTTGGCCTTCCGATGGATTTCTGGGATTTGGATATCCTGGAGGGTATTGGTAACTCAATAGGAAACTTTGTGAATGTTACAGATTCCATAAGAAGAGGAAGATACACATCATATGCAATGATTTGCGTCTATATTAACATAACAGAGCCATTTTTGGAATCAATTAAATTGGAATACCAGGATGAGGTATGGAATCAATCCATCGATTATGAGCACATTCACTTCTGGTGCCGGAGATGACATGAATATGGCCACTTATTCTCGGAATTCCCACTGAATCAAATCGAGATAAAGGATTCGGCAAAGGCTAACAACTAGAGGCAATCGCAAGAAGTGGAAGAGGAATTCTGGGAGGTTTAGAGGAGGAATAAGGGCTCAAATAACACCCAAACCCTGAATCAACCACAACTAGGAAAAGGTACACAAAGCAACAATCGATTTGATATTTTGCAAGAGGAGGAGGAGACAGAGGAGACGGGGGGAGGAAAAGGCAAATAAAACCAACCAGCAAAGCAAAGGGAAGGGATAACAGATAAAAGAAAGGCGGAGGAAGAAATAACAGACAAATAAGCCTGAAAAAAAATAACCGGACCAAGCCAATATGGAAATAGACAGCCAACGAGAAGATCTGAGTAATGAAGAGCAAGTGTTGTGCAGATTATTGAATGAATGGAGACACTTGGATGAACACTTCATCCTAAAATCCCAGAATCAACTCTACAAAGAGACATTTGAGAAATATAATGCTAAACATGGGATAGTTGGATTGGATCAACCAGAAAAACTGGGATCTAAAAAGAGCCATGAAGGGGACTAAGGCCCCCCAGGGAAAGGAGGTAAGAAATGAGGCAGGAAAAATCTCAACGAGACCATTCAAATGATAGGGGAAACATTGGTGAACTCTGGAAGGGTAGTGTCATTGTCCGCGGTCTTCCACTAACTCAACAAATCATCCAAATTATAATCGCATCCTAGAATATTCGAGGCCTTAATAGAAAAGGAGAACAACACTATCTAAAATAACGTCTCAAGAAAGACAAGCCCGACATTGTGACCATAAAACAAACGAAGATACTAGAAGCCAAACTCAAGGATATTATAAAAACCTTTAAGCCCCAATATGAGGTAATAGCACAAGATGCCAGAGGAAGTGTTGGATGTTTATCTATCCTGTGGAACCGGATGAAATTTTTTTTTGAGGACTGGGTAAGCCAACCCAGAATACTTGCTGGTCATTTACACCACATTGGATCTAGAGACTGGGCCCTGTTAACAGGAGTTTACAGGCCTCATATTCTAGGAGAAAAAAGGGCTTTCCTTAAAAACCTTGCAAGCTTAAGAAGGGACTACCCAGACGACCTATGGATAGTTGTGGGGGACTTACTTCAATATGCTCACGTCCCTTGAGGAAAAGAGAGGAGGAATTCGTCACCAGGATGCAGATATGGAAATGTTCATAGATCTAATGTCCAAGCTACGCTTGGTGGACTTGAAAAACAATAATGGAACTCACACGTGGAATAACTAATGAGGAGGCCACCATTAGATTGTGTCACAATCGGATCACTTCCTAGCTTCAAATTGGGTCATCACCTGTGACTTATTATTGGAAGCATCCATACTCCCAGACATGGGCTTTGATCATTAGCCAATTCGATTGGAATTGACCAAAAAAATTGCCCCAAAAATTGACCATTCTGATTCAAGTCCTTATGGATTTAGGACATCAAGCTTATGGAACAAATATAGGGATGGTGGAAGGAAAATGAGGCAGTAGGCACAAATCACATGCACACCTTCCAGCTAAAGCTCAAGGAGCTCAAGCACAGGATAAAGAAATAGAATCAATAAGAATTCAGGCATATTATGAAATATCAACAACAACTAGCAAAAAATATGGAGACAATCCAACAAAGGATCATCAATCAAGACCGAGAAGAGCGCTTAGTGGAAGAAGATGGAGGATCATTAATAAACTAGAAGAATTATGAAAACAGGAGGAGATACTCTCGAAGAATAAATCCAGAGTAAATTGGTTACAGGAGGGGGAAAGAAACACCTGATTCTTCCATAAAGCAATGGTTCAGAATCCTCGACACAATCGAATATTTTCCTTAAAAGATGAGGTTGGAAACAAAATATTCCAACATGGGAAAATGAAGGATTTGGTGGTCAACCATTTCCATTCTCTGCTCATGGAACCTGCTCAGAATGGATATGTGGTAATTCAAAGAATCACCCAGAACTTCCCACATCTCATCTCCAAATATCAGAACCTGGGCCTCATGTGGATGGTAATGCTAGAAGAAGTGGAAGAGGTGGTGAAAGGTATAGCGAATAACAAGGCCCTCGGCCCGGATGGATTCACGGTAGTGTTATTCCAAGCAGCTTGGAACTTCATTGGTAAAGATATGCTATAAGTGGTAGACGAGTCTCGCCGCAACCAAAAGTTAAGCTCGAGACTTAATGTCACTTTCATTACTTTGATACCCAAATCGGATAAATATGAGGACCCCCAGGGGCTCAGACCGATCGCTTTTTGCAACGTTATTTATAAAATCATAGCTACAATCATTGTCAAACCCCTAAAACCCCTGCTCCCCAATCTTATTTCGCTAGAAAAAATAGGCTTTGTCGAGGGCCAAAAAATCATGGATGGATTTATCACCTCCGAAGAGGTTGTCCATTCCATAAAACAACTCAAATTCCAAAGGATGATGATTAAGCTTGATCTTTAAGACCCTATGACCACAATAATTGGACTTTTCTCACTAGCATCCTCCAGTCCTATGGTTTTGACCAAAGATGGATTAACAAGATTCTAGCCATGGTGTCCTCCCATGTCTACTCCGTCCTCCTCAATCGATCCCCTACTAGAAAATTTAATCCTTCCCATGGGATAAGACAAGGTGACCCCCTATCGTCATTTCTCTTCATCTTAGTCGCAGAAGTCCTCGACAGATTATTGAAAAAGGAAGCTGATAATCTCAAAATATGGGGCCTTAGAATATGGGGTAATGAACTCCCCCTCAGCCACCAACAGTTTGTGGATGATATTATTCTCTTCTGCCATGTCTCGTTGAGGGAAGCCCACTGCATCAAAGAAATCCTTAATTTTTTCATGGAATTCTTTTAAGACCTTGATAAATAACAAAAATCCTGCATTTTCTTCTTTAACATGACCAGGAACATCCAAACCTTTTCAGCCAAGGGGATGGGCTTTGGAATCAATTCTCTTCCTACTAAATATTTGGGAATGCCCTTATCTGTGAACTCTCTTAAATCATCCTACTAGAACCAAGTACTGTAAAAAAAATAAATCTAAGATTTTTAATTGTACCTTTGGATCCCTTAACTTGTTCGGTCGCATAATCCTCCTCAAGTTTGTCCTTTAATCCATCTCGATATACCATCTTTTAGGCATGGTTTCCCCCAAAACTACATGTATCAAAATGGCTGAGATCTTTAAAAAATTCCTCTTGGAAGGTGCTCAGAATTTGAAGAAATGGGCTTTGGTCTCGTGGCCCAATATCATCAAACCGAAAATGGATGGGGGAATAGGCCTCTGCGACCCTCTCACCCTTAATCAGGTAATGGGGGTCAAACTATTATGGAGATGGTTACCAGGAGAAGTGGGGTTGTGTAAAAAAATATGGATGTGTAAGTATGGCATGCCTACCCACACAAAATACATCCTAAGGTATCGAGGCCCTCGAAAAGGATCCATGATATGGAACTTGGTTGCTCATAACATAGATATTATACATCAACACTTCTTCTGGGAAGTGAGAAATGGAAAAAAAACCCTTTTCTAGCAAGACTCCTCGCAACAGAGAGGAAAGATATTTCCATGACAAGAGCTGAGCAAGTGGTTCCTATATGTAATGAACAAGAATTTCTAGGCAGTAAATCAATATTGGAAAGAGGAGGCAACAAAAAAAGGCTGGAGAAGATGGAAGGACAATGCAAACTGGTTGGATGCACTGGATTCACATCAATGGCACTAGTTGAGGAAAGAGCTAGAATCAAGAATGATCACAATACAGGAAGACCTAAATATTATGAGGTGGGTCTACACAATGAAGGGAACCTTCACCATTTAGGAAGCATACAAATTGAAAGCAAGATGGGGACAGGGGAGCCAACAACAAATTTGGAAGAAGATGCGGGGAGGAAGGTGGTGGCCGATAGTGGCTTATTTTCTCTGACTAGTATGTAGGGGAAGAATCTTGACATGGGATTAATTGATTAAAATAGGCTTCTACATACCCTTGGTATTCATCCTCTGTGGATGCCACTCTGAATACCTGGAGCACCTCCTCAACTCATGTGAGTATGCCACTGAAAAATGGCGCCAAGTGGAAGACCTATTCGATCGAGTGGATCATGACCGTCAAATTATTCGAGAATCCATCCTAATCTGGAGACAAGGCCTATATTCTAGCCTAATCCTCAACCAAGCATTTTCTTTGGTTTCGGGCTTCACCCTTTAGGCTATTTGGAAGGAGAGGATAAGGAAAAATATACGAGAAACCATCCTGACAGAAAAGTGGTTACTAGATGACTGGAAAGTTTGATCCAGGTGGCTCTAGGCACCCTCAGGAGATCAAGAGGGCTCAGAAATGGTCAAAATTCAAATTGGTTGGATTGCTCTCAAACTAGGTTCAAATTGAAGTGCTCATCGCCCTGATTCCAACTGTGCAAACAGATATCCAATCTGAGCCCGTATGGAGAAGTTAGAGTGAGTCAAAGTTTTGGTCAAAGTTGGAAATGGGCCACGTTTAAGTGACCCACAAATTCACCATCAACCGATAGGGAACTTAGCTCCCGAAAATGAGCGAAATTATGGCATATTTAAACAGCCCAATAACAGTTATTTTTGTTAAATTAAAAAACGAACATTTGTTTTAAAAAAAAATATTATATATTAAATGGGGTGGAGGGCCACCAACCCCGCCACTCCCAAAAACGACCATATATCAAATATTTTATGGCATTCGGTTTGTCACCCCCGCAACCCCTTCTCATATATATATATATATATATATATATATATATATATATATATATATATATATATATATATATATATATCATAATGAATCGGGTTCGGGGCCCGAATGACTAGGGACCCCGCTCCTCACATATACAACGTGCGCACTAAATCTAGGTCGACGGGAATTGAACCCGCCCAGTCACATAGGTCAGCCCCATCCACAGGCGACCCAACCAAACAATGCGCCAACATAACACAAAAACGTTACAACACAGAAATTCAATGCCAAAATATGTAACCGCGCCAGTTTTATGATACAAAACCACATGTCGAGTTGGGAAGGTGGGGGGATTCAAATCCTGGCCTCTGTTGGCCTAATCTCCTCTGCCACCAATAGACCACGGGTGGAGCTTTGATAGCTCCACCCACCCACCTTATATAAATCCTCATTTCTGCAGTGCGCCTAGGAGGAGGACTGACACGAATTTTCCAGTTTATTATTTTTTTATTTTTAGAAGGGAAAAACCATGAGCCATGGATACATTGGAACCACGCCCCAGTGAATCTTTAGGGTATAAAAAAGATTCCTTGAGGCCTAGAATGTGCCAGAGTCAGTTTTTGACAAATTTTATGTCGATTTTACACCTCTCGGTGACAGAAATCCAATGGCGATGTCTATTTCAATAGCAGAGCTTCCCATTTTTTGGCCATTTTTAATATTGGAGTGGACAGTCAATTTTATGCCTCTCGACACCATGAATTCGATGATGCAGCCAGATTCAGCGACTGAGCATCCACTTCTTCAGTCATCTTCAAGGGTTGAGTGATATGTAGAATTTATGTCATGTGCCACTTGTATCGTTTGTTGTGAGATGTAATATGTTGTTTAGATCCTTGTTTGATGTATGTTGTAGGATCTTTGTTTTTTCTTCATGTGAGATGTATTCTCCATGGATTTTTATGATCCCTATGTAACCTTATTGAAGGGGTCCTTATCGTCACCTTGTGTGAGTTTATGTCATGTTTATATGAGGCCTATTGTGAGTGAGAGTTCTTGTAGTGGAAATTCTCATGGAGATACAAGCCACTCATGTTGAGGTCATATATCCTTGTATGACAAAAAAATAGTCCATGTACATCGTCACCATTTCCAGCACTATATGAAGCGGCCTACCCAATTTTGACACCGAGCTTGGAGACATAGCCCACACTCGGTGAACTCCGTTATCAACGTCTTGTGTTCTTATGTTGTTGATTGTTGTCTTGTTTCCTCTTGCTTAAAGCATGCATATGTGTTATTTTAATGCTTCTTTCAGTGCAATTATAACCACATCACAGAAGTAAAATATCATTGGTAAATCCGGTAGTTGACGGACCCGGATCAAGATGGCATCAGAGTGGTCCTCTCTCTAATGTTACTTGTGAGTGTGAACAACGATTGAATGTGCAAAAATGGAGGATGACAAAGACATGTATGAGGCCATGCTCAGGATGTCCAAATTGGTGGACATAATGTATGATGCTTATGAGAAGAGAATAACGGAAGATGAGAAATAAAGATTAGATAATGATACTTCGTCCACATATTCTAGAGCTTATGCATCTTCTTCGTCACCTTCATCGTCTTCTCATCATTCGAATGAGAAGATCAACCAGAGCCTTTGAGATTGCAACTTTAGTTGTGAGTTGCAGAAGAGGCTTCCGAGGAATTGAAGCACAATGAAGCCTTAAAGAAGCCATCATCACATGTTTCCAAATCAATAATTGATGTAAACAATGTTGATTTCTCTGCAGTTTTGTCTTTACATGCTATTATTTCTGTTGGAAACATGGAGATACCCATTATAGGAACTGGCATGAGACTCCTTACCAAAATGGGGTAAAGGGAGGAGGACTTGGTGTGAATGGCCAAGGCATAACTCAGCCATTAGAGGTTGTGCAGAGACCTTGATTCATAGGTTTTCGATACACTGAAGGAAAGTTCCCAAAGGTTTCATAAGCTTCTAATGCATGGGTGAAAACATTAGGGAAAGATAATGATGGGAACACTTCACCATCATCCTATGGCAACGCACATTGCAGAGAAAGCATTGAGGCAAGCTCTTATCACCATGATTGCACCATAGACTAACAAGAAAGGTATAACAAGTCTCGGTATTCTAATGTTTATTTTTATTACAAGAATGTTTCTAATAATGAACATAAATCATGGCATCGAGAAACATGTAGTTTTTTCGGATTACATAACCATGTATTTTCTAAGTGTTGGAAAAGAATGGCAACATGAAATAGGATGAGATGTGAAAGGCCTTCTCCACCACAGGAAAAGAATAAGGTAAAGAAGGTATGGAGGAATAAGACTCATTGAACTCATTGCGACATAGGTGGCCATCAAATAGCCACGTGTTGGAAGCTCCATCCAAAGGAACGTCTCAGGGACAAAGTGTCTGTGCATGAACCAGTTGAAACAGTTGTTTGACAAGTGAATGCACCATAGAGAGATGAGCCATTCACTTTGATAAGTGAGAGATGGTGTTTCTAGGTGTGGTAGTGTGTCATTGCCTTACTTTTTGAATCATATGTTGCAACTCAAAATGTAGAAGTGATGATGTGTTTTCCATCACCTGTGAAGCAACAATGATGTTTTGGCCTTGTATTGATAGTTGGGGTATTGATTCCATTTTAATGTAAACTTGAACACCGAGTATGTGTTATAAACTCGTGTCAAGTATGGGATTCTTGGGTCATATTTGGTTATGTAATTGAGAATGTAATTTTCAAAATAATGTACTATAGGTTTGCAGAGGGTGCAGGTGTCGGCTCATCACTTATGGCTTTGAAGGAAAAAGGTGAAGGAGAATCAAGGGTGACCTTTCAGGACACTTGTGGTGCAGATAAGGTACAAAGCAGCTGAAAATTATTTTCATCCTTTTGGTGGAAAAAAATCTCCCCAGTGGGGAGAATTGATCTAGGTAGCTCCAGACATCCTCAAGAGATCAAGAGGGCTTACAAATGGTCAAAATTCAAAGTGATCGGATTTCTCTCAAACCAAGTTCAGATTCAAGTGCTCGTCGCCCTGATTCCAACTGTGAAAACATATCTCCAACCCGAGCTTGTATGGATAAGTTAAACTGAGTCAAAGGTTTGGTCAAAGTTAGGCAGTGGGCCAAGTTTAAGTGTTCCACAAATTCACCATCAACCAACAGTGAACTTAGCTCCCGAAAAGGGTGAAATTGTGGTCTCTTTAAAAATCCCAATAACCCTTATTTTTGTTAAATTCAAAAACGAACATTTGTTTTAGAAAAACAAAAAATATATATATTAAATGGCGGGCCACCAACCCTGCCACCCCCCCAACGACCATATATCAAAGCTTTTATGGGGTGCGTGTTGTCGCCCCCGCAACCCTCACTCATCATATATGTATCACATAACGAATCAGGATCGGAGCCCGGCTGACCAGGGACCCCGCCCCACACATATACAATGTGGCCACTAAATATGGACTGGAAGAAATTGAACTAGCCTGGCCACCCCAACCAAACATCGTGCCAACATAACACAAAAACATTACAACACAAAACTTCAATGCTAAAATATGGAACTGCGCCAATTTTTCATACAAAACAACATGTCGAGTTGGGGAGGTAGGGGATTCAAACCCCGACCTCCGCCGACCTAATCTCCTTCGCCACCAAGAGACCACGAGTGGAGCTTTGATAGCTCTGCCCACCCACCTTATATAAATCTTCATTTCTGCAGTGCGTCCAGGAGGAGGACTGAAACATATTTTTTAGTTTATTATTTTTTTATTGCAAAAGGGCAGAACCCCGAGCCATGGAGACGGTGGAACCATGCCCCAAGGAATCTTGAGGGCATCAAAAAGATTCCTCGAGGCTCAGAACTTGTCGGAGTCATTTTTTGACAAATTTTATGTCGATTTTACACCTCTTGGCGATAGGAATCCAATGACAATGTCTGTTTCAGCAACAGAGCTTCCCATTTTCTACCATTTTCCATATTGGAGTGACGGTGTTAGGCTAGCCCCGATGGCATGTGACCCAAGCCTTGAACCGTGGCCTAAAACTGTAACTGGCTGGTGGTAAACAGTTATAAAAACTGTGTCATGTGCTCGAAGTGGTTAAACATTTAATGTGGGTTGTTACCGTGTAGTTTAGGAGGCAAATTAGACGGAGGTCACATGTGACCCTGCCACTCCAGCATTTAACTTAACTGTTAGTCGTTACCGCCATATTTGGAGCACGCCACCAATTCCGCGGGAATTTCCATTTTATTCAAGTTAACTAGAGTTCTCCCACTTTTAGTGGGGTTTTGGGGGGACAATGGGCATTTTGTTTGAAGAAGTCATAACTCTCTCAATTTTCGACCAAAAAAGATGAAATTTTAGTCAATTTTGGGTCTCTTCGACCTTTTGAAGAGTTGGGAATAGGTTTCATAGTGAACAAAGGTGATCCACAACATATTTTTCTTCAGGGAAGAGGAAGGAACCATTAGGGCCATCAGGGAGAAGGCACTGTATTGGGTTGTACTTCACTGTTTAAGGTGAAACAAAATCCATTTTTAGCTATTTTCTATCTTCTGAAGTTGAATTTATAGTTTATTTTTCCCGTTTAGGAATATTTTTCACTGTATAACCATTTTGAGAAAATTAATAGAGCAAGGACATGCCATTGGGGACCCTTGGACCGACAGATGTAGCCGAGGAGGGGTGAACTGCCTCAACATTTTTTTGTGTTATTTTATAGTGAATTCTACTTGCTGTGTATTTCTGATGTGATATGTTAAACAATAAATTTAATTAACAAATCCTCACACATAAAACTCAGAAACAAACCAAAACTACTTTGTTTAACCTGCAAGTCATGGAGAACACTTTGCACACTAAATTATATGAGAATGGATAATTTGCATAGCATTACAAATAGTTCAATTTTCAGATCAGTTGGTATCATAGCTAGAGTTTTACTCTGCATCTGTTCTTGTGCAAAGATATAGTTGAATGTTTGCAAGTTTTGATGCTTACTAGGCTTAAACTCAAGAGAGGGGAAGGACAATTGGTTAGAGCTCAAAATAATCCTCAACCAAGGAGGGCTAGAGAGCCATTAACTCCACCTTCTAATTCACCTCCAAGAGCCATAGAAGAATTCTTAAGCATGTCTTCAAGAGAAGGAGAAGTTCCTAAATACATTGATCCCAAAGAAGAAGAACGGGTGTTCCGAAAGGCCTTCCTAGACATGACAGAGATGGTAAGGATACTCTACCAACAAAGGAATGATAGCCTTGTAGGAGAAGGGTCTAAACATCATAAATAAGGAGAGGGTTCTTCAGGAGGAAAGAAAAGTGATGACAAGTCAAAGAAAGGACATGGAGGAAATGGTGATCCACCATCCCCATCTTCATCCTCTTCCTCTACATCGTCATCCTCTACTTCGGTGAATCAATCTCACAAGTCCAAAACCACTGGTAAACGTCCATTTTTAAAGCTTGATGTTAAATTTGAGTTGCTTATGTTTAATGGTGAGGTCAATGCAGAGAAACTTGACAATTGGATAAGGTAGTTGGAAGTTTATTCGAGGATACAAAACCTTCATGATGACGACACCAAGATTCAATTAGCCTCTTTGAGAATGGAGGGAGCAGCATTGGTATGGTGGGAAGGCAAGACCAAGGATGAAATTAAAAAACTGGTAAAATCACTTTATCATGGGCTGAATTTATTTCTGCAATTAAACAAAAAATTTATCCATTAGCTCATTTACAAAAGGCTATCATGAATTGGAAAAGTTTTAGACAACGTAAGGGACAAAATGTATAAGATTACACCCAAGAGTTTAGACGAAGAACTCTTTTACTAGGAATTGAATTGCATAGCCAAGATACTTTGTTAAAATATATAGGTGGTTTACACAACTATATTATACATATTATCCTTATGTTCAATCCTACTAGTCTAGACGAGGTTTGTGTCCAAGCCACGCATTTAGAGGCTAGAGGTAAACAATCTTTTGATGGGAATGAGGATAGTGAATTTAAAGGAAAAGGGAGAAAGAGAAATGCAAACTATAAGAAAGAGAAGGAAAATTTATTTTGTAAAAACTATTCCAAAACAAGCCATGATGAGGACCATTTTTGGAAACTTCATCCAGAGTTGAAACGAGAAATATTCAAGACCAAAGATAAGGCCAGAAGGAAAATCAAGACGGTTGCAATAGCTAAACAAGACTTAGGGTCCGAATCAGGAGATGAAACTAAGAGCATAGCTTTGGCACTAAAGAACATAAAGGGGAAAGAGATTTTAAAAGAAACAAATCCCATTTGTAGCACTTTAAACTGTCACATAGAAGCTCCAAATGAAGAGAGGAGGATAGATATGTTTCATGTGAGGATAATTTCCAAACACACAAAGATAGACACACTATTTTACAGTGGGTTTCATGCAAACCTCATCTCAGAAGACTTAGTCAAGAAGCTAAAACTTGAGACGATTTCACATCCAAAGACATATCCACTTGGTTGGATTTGCAAGGATGCTAATTTACAAGTTTCAAGGAAGTGCATGTTGCGCTTCCTTATAACAGCTCATTATGTTGACATGGTTGAATTAGATGTGATACCGCTTGACATTATAGGTGTGGTGTTGGGTAGTCTGTAATTATATGACAGAAAAGAGATCTTCCATCGCCATGATAACAAGTATCATATATTCAAGGATGGCAAGGAGTTTATTGTGAGAGCACATCGGAAGAAGCTAGAATCTTCTTTAGTGAATGCAGGGCAGTTGAAAAGGCTTATCAATGCAAGTCAAAATTTGACTTTGTTGATGATTAAGAAAAAATATTTTGCACATAAATCTTTTCATGTTATTGTTGATATAAATGATGATATATTTCAGTATGAAAGCAATTCGTCTTTGGAAGAAGATGACAAGATGTTGCACAAGGTGTCTTTGGTGTCGATCGGTGCAAAGAACAAAGTGTCGATGAAAAGTGGTGAAAAAATCCAAGAGAGGGTAAAACATGCAAGCAAAGAGGGCACAAAGTTCAGCATGAATCAATGTTGGTTTCAGAATGGAAGAGTACTATGGCGAGAAAACTTGGTCAGGAATCGACACAAGTACATGGCTCATTCGGAAAAAATTTTCCATAAGGATAGTTGGCAAGGTGAATCTTATTTTCAGTTTCCTTTGAAGGTAGACCATTGTAGGAGCAGTATGTTTTCTGCAAATTTTAGTTGTTGTTCTGCAAATTTCAAAAATTTGCAACACGAAACAGTCAAAGTTAGCAATAGTCGGTCAACAGATTTAAGGAAGAAGTTATCTTTTTATGAAAAGCTCAATTTGATGAAATTGGGGAGATTTCAGTAGTTCAAGGTTGGAAGAGTGGAGAATTAGTCTCCTCATATTCAATTTATGTAATTCAGAGAGATTTTGGGGTCCAAAAGCTTCCCATTAGGGAGGTGTGATCAAGATATCATGTCCAAGTTAATAAATTGCTCAAAAATGGAATTGCTCGAAAATGGTGTCAATTCGAACAATAGAAAAGTTCTCGTCACTGCGATTCTAGCATGATGAACAGTTCTCAAAACTGAAATTGTATGAGAAAGTTACCGAGGTTCGAAATCATTCAGTGACCTCCAAAACAGAACTTATTGACTAATTGATTATGCTAATTTTTAAAAAAATTATTATTGGCAAAGTTGATTTTTTTTATTAAATGTTTTTGGGCCTATCAGTGGGTGCCATGTGGCTTGCTCGGAGGCTACCACGTGGCCCTAGGCCATTGGTTGAAAAACTCATGCAAAAAATTTTGAGGTTAAGGGTCTTGAACCCTCGACCCGACTGTTCAGGCAGAGTGACCCGACAGACATGATAAACCGTTCGTTGGTGAACGAGTCGGGTCGTTGTCGTGTTGATTAGGTGGATTAAATGTAGAGTTGGTTTGGCATGTAACGGGCGAAGAATTTTGGGGACCAGCCCCTTAAAGCTAGCCCCATTCTGTTGTAACCACCCGCGGAAAACCTGGCGCTTAACATTTTGAACGAAGAAAAATTATAAGGGCTAGCCCTGACAGCATGTGACCCAAGCCTTGAACCATGGCCTAAAACTCTAACTGGCGGGTGGTAAATGGTTATAAAATCCGTGTCATGTGCCCGAAGTGGTTAAACATTTAATGTGGGTGGTTGTCGCACGGTTTAGGAGGAGGGTTAGGTAGAGGTCACACGTGGCCCCGCCACTCCAGCATTTAACTTGACCGTTAGCCGTTACCGTCATCTTTAGATCATGCCACCAATTCTGGTGGGAATTTCCATTTTAGTCAAGTTAACTGGAGTTCTCCCACTTTTAGTGGGGTTTTTGGGGGACATTGGGCATTTTTTTTGTAGAAGTCATAACTCTCTCAATTTTCGATCAAATAAGATGAAATTTAGTCAATTTTGGGTCTCTTCGACCTTCTGAAGAGTTTGGAACAAGTTTCAGAGCAAACATAGATGATATATAATAGCTTTTGCTTTATGGAAGAGGAAGGAGCCATTAGGGCCATTAGGCAGAAGGCACTGTATTGGGTTGTACTTCACTGTTTAAGGTGAAACAAAAGCCATTTTTAGCTATTTTCTATCTTCTGAAGCTGAATTTACAGCTGGGTTTTCCTATTTAGGCATATTTTTCACTATATAACCATTTTGAGCAAATGAATAGAGTAAGGACGTGCCATTGGGGAGCCTTGGACCGACAGATGTAGCCCAGGAGGGGTGAACTGCCTCAAAATTTTGCTGTCTTATGTTATGGTGAATTTTACTTGCTATGTATTTGTGCTGTGATATGTTAAACAATAAATTTAATTAACAAATCCTCACACATAAAACTTAGAAATAAACCAAAACTACTTTGTTTAACCTGCAAGTCATGGAGAACACTTTGCACACTAAATTATATGAGAATGGATACTTTGCATAGCATTACAAATAGTTCCATTTTCATATCAGTATCAAAAATCCTCAAAAAACTAAGCGACTAAATGGGACAAGCTTAGCCACAACTGGAGAACTGTTAGACATGTTCAAGAACTGGGGGAAATTATCCATAAGTTTGAGTATATCATCATATTGCATGTAAGGCGTGAAGGAAATTGAGTTACAAACTTCTTGGCGAACTAGGGATATACCCATAAAAACGAACCATTAGAGGCAATTTGGCGTCCATATCGCTAGGATGGATGCCTAGAATTTGTACAAGGAATCATGGAGCAAGATAAGGTTAGTAGTGGGGGAAAAGCATAGACTTTTAAACCAAACCTCTGATCAGGGTGTGTACCGGATGGATGACACTCCCATCAAACATTATGACAGAGGCCTCGAAATATATGCTTACCACCTTTCACATGCGTGGAAAGGCTAGAAGGTCATCCTTCGGCATGCAAATGGGTGTTATGTGTAAGGGCGGTGGTAATCAAAGCCATTCAAGGCTTGATCAGTTGAAGGAACAGTGGTTTCGCTCTAGTTGTGAAAGATTGGGGAGGCTTATTTACGAGGAAGGTAGAAGGTTGGCTCCAACTCTCCCTCAGTGTTCCATGACGGGTGATATCATGTTATGTAACTGGTATTAGCCTCCTTTCCTCCTTTCTTTCCAGGATAGTCTCTAGTATAGGAAATTGCGACTAGACTGATTGGATGTCGAGGCGGTATGTGGGTATGTGGTTGACTCCTTATATGTAGATGTTTGAGAGTAGGGGGACCTTTGTAAATTGGGCTCACATTACCTTTGGCTTTGTTAGGTGCGTCTTATGTTGCCTTGTCCTCAGTGGGAGAGGTTTTTTTGCCTGCATGCAGTCTTGTGTAGACCAGGGTAGTCATGGGGATAATTTAGGAGGGTTTAGTACTCCCAAGCCAGGGTTGGATGAGTCGAGATGGGATGAAAAGCCTCTATATTTTTCTATGTTCGGTTTTGACATTCTAAATTGTGCCTACAACGCGATCTGCATGCACCATGTCGGTGACCCTGCCTCTGCGAGATGGGTGGTGAATTCGTTGAGTCCTCACTGGGTTTGGATAGCTATTGAGCATGTCTTATGAGATTGGGGAAAGGGTCTGAGCAATGTTGGGTGGGATGAACCCCTGTCTGGGTCAGGGATTCTCGTTGGCTGCAGTAGGGATGATTACAAGAAGAATGTGTCGGGCCCTCCCCATGTCTTTTGTTTGAAGTCTGGTCAGTGCACCATAGTCAACAACCTTGACGTCGGGCAACCTTGTATTGGAGGCTCAGCTTGCCTGCATACCATGAACGGAACCTTGGTTGGGAAGAAAGACTCCCTGCCTGTCTCTTGGAATGATAGTATATTTTTTTGTGATGAAAGGAAGGGAAGCCGAACTCAATTTCTGGAATTACGCTTCTTTGTTGCTACTTGGGCAGGTAACCAACTTGGAAACAAGGACCGTTAGTGGACTTACCATCCATCAAACTCCCAGCCCCCACCCAGCTCACCGACCGATAAGAAAGTGGATATGGTTCGGTCCAAGATCCCAACTGCGAGAGGTCAAGGTAGAAAAAGCAAAGGGAAAGATGCCAAGAGACCACCCAGTTCATCTTTGGGATAACCAAGAGGTAGGAGGCCCACTGTTGGTATCATTCACGATGCCGCGAAGGCATACCATGAGAACACTGCCGAAGACATTCAGAAGTTGATAAAGAAATGCAAATCAAACTTAAACTGCCATGCACGTTCGATGGAGATAGAGGCAGAAGAATGGAGGGCCCTTGTGCCCGAGCTAGGGAAAACGCGGGGTAGAGTAACGCGGTTCAAACAAAACCTTTTTCTATACTGGTCCCTAAAAGGAATCTTGGGAAATGCCCTCGAACATATATCCATGAGCTTGGTCATGATTGTTCAGGACTTTCCAGATTACTGAAGCGAATTTGACAAGCTCAAGTTCCAACTCCAGGAGCAAGATGGGCGCCTCCGGCGCATCAAATACCACCTCTTATGCATCCTTAACCCGACTGAACTCCCGAGAAATTTTGTTCAAGACCCGCCACCTGTGGAATCTGCCTTGGCTGAGGAAGCAAATTAGTCTTTATGATGATTACTGTTGTTATTTTTTTATTTACTCTTTATATGCGGATAACATTTAGTTTTATATGTATAACCAGTCATGCCAATAGGCAAGTAGAGGATAGAATATGTATAAACATCAAGTCATTTTTAGCTTGGTTGGATAGAATCATAACTTATTGTTTTGGATGGCTTACCACACCATCAAGTGGCCAACAGATTTGGTTTCTCGTTCAAAGCAAGTTAAGGCAACTTAAAAATATCCATCTAACTATAACTTGCTGATTAAAATTAATGAAAATTAATAGCCAACTTAAAAATAAATAAATAAATACAATAGTGTATATATAAACATCTAAAAATTAAACTATAATATTATATATTAAAAATATATATATTAACATAGAAAAAAAGTTAGTAAAAAATTATTTAATTCTATTAACTATTAAAATCAACGAAATTTCCGAATTACATGGGAATATTGAGATGAACTAAATTTCATGGACTCAATATTTGTCCCGCACTAACTTTTTACATGTATAAAACATGTGGCATAAAGAAACTATAACCAATAACAAACCATGATTATTAAAATGCTGCAAAAATAAGAGTATATGGTTCATACAAAAGTATATCTCCTAATCTATACATGCAACCTTACATTTCTTTAAGAGACTATAGTAGGTTTTAACCAAATTTATATACGCAACACATTTCTTTGAGAGACAAGAGTAGGTTTTAACAAATACTTTTCGGAAAAGACATAGCAAACTACAATTTTATATATTAAAAATATATATATTAACATAGAAAAAATGTTAGTAAAAAATTATTTAATTCTATTAACTATTAAAATCAACGGAATTTCCGTTTCTAAGAAATAAATTACATGGAAATATTGAGATGAACTAAACTAGAATTTGCACGATTGTGCAAAGGGTACGTCCGAGGCGTGATGTGACCGCAGTCCGAACGAGAGGTACGAGAGGTGCACTAAATGAGATGGTTGGACAAATGACCAATTTTGATTGGTTGGAAGAATAACTCAATGGAAAAATCTAATTGGTTGGTGATAGAGAAAGCTTCTCATTCGTTGGAGTGAACAGTGTTTGCCCAGCGAAAACCAACAAAGAGAATGCCTCTGGCATAATTACATGGACTCAATATTTGTCCCACAATCGCATAAAGAAACTCTAACCAGTAACTAACCATGATTATTAAAATGCTGCAAAAATAAGAGTATATAGTTCATACAAAAGTATATCTCCTAATCTATACATGCAACCTTACATTTCTTTAAGAGACTACAGTAGGTTTTAACCAAATTTATATACGCAACACATTTCTTTAAGAGACAAGAGTAGGTTTTAACAAATACTTTTCGGAAAAGACATAGCAAGTTTTGTTTAATAATTTTAACATCAACATGAGAGAGAACTTATTATAAAATTTTGAAATGATATTTTTTTTAAGATTGAAATCACTATAAAGAAGATAGTGAGTATATCAGGTTAAATTTATTTGTTGATTAAATTTATTATAGTGAGTATTTGTTATCATTATGTTAAATTTATTTTCTAATTAAATTTATTATAATTTTTATAACATAGTTGTTAATACAGTGACGCATGGAACTATGAAAATATTTGAAGTAAGCATTTATAACTATGAAAATATTTAAAGTAAGTATTTATAAAACTTATTTGATCAAATTTATGTTATATATAATAAAGATTAGTGTTTTAAATGGCTTTAAACTATTACAATGTTCATGGTTCTTTGATTTAAAAAAAAAAAATCTCTATCATTTCTAAGAAACATAAAATTAAATTAATAATATTGGTTTTACATAACACTAATTTAACATGTTCAAAGTTAAATGAAATTGTAGACCTTAACCTTGTTCTTCGGAGACGTTTTTTGTAGTGACTGATTTCGATCAATTACACAAAAATGCTTGTATTAAATACCTTGCGAGAAGTTGTTCATGAAAAATTAACCATGTACATATGCTCGTCTCAATTTTGTTGAAATATTAAAAAAATGTATTCTAAAAGATAAATTGATAATGACATTCTATCCAATTTTAATGAAAATCACATATAAGAAAAACATATGTTTCTATCTATAATTTACTTGACTTGTATATATAAGGTATTTTTTTGCTTGATCATGACAATGTCATCTTGTACGAAAAATTATTAACGATTTTTGTGTATCAATATTTTCCATATTCTCCCACAATGTAGTCTGAAATACACTAAGATATAGATATTTTAACTTTATGTCCATATTCTCCCACAATGTAGTCTAAAATACACTAAGATATAGATATTTTAACTTTATGTCCATATTCTCCCATAATGTAGTCTGAAATACACTAAGATATAGATATTTTAACTTTTTGTCCATATTATCCCATAATGTAGTCCAAAATGCATTAAGAAGTAGTGTCCCTATCTAAAATGATGTTCCCGGGTATCTCCAAGTGCACCCAAATTTGTGAACAAATAACAAGTTTGTTGTTCTTTTCCATTTGGTGGTATATCTAAAAGGCGTTAGAACACACATCTTGTTGAAATTGTCAATTACCACAAATAAGTAGCCATGTCCCTTCTTGGTTGTGGGTAAAACTCCCACGAATTACATGGAAATTATTTCCAAAGGATGAGTGGCTACATGTAAGGAATGATAAAAACCATGTTTCCTATTGCTATAGATTTTGGTACGACAAAGCATACATCCTCTAATGAGACTTAATACATCATCTTGCATTATAGGCTACTACATATGCCTCTGTAAATAGGCCACTATCCTCCATACACTAACAATTCTCTACAACCTTGGAGGTGTGAGCCTCTTTAATTAGTTATATTCATTCACCTTTAGGGACTCAAAACTTTTCCAACCTAGAGAGTAACCTATTTTGGAAATGATATTAAATTATTTTACCTCCATTATGTATATGAATATAGCTCTAATACTCTCAAACCACCTTGAATCCCTCATCCTCTATATATGCCTATGTACATGCATTATGGGTAAAGGCTCCAAGTGCATCATAGTTCCCAAAGCTATAATTTTTTATGTAGGCAGCCTTGAAATATTGTTAGCCAATTTGTATGTGCTTCGTGTATTATAATTTATCACTAAATGAAAATGCTAGAAGAACCTCATCCACTTTAGTGTTTGGTCTATTGTAGCTTTAAATAGGCCTACAAGTACCATAGAGGTCGGTGCTCTATGTGGATGACAGTCTCCTTTCCTATAAGATGGTGTTTCCACTTTGTTACAACTTATACCATGGTGTAGGATACTTGTTGTAGGTATGGTAGTTGAGAATATCCCCATGAAACACTTCATAATGGTATCATATAGGCTTTACTTCCTACATCAATACTTCTCCCTCAGATAGTGCCATTTGTATCCACTTTGAAAAGTTGTTGCAAGTTTTGTAATGTGTGGATTGGTGCTTTATTTATTTTCTTTTTTAAATATTCAAAGGCCTTCTAATAACCTTTCCCTCACTAGAAACCCTTACCATTTGTTGTTATGGCATTTGAGTAGTGCAACTACTATTGAAAATAAAGCGATGAATTTCCTTAAGTACTATGTTGTTGCAATGAAACTCATGACTTCAAATACATTTATAGGAATCAACCACTTTATGATGGACTACATCTTTGTAGGATTTATCTTACGCTCCGCTCCCCCAATCACATAGCCTAAATACATTCATGACTATTGTGCAAATTCACATCTCTTGAGATTTTCTAGAAGTTGGGGCCACTTCAAAGTCTCTAACACTCACATCAAGTGTAAGATGTGCTCTTCTCGGGCAACATTGTAAACCAATATACATCCAAATAAAAAATAACAAATGAATCTAGATAAGGGCACAATATATCATTCATTAGTATCATGAACATATTTGGTGCATTGAATATAAAAAATAGCATAAATAAACACTCATATAAGCCTTTTCTTATTTTGAAGAAGGTCTTTTAGGTGTCTTCTTCTTTGAAATGAAACTGGAGATACCCTTATTTTAAATCTAGCTTGGTGAAATATTTTTCTTGTTGCAATTGATGCAATATATCATTAATATTGGGTAGGATGCACTTATTCTTAAGATTACTATTTTTTAACGCTTTTTAATTGATGAAAACTATCCACATCACATACCTTTTTGGAAAAATTATGATGGGTGATCCACAAAATGAGACATTTGGTCGAATCATGCCCTACTCTAAAAATTGCTCCAACTACTTATTCACTTCGATATTTTCTTTCATGGATTGTATATATAGCTCAATGTTTGGAAATAAAAATTATATAAATAATTACATTTCATGCTGGACACTTATTTTTCAAGTTGTATCCCTTTAGTCCCTTGTGGAAATACCATGTATGCATGTAGTAACCCTTCTAGTTACTACCTATGTTCTTTGGTGCACCCTATTAGGGTACATAGCACTTAGTAGTTCTTCAAGACCTACACTTTAGCCATCATTGTATATTCTTCCATACATTATTTTGGTAACATATGACCACTTTTAATTCACTACTAAACATTCCCCATCATTTGGCATTATTAATATATTTAATTTTTTCTATTCTTAGAAGGGAGTGCCAACAAGGATAACATGTGGAACTAATTGGGAATTGGTTGGAGGATAGAATAGATATTTAAACCTCATTAAGTCCTTCCTAGAGTGAGTACACACTTCCTCCCTCATTTTTAGCAGTTAGCTACAATTTTTTTGTCTCCTCCCCTTATTTGTTGAATTTGTGTCCTTGTTTTGGACTTTAACTAGTTAGTTTTTTGATGTGAGAGTTATTAATTAGTTACAACTTATTTATAGCTCCAATTACTTTTATTTCACTCCATTTTAAGATATTTTTCTAATTTTGGGTTTCCCAGTCTAATTTTGACTTATTTGCAAAACTAGGCAAAGCTCTTTTGAGTCAAACTAAGTGCATGCACATTGAACCCCAACCTATTTTGAATTGGTTCTTCCTCCAGGAGATTTTGTATATTTTTTTCATGTTCAGCAATAATATGTCACCATATTTTATGAGTAATTCAAATTGTCTCCTTGGTTGATTAGTCAATTTATCAACAATTGTATTCCCTCTTCTTTCCTTTTTTGCAAGTACCTAGTTTAGTACTTTTTCACACATAGATCAGGTGTTTGTGTTTAAAATCCAACACTCTAAAAAATATAAAAAAATACATTTCTTTATAGAGTTGATTAATTTCTTGGCTTGGTTGGCACTTGCCAATGAAATCTTAGACTTTCCTTTATTCACATTGATGATAAATGATTTTCTACCCTTGACGAATAGTACTAGTTAGTTGTGTACATGAATATTTCATCATGTATATACATTTAGAGAATCCAAAATAAAACTCCACATACATAAAGTGGAGATACATCCAATTCTATTTCATCAATAAAATTAGTACCAATAACAAATTTTATTGTACATTACAATTTTGTTACCTTAATTTTTGCATCAATATTTACCCATCCCAATGGATACATTATAGGTTGATCTTGAACCTCCAATACAAGTTTCTAGATCAAACCTGCTACTATGAGATTATCCTATGAACTTGAGTTGAATAGGGCACCTTATCTGAATATGGGAAAGCTTATTATTTCTATGCGGGCTCCCTCATTAGTATTAAAAAAGTGTTTAAGGATCGTCTCATGCTAACCATTTGTGAAGGGATTTATGTGTGTAGTTTCATGTGTTTTTTATGATCAAATTATGAGTTAATTAAAAATTAAAAACTCATATACAATAAATGAAATTCAAAAACATAACTCACAACAATCACATAACATAATGGATGATGATGTTGTTCACCCCTCCTGGGCTACATCTCCATGGACCTGCTTTAACTAACTAGGCCCTCTTGGGATTATGAGGAAAATGTCTTATTAAAAGAACCAATATTGCTCCAATTCTTTTTCTGACTATTCCATTGGCTTCAGAACAGTCAAATACCCCAAAAATGACTATTCAACCTCTGAATTTGGTTACCAACTCCTCTAGGCTTGACCTCCAAACACGGTGGCCATGGGCTTATTTAATCTCCAAAGTGACAAAATCATATTAAAATGTGCTCCAAAGCCTCTATAAACTATAACATTGTGTTTAGAGCATCAAATACATCAAAAATTGACTATTCATTAACTAAAATTAGCCTTTAGCTGATCTGGGCATGACCTTCCCTCCTGGTGGCCCCAGGCTTCGAAATTATTCAATTGACAAAAAACACAAGTAGATGAGCTCTATTGCCTCTAAAAGTTGTTCCAATGGATTCAAAGCATTCCAATATACTGAGAATGACTATCCTTGATCAAAACTTGGTCGAAAATTGACCAAGATAGGCCTCATTAAAGTTTTCCCTAGATTTTGCCTCTAAATCTGGAAAACTGCCAGTTAGCTCCACCATAGTTTTAATTCAAACCTTTGAAATAACCTCCATATAATATATGCCTCCATGCCTATTTAAGCTATTCCAAGGTTTAAAACATGTGCCACATTATAATCTTTGAAATGTGCCCCCGAATTATTAAAACATGACCCATATGACATGCAGAACCCACCATTGAACGTTAATGTATCCCATACTATAAGGTTTGTAATGCCATTGTTTAATACGTTGATTTGGGGTTTAATAAAAATATATTATATGCGGAATAATATATATTAATTAAGATTTGAAAATTGATTATCTATATATATATATATATATATATATATATATATATATATATATATATATATATATATATATATATATATATATATATATTCTAAACTTAATGTTTAAATAAAATATTTCCAACACATAAATATTCATGAACTCATATTCATCCTTGGAGGACACTGGACAATTTTTACCTTCACAAAACAAACAAGAAAATCCCACAGTGACACTTGTCACAGTCCCATTGGACTAAAAACTGAAGAAGGTTCTCTGCATGTTGACTGGACTGCCATGTCATCAGCTATACCTGTTCTACAATATTTTTTTTTTAAATTGTCTATTCTAAACGACAATCAGCATACCATAACTCCTTCATCCGAACTCGGTTTTCAACTAAATGATTTGCATTGGATTCCTTGCGATAGGCCAGTCGCTTTAATTCTAGTTTGGTGCAATTTTGAGCACTTAAATGTTTGAGCTAATTTTTGCCCCTGATCTCGATTCTGATCAGTGCTAATCATAGTATTTTTGGACCATATCTTAAAGTGTAATATCTTGGTATTCTCCTCTTCTTGATGATGAGAGCTACTCAAAAACCATCCTTCTGCAATAAGGTAGAAAAAGTACTCCCAATCATGTCGAAGCTACTTATTTACTATTTTATTGGTATTATAGTGAGTTTATTTGGGGAATTTACTGGGAATTTGTAGGGGATCCAAGTATTAGTGTAAAAATAAAGTTGAAAAACCATAGAAAATGATTATGTTCATAATAATGACTATATGGCAGAGAATATATTCTTGAGGATGGATGCATGGTTATAAATATCATCTATCATATGAACCTCCTTATGATGCATCTAGAAAATAATTATGGAAGTGGAGAATATGGAAGTTCCAACTTAGAGGTTACATCATATGGAAATTCAAGGTATCTTGGAGACCCAAAAAAGGATTCAAGGAAGAACTTGAAGAAAAGAAACTGATTTCTAGTTATATTGCCCATTCATAGTCCCTATTCAAGTTGGAAGTGAAGTTCAACATCAAGTCATATCAAGGTGATAGCAATGCCTTAAATTTTAATCATTGATTGCTACAACTAGAAGTATATTTTAGCATTCACATCATATATGAGGAATAGAAAATATCATTTTCTAGATTGAAGTTAAGGGGCTATTCCATAACTTAGTGGAAAATCTATATGGAGAAACTTAAGCTAGAGGGTGATCCCCCAGTAACTAAGTGGTAGGACTTTAAAACTCTCATAAAGTCCCAATTATACCTAGTTGGGTATGTAGAAGGCCAATTTATTCAATGGAATTACTTCAGATAGAAATAGAGACAAAATGTACAAGAATGCATAACCACATTCATGAATATGGCCATCTCTTCCAAGAACCTAGATGTACTCCTCAAGTATCTGGGGCATTACAAAACTATCTATAAAATTAAATTATGTTTTTCAAGCCAAGAACAATAAATGAGGCTTGTGTACAAGCATAGTTACTAGAAAATGGAGGCGAGAAGAAAGAAAAGTCAAGTGACTCAAATGGAAAGAGCACAAGGAACCTTCCAAGGAATCATATCTACTTATTTATTATTTATTCATGTAATGGATACAATATTAAAAATAGATAACAACAAAATAAAATCACACACCAACCACAATGTCCACAAGATAGGCTTTGGGAAATCATTATGGGAGGAAACCTCACTGGAAGGCTAGGTTTCTTTTCTCTTATGAGTCTTCGAAATGGAAATATTAAAATTACAAAGGAGAAGGCCCTTTTAATGGACTTAATTGAGACTTATGGCCCTATAAGTTACTACAAAAAACTAAACCATTTTTTATGCTCTCTAACTCTCACTCCCACTTATTTTTTTTTATTGTGAAACCAAATTCATTCAAATAGAATGGAACCCACTTTCCTGTTAGTGGATTGGATATAAAATAGTCCAATAGGAAACTAGGGATCAGGTTTGATTCTTTGAACTCTCAATTAGACCTACAAATTTGGTCCTTATAGAGTATTCTTCTAAGGTGCCATGTGGCTAGTCCCTCATGTATGAGTAACACGAGATGATGTAGAATCTACTTGTGCAATGGTGGTCAAACATAGTAAAATATTTTTTGGGAGGCATAACTTTTGTGTATGAACTTTGATTTACATGATTCTCGCATTTTTGGAAAGTTATCTAAGTGTGGAACAACACCATGAGATCCAAATTTTAAGAAGTATATATATATATATATATATATATATATATATATATATATATATATATATATCATCTATCTATGCCATCTAAGTTTTTTATATAACATTCAAAAGTTTTCATATTCCAATTTTCGAAACCTGGTCTCATTGATAAAATTTCTACTATAAGATAATTTCTCCAATTTATGACTTTGAAAGCATCAAATATAGATAAAAAAATTATATAATTATCCAATCTGTATCAAGGATCCTAAACAGTTACTATCTAAGAGGAAAGTGGAGCACAATGTCTAATTTTTTCCTAACACCCCATTACCAAAAATTGGATTGTATAGATAGGCTCCTCTAGAAGTAGATGAAGTGAAGAAATAGTTGTTACAATTATTATAATATGGAGTAATTTGACCAAGCACATCACCTCTTGGGTCAGTTATCATCAAAGTATCAAATAAGGATGATATTTTGTGAATGTGTATCGACTACAGAGATTTAACAAGATGGCACTCAAGCATTGATACCCTCTACCTAGGATCGATGATTTGCTAGATTACTTGCATCATGCCAAGTATGATATCGAGTTGGATCCAAAATTAAGATGCCATTAGGTACACATTAAGGAATAAGACACCTATATAACTACCTTCAAGGATGGGAAAGGTCTATATGAATTGTTGGTCATGTCTGATGATTTATCTAAAGCCCCACCAACATTTATGTGATTGATAAATAATGTATTGTGTCCATATTTAGATTCAATTTTAGATAATGCATTGGATGAAATATTGGTTTATAGATCTACCCAAGTAGAGCACATATCACATCTCATTTAGGTTTTAGAGACTATAAATAAGCAATAGTTGTTAAGTAATCTTAAGAAATGTGAGTTTTCTCAGCAGTAATTGGAGCATTTGGGATATGTGATTAGTGCAGGGGAACTTAAGATGGTTCCCAGAAATATGGATATTATCATCAAGTGGTCAATTCCTACTAATGTAACTAAATTTAGGAGATATTTTGGGGAAACACAATGCCCATAGAAGTTCATAACATTCTTTTTAGTAGTAGATATGCTACTCTATGTTGTACTAGATAGTGGTAAGAGTTTTTAGTGGGTAAAGAATTGGTATAAATATTTCAATGAGATGAAATAGAAGATCAATCGAACAGTAGTCCTTACATTTCCTAAATTTTAGAAGTCCACTGAATCAAACATAGATGTTAGTGAATATGCTACATGAATGGTGTTGTTGTAGGGAGGTATGTCAGTGTGTTATTGTTTTGAGATTTTTCATGGGGAAGTCTTAAACTTCCATAAATAAGATAAAGAAGTCTATGTCCTCGTTCAAGCTATTATGAATTGGAAGCACCATCTAATGTGGAACAAAATAAGTATCCACGTCAATCAGAAGTGACTATAGTGTTTGTAGGCTAAGAGCAAGCTTCAACAAACTAGATAGGTAAAGTGTATAAGGTTTTTATAGTAGTTCCATCTAGTCATCACATAAAAGAAGGAAAAAAATAGTAATTTATAAGACATGAATTCAAGTCCACCCACAACCAGTACTATAACTTTGGGAATTCTTGTGTACATGTATACTTTTACCCTTTATGCATACAAAAATCATACACAGAAGATGGGGACCCTGAAGAGGTGTCTTCATACTTACATGGCCCAATTCATGTAGAATAAGGTGACAACAAGGACTACTATCATCTCTTGAATTGGTTCCTCTATGAGTTAGAAAATATCTATTTTCCTAAAGGTGAAATATTGGAGGACCCAATCGAGGTTTTCTAACCAAAACTTATATAACCATAAAAATTCATAGCAAGATAATGATATATTTCCAATCTAAAATGTCAATTTATTTAACCATGGCATATATAAAATAATAGATCTATTAAATGACATATTTGATTTAGAACCATTCTGATGAATTAAATCACATTCAAATACATACCTAGCTACAATACAATGGCTTGGTTGTGGTTCTCTTCCTAGGACCACCCAACTGAATATGCCACTTTGCAAACTAGGAATATATATCTGACTTCTTAGCCCAAGGAACCTCCATAAGTTCCCTAGCCCTCTGAGCCCAAGTCCAATAGTAGCCTTTGTGTGTCCAAGTTAGATAAAAAATTGTCCAACCACAAACTAATCTTTGAGTTTTCTCTTTTCCTCAATAACAAAAGACCAAAATCCCATAGAAGCCTCCCTTATTCATCCTCCCTTTTCCACTTCCACTTCCAAAAAAAGAGAAAGGAATCCCTCTGCTTCCATTCTCCCAACTCGACTTACACCTCCACCCACCCTTCATTGTCAAAAATAAATCCCCCCTCCTTCCCCCCCCATCTCTATGCCTTATCCAAAAATAACTTCGAGGAGACAACTAGTCAAACTTTGGGAAATGAAATAATAATATTTAATCCTGAAATAAATTTGAGGAGACAACTTGTCAAGCTGGGGGTAATAAATAATAAAATAATAATATTAAGTCATATCAGTAAATATTACAGATTAACAAGAATCTAATAAATTTAATATCAATAAGCATATTCAAATATAAATTAATAATTATAAGCTAATATTTTGATGTTAATGAATCACTAATCAAGAGTAGTCATTAATCAAGTTGAAGGCTAACCATCAACCTGACATTAATCAAGCTTAACCATTTATTTAAAAATGTAACATTTTAAACTTTAGAATACTAATGTATTCGTGTGAGGTGTGGGTATATAGCTAGCATATACATACCCCATACATATATTAACACTAATTTGAATCAAACACAAAAATTCAATCACTCAACAAGTAGGCTAATAAAGTAATGTAAGACAATATGACCAGGTAGGGGCATTACAAATGTTGCAGCTTAGTAGTGAGACTCACACTAGCGAGGTTACAAGACATTTTGGTAGTGGGAAGAAAGTTGTCAACTTACAAAGTTATGTGTATTGACCCAAAATGTAAGAAGATGTAGCTTGGTATATTGGAGGATGAGAAACAATGAATGTGCCTTATTTCCTACCATGGTTTTGATGCTTTCTAATAGCCTCAATCTAATGTCAATGTCCACCAAAACCATAGCCACTGAACAATGCACACTATATTTGTATGTAGGATATACCATTATTGTAATCCCAAGAAAAACACCTAATATTTTGATAAAATCAACCAAGGAAGGCTTAATAAGAAAACATTTGAGTTGTACCTAAATGAATATACATTTTTCAACTTTAGAGCATCGACAAATGAATAGATTTAATGGTTTTAGTAAGATAAACTAAGACCACCAAAACCAATTCCTACCTATAATGGACTCTGGATCCTTCTTAGTTTCAAGGCGAAATTTTATCTGACTTTTAGTCAAGATGTTATAAGTAGTTACATAACCTAGAACTAGACACCAATATATGCTTACAAGAAGAGGTTTAAGTGTCTCCCTGCTGATATATATCCTTCAAAATTTTCAAACTAGTAATTTATATATAAAACATTATTAGTTACAATCTTGTATCCTCCCAACCACCATCTTTAATAGTTTCCCTTTACAGTCTATTTGTCTTGTTACCCACCATAAATTTTGATATGAGATGATCGAACTCCTTTTCCCACCTAATATTTTTTACTTTCACCCTATCTTCATAAAAAAGCAATCCTTCTCCTCATTGTGGAAATGTTAATAATGTGTCCCTCAACTTGCTTAGCTCTTTGGAGAATGATTTATGCCAAAACCATAACTCCCCGACTGGGCATCATTATCAACCTAACCATTTTAGACAAAACATTAAAAATGAGATCATCGATCCGCTTAGCACTTTGGAGAATGATTTATGCCAAAACCCTAACTCCATGACCCTTAATTGAGCATCATTATCAAACTACAATTTTAGATAAAACATTAAAAATAAGATCATCGATTCAAGAGCGAGTGGAGACTAGGTTTGCACTAATAAGTATCTAGTTTTCCATTAAAGAATGGAAAAAATCATGCGTACCTTGAGATGAAATAACCCGTGTACACCACTTGTTATTGTCACCATCCACTTTTACCAAAATATATAGTGGATCCTCCTCCTTATCTCCCATAGCCCCACTACCAATAACAACTTGCATCGGTTTCATGGTCAGTTCCCAGAAAATTAAGGAGTTATCTTTAGTGCGACTTTTTGAAGATTCAGGTGCTAGAATCCGGTGAAAAATTTTGAGGTAAAATCTTGGTTTTTGTTATTCAAACTGGTTTTTTGACTCTATATATGGATTCAGCACCCTCAAAAACCTCTAGGGCACTTCGATTGTGCAAAGTTAGCAATCAAACTTCTCTTTTCAATAAATTCTTGCCAGAATTTAGAGAAATTACACCCGTAAAAGCCTTCAAAAAGTCACACTAAAAACTACTTGGAAAATTAAACTTAAAATAATTAAAAAATATTGATCACTTTTACCAAAATATATAGTGGATCCTTCTCCTATCTCCCTCAACCCCACTACCAATAACAACTTGCATCGGTTTCATGGTCACTTCCCAGAAAATTAAACTTAAAATAATTAAAAAATATTGATCCCTTTTGCGGGAGACTAACAATTTGACATCCTTGATGATCACTGTTAACTTGAAAACTCAAAATAGTAATTTTTTTCACTATGTATACCCACCATTATCCCACATATATCTACTTATGTAAACCTTCGTTCAAAAATATTGAATGTTTAATATTTACATTCTACACTAATAACTACTTCGCATTTACTCTTTCTTCATCTTTCTATGGATCAACCATTCTTATCCAAGGATATCATAGTTATTATTTTTTTTTTCTTCCATGTATGTTTCAAATTTATATTTTTTGCCAAAAACTATTTATACTATATTTTCTCATTTATATTTTAATTTTATTTTATTTTAAATATTGAAATAAAAGTTAATATTTTATTATAAATATAAGCTAGAATTTTATGATGCTAAATATATTTAGAAAAAGAAAAGAAAAAAACATGGAAAAAAAAAGGCCATCCGAACAAAACTGTGAACAAAAAAATCTATTTACCTGTGTGTTCTTGTTGAGTCGTCTCATTGTTACGCCGGAAGTGTTTTCTTTGCGGGCTTGGGGTGAGCAGACACTATTCACCCCTGCTAATGAGAAACACTTCTCATCGCCCTTGCAACCAGTGAAATCTTGACATGTGGCAGCTTCTCAAGCAATAAAATTGTTCTATTTGCCGACCAGCTGTTGATTTGAAATTTCAATCTTTGAAATTTAGATTTGCAGATTTCTCTGAAATTTATTACGCTTGAAATTGTTATTCAATGAGTGAAATTTACACGGTACTAGAGTTTGATTTTGTTCAATGATTGAAATTTACACGGTAGATTGTGTCTGAAATCTGTGGGAAGGGCATTCTTGCGTTAATTGCTGTGTGAATAACTTTTGTATCTCAAAAAAAATTGTATAAGAATGTGGGGTGTATACTCTGTTAGTTGGGCTTAATAATGCCTGCCTGTAAGAGGAGAAATTCCCTGTGAAGATAGGGCGTGGTTCGAATTTATGTTCAGGGAAATTTGTACTCTGTGTGTGTCTTGTAGAAATCGACATTCAGGTCGATGTTCTGATGGGTATTGTACGAGCATAGATCTATGAATCAAAGTCTAGTGTGGAGTTATTGGATCGGTGTCCCTGTGTAAGACGTTGCAACAATTTGAATGGAAGAGTTCGTCGTATGAAGGAGGATCTTGGTTCTTCTTGAGATTCTTGAATTGATCCATTCTGTGTAATCGGACCCTTAATGATATAGATTATGCAGTGCCAGATCTTGTGTTCGGCAGCCATGGTTTCCCCCAATTCTACAAGTAAAAGCCAGTGAAAGGAAGGCAAGAAGAAGCAGCGGCAGCAGAATCCATCGCCAGCGAAACGTCACAGAGACCAGGAGGAAGAAGACGAGAACGAGCCCAAACTAAAGCATAGTCATGTCGCTAATGACCTGGCCCAACCCAAAACAGAGTTAGGCTAGATCAGTCCAGAAGTGTACGAGTATCTCCGTAAAGAAATGGGTGCAATGATAAATGAGCTAAGGAATTCTCTGTTGATGATATTTCAGGGGTTCCATTTAGAGATGAAGTCTCTGAGTGAGGCTAACTTCAGGACTATTCATTCTCAGTGTCCTAACAGTGAGGATGAATGCATTTCAATCTGCACAAGTCTCTCTAGTATGGAGTAGGGTAAAAGTGGAATGACCATCTATTTGGAAGAGCTTCAAGCACCTGTTCTTTCTTCAAAACTTTTGTACTGGCTATAGCATGAACGCCCAACCGGGTATTTTGAACCTTTTTGCAAAAAATGTGGAGTGACTATATGATTTTTGTATTTATTGAATTGCCTACTTATCTGATGTTTTCTGAGTTGGGAGCTGGCAATAATTTCTTCAGTTGAATCTCAGGTATTATAGTTTAGATTTTTGGTGTTGGATTCCATCGGCAGTAGTATAAGCTATATGTCGTATGCCAAATTTTGATGATATCTTATGGCAAGACCTATTCTGTACTATGATTTTATTTCAGTATTTATTTAAACTTGATGTTCTATGGGAAAATATTATGCAGTGCCAAGCACGGAGGGGTTTATCCGCAACCTCTGTTATGCATAACAATGCAATGCGCTCGGTGGTGAGGTCCACTTGAGCTTACCGTGGAATTAGACCACAGAATACGATTAAGTTCTATGTGGAATGCCATGTGACTTCTATGAATAACGAAACCATAAGAAGACGAAATACCTTCGAAGAGTTGTGATTGGGAATTGAGGATTGGAATCGAACCGTGGACAGCCGTGAAAGGAATTAGTATCGCGTCGTTTGACTTGTGAGTAAGGACCGGAACCCTGCGTGGAAGAGCGAAACTTCGATGAACAGTGAACGCAGGTTGGAGTGAACCTGGCGGTTTGATTGCACCGTCTTTGTAGGGTAAGCGGTAATTGGGAAATCAGCGCTATCCCATAGACTGGGTGACGCGTGTCCCTGAGCAAATTTGAGAAACCGCTCTCATCGGGAGTTAACGATCATGAATTTAGCCTACGTGATATCCGTTGGATCATAAGGAGTAGTGCGACGTGCTCTCCGCCATCAGAGGATCGACAAAGTTGGACAGCCGAAGAACCAAGGTGCGTAGGTTCTGTTGCTGTGGGCCCGAGACAATATTTGTTGGAATTTGAATGTAGTCCACAGTTGATTTGATCAAATATATGTATCGGTGTTGGTTTTAATCATGGAATATGGATTATCAAAACACACTACCATTCTTATCGAATGCTTGAGACAAACAGGGATTTTTGTGGATTTCTATATTTGTCGAAATTTAACGACTGTAGAGACACAGTGGGTCAGTTTTTTTAAGGAAAAAAGTAGCCCATGTGACCTACCAATCCTTTATATGGTGAACAGTGCACACAGGTCACCGGATGCTAGAAAAAGACTCTGCGTGCTCCTTTTTTGGCTCGCGATTTAATTGCACTAGACCGAAAATATGGTCACATCTACGCTAAACTTTCTTTGACTGTTCACTGCACTTAATTTCGATATGATCTTCACTTCAAAATGGCATGGCTAGTCAATTCGTGATCAGGTTCGAATTTCAAAACAGATTTATATGTCAAATTTGACTATTTTGATGGTTTTCAAAATTTTAAAGACAAATGGTATGGATTTTATAAATTTTTTAACTATATTTAACAAGCTACTAGCAATTTGTAAATTGGGGGCTGTGCTTTTCGAGAAAATATTGTCACATTATTAAAGGCTGATTAGTTTTGAAACTCTTTTCCATATTTTGAAATGTTGAATACCAGCGAAGACTTGAATTTACAGAGGATGTCACATGAGTGGGGATATTTGTTTATTATTGGGTTACCTTGATGCCAAATTGGAAAGCATCCATCTCGGGCAGAAAACATCTCGGTACTTGAAGCTCCATAGCAGGCAGTCACATGGATTCCAAAGATGTATGGAGTAAAAAATTTCTAGCTTTGTTAAAGGTTCTGGGGCCACGCCAAAAGCTGTTGTGTATGATTGCAACCGTACATATATACATATCCATGTTGTATATGAGGCATCATTGAAAGCATCAAATTAAAGGTCTCATTAGTCACTTGAAGTTGTCAAATAAATTTGAATACCATAGTCTAATCATTCATTCAATGTTGTTGACTATTTTTTACTTTGTCTCTGTTTTCAGAAAACAAATTAGGCTTTTTTTTACATTTTTAGTGGGTTTTGGCTGAAATTTGACACAGATTTCTTGGAATGAGTTAAAACTTAACCATCTGCATTATTTAATTTTAGGGCTTCCAAACTTTCTTGGAATGAATTTAAACTTTGTGATTTGGGCAATTTTAATGTTCCAAAGATTTTTACACTTAATTATTTATGTATTTAAAAATATATTTTAATTAATTAAACATCACAATATCACAAAAAAATTGTATAAAATTCTAAAAATAAATAAAAATCTCAATTAATTAAACGACACCAATTTTAATCTGCCCACATATCAATATCTCAAAAAAACTGTATATATAATTGTATTTTTGTTATAAAACCATTTGAGTCATTCCAATCATATAATAGATTTTAATAGTCTATTACAAGAGAATTACAAACAAAGCAGTCTTAAATATCAATTTGATGTATAATTTGACCCTAAAATTAACTTTAAATTATTATTATTATTATTCATATATTACCTTAAAATTAACCTTAAATTATTATTTATATATTATAACAATGTCTATACAAAGTAATAATAACATTAAAAAAAATAAGAAAAAAAGAATTATTATTTGTATATTATAACAATGTCTGCACAAAGTAATGATAACATCAAAAAAAATTCCTAAGAAAAAAGAATCTGCAATTGTGTTTTTATCATAAACGTTATTTTGCTCAATCCAATCATATAATATGTTTTCGTAGTTAAATAATTACGAAGAGAAAGTCACACAGAAGAAAATCTTAATTTCTTAGATATTAATTTAATGTTTAATTTGATAATATAACAATGTTTACACAAAATAATAATATAAATGTTTAACTTAATTTTAAAGAAATAATATTTTAAATTTAGAGAAAATTCATAAATTAATTTTAAATAAATAATTTGAAAAAAAATAATGCATAAAATAAAATAATATAATTTTTTTCTTTTCTATTTTGTTATAATAGAAAAGGACATCTAAATAAATGATACATTTGTATCTATAAAATATCAATCCCTCCTAAACCTTCATGAACAACTTCCGCAACAACATTGCCAAAAAAACACTCAAAATGATAATCCAAGGCACTATTGGTACCGGAAAGTCGTTCCTAATTGAGTGCTTAAAAAATGCATTCCTTGAAAGCTCCACCATCGGAAAATACCCCCTGCTACTACTTGCTCCTACCAGTGTTGCAGCATTCCACATTAATGCTTTGACGATCCACTCTGCTCTTCGCATCTCTATATCCTCTATGGAGCCTTTAGAGGGTCAATCCCTCCTAAACCTTCAAGAACAACTTCAACATATCAATTAAATTCTAATTGACGAAATGAGCTTCATTGGTCCTAAATTTCTTTCTCAAATTGATGATCACTTGCGCGAGGCATTCCCATCAAATAGAAACAACCCATTTGGTGGATGTTGTATAATCCTTGTGGGTGACCTTGGCCAAATACCACCTATAAAAGACACACCAATGTATGTAGGAACTTCTCGTGGCACTGCACTTTGGCAAAGCTTCAACACTGTGGTTATGCTTGCAACAGTGTTTCGGCAACAAGGAACAAGTCTTGCATAGATTTCCTTCCGCGAAATCCTCTCCAACCTTTGCAATGCAACCCCCACTGTTACTGATTGGAATCTTCTTATGACACGCTCAAAAACAAATCTTCCTGAAACCGAAGTCCAGTCATTCTCCAATTCAATGCATCTTTATTCAACAAATGAGGTTGTTGACCTGCACAGTAAATAGATGTTAAAATTATTAAATCAGCCAGTTGCACGTTGTTATGCTACCGAAAAGAGGCAGCTCGAAACTAGGCAACCAAAATATGATCAATTATTAAAGAAAATACTCCTCTGCATTGACCAACGTGTTATTCTTAAAAGCAATTTGTGGGTTGGCGATGGTCTTGTTAATGGTTCGCTCGGCACCGTTCGCGCAATCGTATATTCACTAGGTTGTACACCACCAGAACTATCGTCCTTTGTTGTAGTTTCCTTCCCTCACTACAACGGTCCACCATGAGATCCTCCAAATCCTACATTTGTGCCAATCCCCCCCATCACAAGGGGTTCTCACACACAGATGCCTCTCGGCATGGCATGGGGCTTAACAATCCATAAATCGCAAGGCATGGCACTAGATAAGGCAACAATCGGCATCGGCAACATTGACCGGCAAGGGCTCACTTTCACAGTTATTTCAAGAGTTCGCTCGTTGAATGATCTTTGCATCTCCCCTGCCTTCTCCTTCTCACGCTATTCACGAATGCAGGGGAACCCTTTCGTCATGTGCAGGAAATAAGAAGAGGCATACCTTGCCTCCAAATCTATTACTCACACTCCTTAAAGAGCTCCTACACTTGGTACCTTCCCTTCGCTTACATTCCACTTTTACTTCTTTCATCTTCTTCCTCATAATAAGACCTTGCAAATTTCCTGCTTCATTTACATTTTCACTTTCCAATATCATTTCAGTTCATATTTGTTCCTACTATTTCTTTCTTATTATGATTTCCGTTATTAGTGTAAAATTTTTACATGTTCACTTACATGCTTTTCATTTCCTTGCAGCAACTATGGATCGCAGCTACCTTTCTCAACTCAACAACTTCTACAAAGAAATCACTGAACAGGAGAATGCACTCCTCATTGTACAACAACGCTTCTTAGTTCCACCTACTCTACCACTATACCGTTTGCGCCCAACATTGCAACTACTCCAAAAGATCAAAAAATTCATGCGTCTCCTCATTCATGTACATGAAAGAGATGCACACAGGCATCTTCGAGCATACTATCTTAGTCACATCCCAACTTTGGACGTCAAATGGTGCTGTCGCTATCGGACAACCCCTTGTATTTACGACTAGGAATACCCCCTACTTGCAACCGATCACCTTGCATGCATGATCAGTCTACTATGGTATCACTTGTTCCTCCTTTTTGTTCCAAATGGGTTTTCTTCTGTATTTAACAATATCACTCTTACTCTTTTTTCTTGTACCATGACGTAAAACTACCTACTACTGCGAGTTTTAATAACATGTACAACCTTTTTAGCATTACATTACTTCAATACAAGTCAATGATGCCTTGGGAAAGATCTATACGATGCACAAGAGATCTATGGTCTACTATATTGTATGCTATCTATTTTCATCAAATCAGTTATGCCTACATATCTAAATCTCACAAATTATTTCCTTTATATGCTTTCATTTTATACGATTATAAATCGATTCACAAGCGAACCTATTGTTTCTTTTCAAATAGTTTGCTTCTAATTTAAATTACATTCGTGAAAATTTGAGTAAATTACTTCTACTATTATTAAGACATAATGCTTTAAGATAATAACCACAAAGTTATAAAATTAAAGTCATGGAGATGAAATTACCTACCTTCTTTCTTCCTTGAAGTTGAGCAAACAACATATTTAATTTTCATAGTTTGAAATCTAAAAATTCATGTAATCAATCAATGGGAGATTTTACCCCTCATAAATTCACATTCATCATGTTCCCTCACATGTACCACAAAATGATTCATGTCTCCTCCTTCCGGCGTTCCCTTGCACCCCGGTGCAATTGCTAGTATTTATGTCCTCTGAAGATGACTACGTGGGTTCTCTATGTGATGATCTAAAAGCCTTCAGGTCTTCGACCATGTAGAGTTTGAGGCTGCGCGTGTTTTCATCTTCCGTTTAAATCAATAAAAAAATCGAAGTCTGTAAAACACGGAAGTTAGGGACATTTTTGAAATCGCCATGGACATCCAATACTATCTGGGGTTTCTAGAACGCTGGGAAGTGACTATAACGATTATTTATCCATGGGTGGTGTTGTAACAAAGCCAATCAATTAAAATTTGCATTATAACGTGGGGCCAAATTTTCATCATTAAAAATATTGTCAAATGTGTTTTTATAAGAAATATACATACATACATACATACATACATACATACATACATACATATATATATATATATATATATATATATATATATATATATATAATTTAAATAGTATTTTATTATTATGAGTAGAAGGTTGGGAAATCGCTATAATAATGGTTTATCTATTTGTGATATTGTAACAAAGTTAATCTATTAAAATTTGCATTATAAAATGGCTTCAAATATTTATCATTAAAAATATTGTCTTATATTTTATAAGAGATAATCTTATTTAACTTAAATATTATTTTTTATCATTATTAATTTTGTGTTTTTGTAAGAAACATACTTATTTAATTTAAATATTATTTTATTATTATTATTAATTATTATTATTAGTGAGTTTGGGAGGCTTCTCTCCAAGCTTTTTGAACATAAGAATAAAATTTTAAATCAAATTAAATAACTCTTTTTTTAAGTCCGATAGACCAAAGATTGGTTTCATGGACGTTCACCATCATCATCATCATATAAATAATAATAATATAATTTTGAATAAATTTATAATTTAGTTAATTTTTATGATTTTTATAATTTGAAATAAATATTTAATATTTATTATAAATAAATGTGAATTAATATTTTCCAATTCTTTAATTTAATTTATATATAATTACAAAAAAATTATTAATTATTAAAAAAAATCAAATTCAACCCTCAAATATTATTATTATTGATATGACCACTCCCTTATATCTATTTTAGTTTGTTAGGATTTCAAAATTCGATTTCACAATCTAAATTTCAAATTTCTTTTAAAATTGAAACCGATCCGTTTCCGTTCCTGGGATGACGTGACAAGGTCATCTATCTATATCTGTTTTAGTTTGTTCGGATTTCAAAAATCGATTTAACAATCTATAATTTCAAATTTTTTTTTAAGTTGAAACCGATCCGTTTCCGTTCCTGGGATGACGTGAGAGTGACAAAGTGCGGAGTGCATGACACGAGTCATTATATAGAAAGTGATGGTCGAAGCAGCACAATCAATGCAGAGTTAGCAGCCTGCGCATCTTTTCATCTCAGTAAGTGACTAGTATGCAAATCATTAATTGCTATTATCATTCCGGGCTGTTGTGGAATCTCAAATTTATTTAAATTTCATTTTTATTTTATTTTTTTATTTTTTTGGTTTAAAAGAGATTTTATTTGTATTTATATTAAAAGAATAATACATTAAATATAATAGTTTATATATTTAGGATTATAATCCTGGAATTCTATTAATGGAATATATTTCAATGGTGTTTAATTAAAAAATGTTATGACTCTAATCTCTTTGTCTCTTTGTATTTCTTTTTATGTTTATAAAAATATTATTTCTAACCGATCTACCAAAAAATGATAACAAGAAATAAATGAATTTCAGAAAAAATTAAATAATGCACTTAAACAAATTATCTAAAGGACTATCTGTCTAAATTACTTATTAAATTTTAAACAATTCATTATAATTTATAAACTGCAAGTCCAATTCTTATAAGTCAAATTCACTGTTTCATTTTTTTTACCAGTGATTTTTAACATTTCATATTTTTTTTTACAATCAAATACCTTGAAAAAAAATAGGAACATCAAATTTCAAGGCTCATCCCAAGTATCTTAATACAAAAAACGTGAACATTAGACAGATCACTCACAAAATGAAGGCGTTTCAAACAAAAATAAGTTATTTATTCAGCATACAAAATAGTTTGGACTACAGTTTTTTGTTGGAATCCGGTAAAATAAAATTTTAAAAATCAGGGAGTTGGAGTGTTTGAATTGCATGGATTCAACACTATCAAAAACCTTTGAGGCACCCAAAATAAGTTGGAAATAATTAATATTATTTGTATATTAATGGAGAAATGGTTACATTGTTGTAACATAGCTCCTTAAGTTAGGATTAGTTCCTAGGATATAGGAGTTTGTTTACAACTTCCTACTTCTTTGTGATGTACTTATAGTTGTATCATTTGATTAATGAATGTAGAGTGTACTCTCCATTTGTGTGTAGTCTCCAGGTGCAGTACTTACCTGTGAGTTGCAGTTTCTATTCAATTCAGTTTTTATCTTGGTATCAGAGCTCAGACCAGGTGAACCTGATTTGTTTTTGAGAGCCTAGTCGCTACAAAGCCTTAGTGGCTACTGTGCACACAGGAGCTTCGTTGCTCATAGGAGCAGGTGGTTTATAGCCTCAGATGATTTTTTGAAATCTCTGAGCACGGGAGGGTTGGCGTCTTTTTCTGCTAACAGTCGCGCCGAAAAGCACAATTAGCGCGACTACCAGGGCCATACCTGTGTCAATCTGGGGTACTTACATGGATTTCTAATTTGGCGCAAATATTTGCCTCAGAAAAGTGCCAATCTCTCTCTTTGGTAGTTCTGCACATGGGATTTGCCTGGTGGTGGTAGATCTGAGTCACAGACACATTTATTGGTAGTTCTCCACAGGGGATTTTCCCGTTGGAGGTAGATTCAAGTCGCAGACACAGTAACCATCAGATCAGTGGAGGATTTGAGTTACAATCACAAGATCGGGCCAGATTGATGGCAGATCTGTTATCAGGATCTAGTATGTATTGAATTTTTGTTAGTGTAGCTTGTAATTATTCAACTGGTTAGAATCATCGGAGGGTCTGGAATCAGATCAGTCCAGTATGAATAATACTATAGAAACGTATCTCAACGAGTCTAGCAAATTCGATGGGTCCAATTTCACCAATTGGAAATTCAAGCTACAGACATTGCTTGAGGGAGAAAATGTGTGGTTGATTGTCACAGGCGAGGAGCGGAAACAAAATATTGTAACAGGAACAACCGCACTTATATAAGACTGGGATAAAAGGGAGAACAAAGAAAAATTCATACTGAAGATGTCTGTCAAGGATAATATTATCCAACACATTAGAGATGGCAAATCGTCCACTGAGATCTGGACGACGCTCAAGAATTTATATCAGACACAAAATAAAAATCGCATCTTGTCACTCAAAGGCAAGTTGTTTGCAATGAGGATGGAGGAAAATGAATCTGTTGTTGGATTCATTGTAAGGGTTAAAGACTTGAAGGAAAAATTGGGAGACATCGGAGAAAAGGTGTCTGATTCCGATCTAGTCACAATTACATTGAATGGAATGAAGGATGAATATCAGATGTTCATCACAGGATTGGCAGCGAGGGACAAAGCCCCTGCATTTGAAGAATTGACAGGAATTTTTCTACAAGAAGAAGAGCGGCGACAGAGTTTAAGACCACAGAATGAAAATCTTTCTCTAGTGGCGAAGAGGCGACAGTTTAGAGGGATACAACCACAGCAGCAACAACAGCAACAGAGAGAAGGTAGCATGTTTCAAAAGAGACCATTTAGAGGTATATCTGCAAACAAATTTTCAAGCAAGAAATGTTTTTACTGTGGGAAAATTAGCCACGAAATTAGGTCATGTTTTAAGAAGCAGACAGATGAAGCAAGGAATAGTCAGAGTAGGCACAAAGGATATTTTGTTAATGAAGATGAAGACTATAGTTATGAAACTCGACTATTTGTAGCTGATTGTGCGCTTTCAGCTTCTAAGGAAGATGAGGACGACATATGGTATGTCGATTCTGGTGCATCCTCACATATGACAGGTAAGAAAGAATGCTCTGAATTTCTTAAAGAATATGAGATAAAAGGGTATGGTGATATTCCAGTAAGATTGCCTAATGGTGACATTAGACATCTTAAGAATGTATTGTATGTGCCTAGGATTAGGAAAAACTTGATCTCTGTATCATGATAACAGATCAGGATCTGCTATTTGAATTCTTCAAGACATGTTGTGTCATAAAGGATAGTAAGATGGAAACAATTGCATCAGGAGTGCGTGTGGGGAGCTTGTACAGACTAAATGTCAAAAGCATGCCACAACAAGCCATGGTCGCAACAGGATTGACAGCCGAAGACCTCTGGCACGAGAGATTCGATCACCTTAATTTACAAGACCTCATGTTACTTCAAAGGAAAGATATGGTCGATGGACTCCTTGTTTTTCATAGTGTTCAGTTGGATTGTGATGGATGTGCATTAGGGAAAATGCATAGAGAATAATTTCCTCTGCATATTGAGAGAAAGAGAAGAGACATTCTAGAGTTGGTGCATACAGACATATGCGGACCTATGCAGACCAGGTCGCTAGGTGGTGCATATTATTTTCTTCTGTTTACTGATGATTGCACTAGATTCTTTTGGATATATTTTTTGAGTAAAAAGAGTTGGACCTTTCAGTGTTTTAAAGAATTTAAAACTTTGGTAGAGAAGCAGACAGGAAAATGCATAAAAATTATCCGCTCAGATCAAGGGGGAGAGTACAGGTCGGGAGAGTTCGTGAATTTTTGTAGATATCATGGGATTGTTCAATAGTTTACAGTGCCTCATACACCACAGCAAAATGTAGTGGCAGAACGAAAGAACCGAACTCTTGTGGAGTGCGCAAGGAGTATGCTTCAAGGTAAGGGTCTATCAAATGGTTTCTGGGTGAAAGCCATCAACAATATTGTTTATTTAAAGAATAGGAGTCCTACTAAATGTCTTAGCTTCAAAACCCCCTTTGAAGCATTATATGGATACAAACCAGAAGTGAGTCATTTGAGAGTATTTGGGTCAAAAGCCTTTGCCCATATACCCAAGGTAGATAGAAAGAAGTTAGATCCTAAAGCCATGAAATGTATCTTTGTAGGATATGGCGCTGAGTTTAAAGCATACAAGTTATTTAATCCCGTGACTCATAAAATATTTGCAAGTCGAGATGTGATATTTCATGAACAGGTTGAGGAAGGAAATGATGACAATAATAATGAATGGCACATTCCATTATTGTTGGAAGAAAACACTGGGGATAATCAGGAGTAGGAGCAGAAAGAAGAAGAAACAGGGGATGTAGTCAATAAAGCAAGTCCGTACACGTCTGAAGCAGATAGATTTGAGGTAAGTCCCTTACCAAGGAGATCATATAACCAGACATAATTACCAGCCAGATTGAAAGACTATGCTTTAATGACAAGTATTTTAAACATTGTAGAACCCACAAACTATAAAGAAGCAAGTAAATCTGATGAATGGAGGATTGCGATGAATGAAGAAATTGAATCAATTAATAAAAACCATACTTGGGATCTAGTTGAACTGCCTGAAGGAAAAAAAACCCATAGGTTGTAAGTGGTTGTACACACATGAAGTGAATGCAGATGGGAGTATAGAAAATTTTAAATCTAGACTGGTAGCAAAGGGTTTTCACAACTAGAGGGAATAGATTTTGATGAATCCTTTTCCCCTGTATCGAAATTAAATACCATTAGAATGCTAATCTCTTTAGCAAAAAAATATACGTGGAAGCTACACCAGTTAGATGTTAAGTCTGCATTTCTAAATGGTGAATTGAAAGAAGAGATTTATTTAGTTCATCCTGAAGGGGTTGTTGAAAAGGGGCAAGAACATCTAGTTTGTAGATTGAAAAAGGCATTATATGGTTTAAAACAAGCACCTAGGTCGTGGTATGAGAAGATCAATTCATTCTTCTTACAACATGGTTTTCATAGGAGCATGAATGATCCAAATATGTATACCAAGTATAATAAACAGAGGCAAATCATTTTGATTTCTTTGTATGCGGATGAAATGATTATAACAGGTAATGCAGATACGCTGATCAAAGAAATCAAATGGCAGATGTCACAAGTATTTGAAATGAAAGATCTCGAAAATCTCCATTATTGCTTGGGTCTGGAAGTATGGAGAGACTCTTGATAGAGTTTTCTTACTCAAGGGAAGTATGCCAGAAGTCTGCTATAAAGATTCAGGATGGAGCAGTGTAAGTCAACAGCAACACCATTGCAGCAGAATCTAAAGTTGTGCAGTGACGATGGCACTAAGGAGGTGGATGCCACTATGTATAGACAACTAGTTGGGAGTTTGATATATCTTACTACAACTAGACTAGACTTGGCATACTCTATTAGTGTGATGAGCCAGTGCATGTCTAAACCTCTCGAAAGTCATTTGGTTGCAGCAAAGAGTGTGTTGAGGTACCTTTGTGGTACTAGTGATTATGGTATTTTATACACTGACACATCTGATGTTACTCTAGTAGGTTTTTCAAATTCCGATTGGGCAACCAACCTGGATGATCGCAGATCTATCACAAGTTATGCATTCAGTATTGGATCCAGGGTCATAGCATGGAGCAGCAAAAAGCAAAGTACTATAGTTTTATCATCAGCTGAAGCTAAGAAAGGTCTATATGAATTGTTGGTCATGTCTAATGATTTATCTAAAGCCCCAACAACATTTATGTGATTGATCAATAATGTATTGTGTCCCTATTTAGATTCATTTTTAATTAATGCATTGGATGACACATTGGTTTATAGATCTACCCAATTAGAGCACATATCACATCTCATGTAGGTGTTAGAGACTATAAATAAGCAATATTTGTTAGGTAATCTTAAGAAATGTGAGTTTTATCAGCAGTAATTGGTGCATTTCGGATATGTGATTAGTGTAGGGGAACTTAAGATAGTTCCCACAAAGATGGTTATCATCATCAAGTGGTCAAGTCCTACTAATGTAGCTAAAGTTAGGAGATATTTTGGGGAAACACAATGCCCATAGAAGTTCATAACATTCATTTTAGTAGTAGATATGCCACTCTATGTTGGACTAGCTAGTGGTAAGAGTTTTTAGTGGGTAAAGAATTGGTATAAATATTTCAATGAGATGAAATAGAAGATCAATCAAACACTAGTCCTTACATTTCCTAATTTTTAGAAGTCCACTGAATCAAACATAGATGTTAGTGAATATGCCACGGGAATGGTGTTTTTGTAGGGAGGTATGCTAGTATGTTATTGTTTTGATATTTTTCATGGGGAAGTCTTAAACTTCCATACATAAGATAAATAAGTCTATGTCCTCATTCAAGCTACTATGAATTGGAAGCACCATCTAGTGTGGAAGAAACTTAGTATCCACATTAATCAGAAGTGACTCTAGTGTTTGTAGGCTAAGAGAAAGCTTCAACAAACTAGACAAGGAAAGTGTACAAGGTTTTTATAGTAGTTCCATCTAGTCATCACATAGAAGAAGGAAAACATTAGTAATTTATAAGACATGAATTCAATTCCACCCACAACCAACGCTATAACTTTGGGAACTCTTGTGTACATGGATACTTTTACCCTTTATGCATACAAAAATCTTACACAGAAGATGGGGACCCTGAACACACCCTGAAGAGGTGTCTCCATACTTACATGGCCCAATTCATGTAGAATAACGTGAAAACAAGGATTACTATTATCTCTTGAATTGGTTCCTCTATGAGTTAGAAAAGATCTATTTTCCTAAAGGTGAAATATTGGAGGACCCAATCGGGGTCTTCTAACTAAAACTTATATAACCGTAAAAATTCACAGCAAGATAATGATATATTTCCAATCTAAAAAGTTAGTTTATTTAACCATGGCATATATAAAATAATAGATCTATTAAATGACATATTTTATTTACAACCATTCTTATGAATTAAATCACATTCAAATACATACCTAGCTACAATACAATGGCTTGGTTGTGGTTCTCTTCCTAGGACCACCCAACTGAATATGCCACTTTACAAACTAGGAATATCTATCTGACTTCTTAGCCTAAGGAACCTCCACAAGTTCCCATAACCCTTCGAGCCCAAGTCCAATAGTAGCCTTTGTGTGTCCAAGTTAGATAAAAAATCGTCCAACCACAAACTAATCTTTGAGTTCTCTCTTTTCCTCAATAACAAAAGACCAAAATCACATAGAAGCCTCCCTTATTCATCCTCCCTTTTCCACTTCCACTTCCAAAACAAAAAAGAAAGGAATCCCTCTGTTTCCATTCTCCCAACTCGACTTATCCCTCCCACCCCCCTAGCCCCCCCATCTCTATGCCTTATCCAAAAATAACTTTGAGGAGACAACTAGTCAAACTTTGGGAAATGAAATAATAATATTTAATCCCGAAATAAATTTGAGAAGGAAACTTGTCAAGTTGGGGGTAATGAACAATAAAATAATATATTAAGTCATATCAGTAAATATTACAGATTGATAAGAATCTAATAAATTTAATATCAATAAGCATATTCAAATATAAATTAATAATCATAAGCTAATATTTTGATGTTAATGAATCACTAATCAAGAGTAGTCATTAATCAAGCTGAAGGCTAACCATAAACTTGACATTAATCAAGCTTAACCATTTATTTAAAAATGTAACATTTTAAACTTTAGAATACTAATGTATTTGTGCAAGGTGTGGGTATATAGCTAGCATATACATACCCCATACGTATATTAACACTAATTGGAATCAAACACAAAAATTCAATCACTCAACAAGTAGGCTAATAAAGTAATGTAAGACAATATTATCAGGTAGGGCCATTACAAATATTGCAGCTTAGCAGTGAGACTCACACTAGCAAGGTTACAAGACATTTTGGTAGTGGGAAGAAAGTTGTCAACTTACAAAGTTATGTGTATTGGCCCAAAATGCAAGAAGATGTAACTTGGTATATTAGAGGATGCAAAACAATGAATGTGCCTTATTTGCTACCACAATTTTGATGTTTTCTAATAGCCTCAATCTAATGTCAATGTCCACCAAAATCATAGCCACTGAACAATGCACACTATGTTTATATGCAGGATGCACCATTATTGTAATCCCAAGAAAAACACCTAATCTTTTGATAAAATCATCCGAGGAAGGCTTAATAAGAAAACATTTGAGTTGTACCTAAATGAATATACATTTTTCAAAGCATCGATAAATGAACAGATTCCATGGTTTTAGTAACATAAAATAAGACCACCAAAACCAATTCCAACCTATAATGGACTCTACATCCTTCTTAGTTTCAAGGAGAAAGTTTATTTAACTTTTAATCAAGATGTTATAAATAGTTACATAACCTAGAACTAGACACCAATATATGCTTACAGGAAGAGGTTTAAGTGTCTCCCTACTAATATATATCCTTGCAAATTTTCAAACTAGTCATTTCTATATAAAACATTATTGGTTACAATCTCGTATCCTCCCAACCACCATCTTTAATAGTTTCCCTTTACAATCTATTTGTCTTGTTACCCACCATAAATTTTAATATGAGAGGATCGAACTCCTTTTCCCACCTAATATATTTTACTTTCACCCTATCTTCATTAAAAAAAAAAAAAAATATCGTGGAAATGTTAATAATGCATCCCTCAACTTGCTTAGCACTTCGAAGAATGATTTATGCCAAAACCCTAACCCCCGTCCCTTAATTGAGGCATCATTATCAACCTAACCATTTTAGACAAAACATTAAAAATGAGATGATCGATCCGCTTAGCACTTTGGAGAATGATTTATGCCAAAACCCTAACTCCATGACGCTTAATTGAGGCATCATTATCAACCTTTAGATAAAACATTAAAAATAAGATCATCGATCCGAGAACCAGTGGAGACTACGCTTGCACTAATAAGTATCTAGTTTTCAATTAAAGAATGGACAAATTGCACTAAGAAGTATCTAGTTTTCAATTAAAGAATGGACAAAAATCATCCGTACGACTTTTACCAAAAAATATAGTGGATCCTCCTCCTTATCTCCCATAGCCCCACTACCAATAACAACTTGCACCGGTTTCATGGTCAGTTCCCAGAAAATTAAACTTAAAATAATTAAAAAATATTGATCACTTTTACCAAAATATATAGTGGATCCTTCTCCTATCTCCCTTAACTCCACTACCAATAACAACTTGCATCGGTTTCATGGTCACTTCCCAGAAAATTAAACTTAAAATAATTAAAAAATATTGATCCCTTTTGTGGGAGACTAACAATTTGACATCCTTGATCATCACTGTTTAACTTGAAAACTTAAAATAGTAAGGTTTTTCACTATGTATACCCACTAACAATTTGATATCCTTGATGATCACTGTTAACTTGAAAACTTAAAATAGTAAGGTTTTTCACTATGTATACCCACCATTATCCCACATAAATCTACGTATGTAAACCTTCGTTCAAAAATATTGAATGTTTAGTATTTACATTCTACACTAATAACTACTTCCCATTTACTCTTTCTTCATCTTTCTATGGATCAACCATTCTTATCCAAGGATATCATAGTTATTATTATTTTTTTCTTCCATGTATGTTTCAATTTTATATTTTTAGAAATCTAAGTTAGAATTGTCATGCTAAATCTATTTAGAAAAAGAAAAGAAAAAAACATGGAAAAAGAAAGGCCATCCGAACAAAACTGTGACGTCGGTAGACAACGCCGTTGGCGATTTCCCTGAGAACGCACTTCCAGACTGGCTTCTGGAGGCGAATTGGGTGGTGGCGGCCGCGAGTTCTTGGTATCTGTACAGATGGTGGTTTTCCAGGGCAAGTCCGTAAGACTGGCCAGCGAATTGACACAACCGGTGGAGGCCTTTCAGAAAAGGCTGGAGATACCGCTTACCTCTGTGTTCGCTTGTTAAAATCTGTATTATAAAGTGGGGCAAATCTTTATCATTAAAAATTAAAAATATTGTCAGATGTGTTTTTATAATAAATATTTATATATTTAATTTAAATATTATTTTATTATTATTCTTAGTATTATAAAGTTGGGAAATAGCTATAATAATTGTTTATTTATTTATGGTATTGTACAAAGTCAATCTATTAAAACCTGCATTATAAAATGGCCTCAAATCTTTATCATTAGAAATATTGTCTTATGTTTTTATAAGAAATATACTTATTTAATTTAAATATTAATTTTTTTAACATTATTAATTACTATTATTTTTTTAAATAATAATAATATGTTAGATATCATTTTTGGGATTCAACTGCGTTAATTTAGTCATTCATCTATGACCATTTCCATGAGAGGTAGTCGTAACTGACTAATTTCTCATGATTTTTGAATAGTCCACTTAGCACTCATTGCATCAGATGATGCTCACGAATAAAATTATAATTTAGTCAATTTTTATGATTTTTATAATTGAAAATAAATATTTCATATTTATTATAAATAGATTGAATTAATATTGTATAATTATTTAATTTAATTTATATATAACTACATTTTTTTCTATTATTAATTATTTAAAAATATCAAATCCAACCTTCAAAAGTTATTATTATTGATGTGACCACTCCGTTATTTATCTCTATATCTATTTTAGTTTTTCGGTTTTCAAAAATCGATTTCACAATTTAGAATTTCAAAAATTTGAAACCGATCCGTTTCCGTTAATGGGATGACGTGAGAGTGACAAGATCATCTATCTATATCTATTTTGGTTTGTTCGGATTTCAAAAATCGATTTAACAATCTATAATTTCAATTTTTTTTTTTTAAATTGAAACCGATCCGTTTCCGTTCCTAGGATGACGTGAGAGTGACAAAAGTGCGGAGTGCTTTCCTAGAGTGCATGACGCGAATAATTATATAAAAAGTGATGGTCGAAGCAGCACAATCAATGCAAAGTTAGCAGCCTGCCCATCTTTTGATGGAGGAGTCTTTCGTTCGACGAATCGGAGATTGATTTCACTGCTCCGGTACTGCTTCTCTGGCGATTGTTTTTATTGTTTTCGTTCGACGAATCGGAGATTGATTTGACTGCTCCGGTACTGCCCGGTTTTAATAAAAACTATTGTTTTTATTGTTTAAACAAAAAAAACTAACCATTATATTAAAACGTGTAAGTTTAAACACCATGTTTTAGTCCAGTTATATTAAAACACATACCAGTAAATTTCTAAATTATTTTGGATTAGTGGTGACTCATATTTTCCATCAAGTCAATTCCTAGAAACAGGACTATTAATTTAACAAACAAAACATGCAGTTATAAAACCAGGAAATGTCTGAACATGAACAGGAATTTTATTTTCTATCCATTCAACAAACACGCAGTTATAAAACTATGGAAGATAAAGATAATTGCAACTCGATTTAAGGTCACCCTTGAACAACATATCTCTCTGGAACAATATGGGTTCTTGGAAGGTCGGTCCATTCACGATGCTATAGCAGTTGCGCAGGAAGTCTTGCACTCCATGCACTGTGACAAAATTGATGCGTTGGTCATGAAAATCGATTTGATGAAAGCGTATGACTTTATTGACTAGGCGTATGTTCGTCTCCTCCTTCTCCGAATTGGACTTCCTGTATCCATTATTCGCTGGTTTATGTCATGCGTCTCTACAGTTAGATATGCTGTGATAATAAATGGTTCTCCCACAAATTTCTTCAAGGCGGGTAGAGGCTTACGTCAAGGATGCGCATTATCTCCCATGATATTCATCTTAATCATGGATGGGTTCAGTAGAATGATGCACAGGGCTGAGCGGAACGGATTTATATCTGGGTTTCATTTCTCTCCGACTATCAAGACCACTCATTCACTATTTGTTGACGATTTGCTGCTGTTTGGAACATTGAACAAAAATAAATGGTTCTATGTACATTTCATGCTGATTAAATTTGGCTCTGCTACAGGTCTTCACATCAATCATCATAAATCTATTCTCATCTATGAATTTGGAAACATGGAGGATATCTGTTTTATTGCAGATTTTTTGGGGGTTGATCATAGACATGCATCGGAGGGTCTTAAATACCTGGGTGTATTTATCAGACCTTGTAAGTACAGGAATCGAGACTGGCGATGGCTAGTGGATCGATATAGGATGCGGATTGGAAAATGGACACAGAGATGGTTATCCCTCGGTGGCCGTCTTGTCATGGTTCAGGCTGTTCTAACTCAGCTCATGGTATACTGGGCACATATTTTCTATTTGCCTCAACAGATCATTGATGAGATTATCAGTATTTCTGCACATTTTTTATGGGGGGGTTGCTATTCTGATCACAAATACCTCCTGGTTAAATGGAAATTATTATGTAGAGACAAAAAACATGATGGCTGGGGTATATTGGATTTTATATCCTTTAATTCTGCGCTTCTGGTCAAGACCATGTGGCGGGCGCTGACGGGTGATGGTATTTGGAATAAAATAATTTTCTGTAAGTATATAACAGGGGAGCCTTTGCGCCAGCTTATATGTCGTGATTTTTATATCCCGCCCAACATATCGACTATATGGAGGAGCTTATGCAGAGTTATTGACCTGGTGGCATCTCGTCTCACCTGGAGATTCAGAGATGAGAGGGATATCCCGTTGGGATCAAAACATATATTTGGAGCTAATATCGACCGGACGCTTCCACCTGAGATCATTCAAAGATTGGCACAAAATGGTGTTTTCTATCTGTCGCAGGCTATTCATTATTGGACTTATGATGCCCCTGTTTATAAATCTGCTATACAGCTACATTTGGAGGATGAGGATGCTGTGTTGTGGTCAAATTACACTTTGTCCCTCAGAATGGACGGTCTATGTTATGATGCCGGGGGTGATTGCATTAAATGGGATGGGGCTCTCAGAGGGGGGTCTGTTATTGTTCGTGACATATATCATTGCATTAATATTACACAATATTCAGACAATATATCCTCTACCTTTCACAAATTTTGGGGAAATCAGATCCCTACAAAGATAATACTTTTCGCATGGCTTGTATGGAAAGGGAAAATATTGACTTGGGATAATCTTATCAAGCGCGGGCAACACGGTCCCAGTTGATGCTCCTTTTGCCATATGGCGGAAGAATCAATTATCCAGATTTTTTTTAGATGCCCCATCATCATAAGATTATGGCGGTTTTTCAGTAACTTTTTAATGGACCCGGCCTGGACCCCATCAGATTTCATAACATTGGCGGAGACATGGGGGAAAAAGCCTGGGAAATACAAGCACCTTCCCTTTTACTTCATATGGGAGGTATGGCTTGCCTGGAATAGACATATTTTCCAAGATGCCCCCTTTAACATTGCAAATACCTTCTGTGCTATCGAAAAATGGATTGATGATCAGCCTCCGTCTCGGGATATGGTAGTGGATGGATCTATTCGTTTGAGACCTCATGATATCTCTATTCCTGCTTTCTTTTTTGATGGGGCCTGTGCTGATGGGGTTATTGGCTGTGGTGCTTGGGTTAAGTTATCCCAACGGGAGCGTATCCACTATTATTGGAATGGTGGTACAGGTACTAACAATTTGGTTGAGATTATGGCTATCTGGGGCGCTCTTCTTGCGGCATGCCATTTAAATCTCCCTCACATAACCTTTTATGGTGACTCCAAACTGATTGTTGATGGTTTGATGGGTAAAATTTCTCTATCTATTGCGGGCATCCAGGGCTGGCTAAAAAGAGCTACAAGATTATGGCACAGGTTGAACCGCCCCCCCATTCATCACATATTCAGAGAAAATAATACCAGGGCGGATGGTTTATCCAAAAAAGGCATTCGGGCATATTTTGGCAGTATCTACATGCTCCATTTCCGAAATGGTTATGTAATATGGCAGAACACCATCCCTTTTCCATGATTCTTTATTTCAACATGGAGATGGATTTTTGTTTTTTGTTTATTTTCAGATAACGATTTTGTTCCAGGTTTTACACCAGTACCAGTCTAGGACGGCAGACGATCTTTACATATATGCATTCGTTTTTTTCCTATATCATATCATGTCTCCATCTATTACTCCCTACTCTACTCTGCGTTTTTCATGGCATCACAGGCGAGACTGATCCTATATCATTGAGCTGAAAAGGAATTTTTTGCAAGCGAGCCTGTCATTTTACTCATATGGATCGTTGTCCAATCAACAGCGAGCCTGGAATGAATTTTACAAGCGAGCGTGGAATATTAACAAGCGAGCCTGCAATTCCTTTTCAGAAGGGTCGTTTTTTCAATGCCATGGAACGATGAACTTTCCCCAGGGGTCTAACAAGAGACTCTGATTAATTGACTGTATGGGGTATTTTGTATGTCTTTAATTAGCATTCTACTATCTACTTCAGGTCTACATTACAGGTATATTCAAGCGAGCCTGAAATAGTGTTGAGTGGCCTATCCACTTCTGATATTTTGGGCCTCTTCGAATTGATCTTTTCATTTCTATGAAAATGATTTGTTTAAAGATGGCACATATCGTTGCCTTTCCTCGTTTATATGAGGATCTATATTATGTCAATGTACTATTATTATCAATATAATACAGATGTTTTTTTTCTTCTGAATTTTTTTTTTTTTTTGAAATTAAGGGGGAATTTTATTTTCTGAAAAAATAATTTTTACATATTTATATATTCATTAATCTTTTCTCAAGATATAACTTCCTAACATGCATTGAGGTTTAGGCTTTGTTCATGTTTATTATTTTATGTTTTTTTCATTTCAATTTTTGTTTTTAAAAAATGAGGTTCTAGTTAGTTGATTGATTAAATTGATATATTGAATGAAAAAGCAATCTTCTCCAATTATAAATTATGAGATAGTTTTCATATTCTATAATTAGTTCTCACCTTCAACATCATTGTTAGAATAGTTTTTATGCTTTATAATGGGTTATAATGGTCAACCTTTCACCATAAAGTATGAACTTGAAGCTTGATGTGTTGCAAAAATTTAAACAAACAAACTAATTTACATTTCAAACATCATCATTAAATCAAAATACACTTAAAAAAATTAAATTCATTAAAAAGATAGATATTGGATCATTCTCAAACATTTATTTTAAATAATCACATATATAGAATCACAAACTTACATAAAATGATGGCCATAAAAAGAAAAACAAAACATATAGCTATAAATTTAAGAAAAATAATAATGAGAATTATATAACTTTCACTAAATAATGATAAATAATAAATAAATTAACAATTTAAAATTTATGTAAATGATAATTGAAAAAATAACTTATAATAAAAGTAAAAATAAATAAATAACAAAAAATAGCATCATATGTAAATCTAATAATAATAATGAAAATTATATAATTTTGATTTAATAATGATAAATAATAATCAAATTTAAAAGCTTATATCAAAATAATAGCTAGATTTAGATAATCATATAATTGTTAAAAAAATTATATAAAAATTAAAATGTGTAACTAGATATTATTATTCAAAAAGTGAATAATAATAATAATATAATTTTGTTTTAATCATAATAAATAATCATTCAATTTAAAAAATTATACCAAAATAATAAATAGATTAAAAGAATACTATATAAAATTTTAAAAAATTATACCAAAATAATAAATAGATTAAAAAAAAATTATATAAAATTTAAAATATGTAGTTAGAGATGATTATTAAAAAAGTGAAAAAATAAATAATAATAGTAATAAAATTTCAATATTATTGAAAATAGAAATATTATTGTACATAGATAAACCAATTTCAAAATATGTAGAAATAGTTTTTTATATTGAAAAGACAACTTCAAAATATGAAATTTGCTAATAGTCATTTAAAAAAAACATTTTAAACTAAAATAATAAAAAAAACAACTTAAATTTATTTAAAATTTTAACTACACAATCATAATTAACTTTAAAAGTCAACCTTTTCAAAATTTTGCTATTTTAATCACCTTTTTATTAATGAAACTATTGTAATCACTGAAAATATGACCTTTTTTATTTCCTCGCAACCAAAGGTAAAAAAAACAACAAAGACGCCGATTCAAAAACAAGATCCAGAATATGGGTCATAAGCTTATTAGACGCTTTCATGAATATTAACTTTAAAAACAATAAAGGCATCTCACAATTCCCCACAAAAGGTAAAAACAATGACGACGATGCAGATTCAAAAACAAGATCCAGAATATTGCTCGTAAGCCTATTAGATACTTGCATGAATGCAACAACAGCAATATTTCGGTTTTCCCCACATAAAACAGCTTCTCCATTTAAACTGAAAGGGAAAACTGGAAAACGCTCCCAAAATTTTAAAGACTTGCAAATCTAGGGCTACCAACTCACCGTGAAAGCAACAACATCTCAGCGTTCACATTGTCTCCTCATCTGATTTCAAATGCATTGATAATACTTTTCACATTATAGGTGTTATCCTTTAACTTGAAGAGCCGCCAGATGACCTGATGCTGCTAGAAACACTTGAAGCGCCGCTAGATGACCTGTTGTTGCTGCTAAAAATTGAATGGAAGAAAAATTTGAAAATTCATTCATGTTTATATTTTTTAAAAGCTTGTTACGCCCAGGAAAATAATAGCTTTCAAGTAAAATAACATGTCTATAATGGAAAAATATATAGTATCATGAGCTGTAAGTGACTTGATTGAAGTGGAATTTGGTTTATATCAAATTTCACGTTCAAATCTTAAAAAAAACTGATTCAACCTGAAAACTATTCCCCACACAAATTCTTTAGTTAAACAAAAAAAAATACTGAAAAGGGCAAGAGAGTACAACAAACTTGATAAAAAAAAGTATGGTGGTGTGAAAACACACCGTTATATTAATTTCAAACCTGACAGCGATTGCTGTTTACGCCCTCTCTCCGCGTATGCGTCGAGCGAGCTGGATGTCCATGGGCATTATAGTGACCCTCTTGGCGTGGATGGCACACAGATTGGTGTCCTCAAACAACCCAACCAGATATGCTTCGGCTGCTTCTTGCAATGCTGCCACAGCCGATGACTGGAACCTTAAATCTATCTTGAAATCTTGGGCGATCTCCCTCCCTCACCAGGCGCTGGAATGACAAACCATGCCTATATTCAAATTTCAAATTCGAATAATAGCCCGCCATGGATTCAAATTTGAAATTGAATGGGATGAATCCATGTTGATACATGGATGACATATGGGAGTGATAAAATGGAGGTTGGAAAATGTGGGAGTCGGTGACAGAGCGAAGGCCGTGATGGACATGATGGAAGGAAGTTTCCTGCTGTTGGCGTTAACGCCATCGAAACTGGGTGGGTCCACCTAAAGCCGGAAAAGCTCGGTTGATCGCCGGAGGGGCAGTACCGGAGCGGTCAAATCAATCTTCGATTCGTCAAACGAAAGACTCCTCCTCTTTTGATCTCAGTACGTGACTATATGCAAATCGTTAATTGCTATTATCATTTGGAGTTTTTTTTTGATTTACGAATAGGGAGCTAATGTGACAACTCCCAATCACCCAGCTCTAGCGACCCCCCTTCCCTCTGGCATGATGTGGACTCTGCGTGACCCAAAGCTCCAAACGGCGACGGAAACTGAAAACGCTCAGACAACAGTGTTAGCGGACCCCACCAGCTCGCGCCTCCTCCACCACCCCTCCTGCGAGCGCCACTCCTCTCCCACCCGCCACCCCCACGACCCCCGGCCACCTACCCAACATTAATGCTGCATTTTTTTGAATTTGAAATTCAAATAGCTCTCGGTTCATGAGACCCCGTCATTCGCCAAGCAGCTCCGCGACAAGCATTAGCTCCGAGGTCTAGCGTTCTAGCGTTGTTAGGTTTCCTTCCTGCTGCACTCCGAATCAGCTCAGCGCACTCATTTTAATTTCCAGCGTTCCAGTGTTCACAGGTTTCCTTCCTACCACTCATTTTCCCTGTTCCATGTTTGGATTTTGTTCTTCTTTCCTTTTTTATACACCTTGTTTATCACTTTTGGGATCGGGACTGGTAATTCGCGTTCTTGTCGGATCTTTTGTGCTTTCTGCGGCTATTCTTTTATGCCAAGTAATCTTCCCATTTCTAACACTTTTTACCACGACTGTGGATGAAGACAAATTTTCTTGTCCCATTTCAACTGCTTCTTATCTTCTAGAATAAGATGTATATCTCAAGTTTGCAGTGGAGTATGGTGATTATCTGAATGAGATAAATCGAGATCCCAAATATGGAAACCTAAGAACGCTAGGGTTTTGTGAAAAATTCTATTCATTTTGGCTAGAATTTGGATCATGGCAGGAAAAATTAGCAAAACAGGGACAATGTCAGCCACAAATTCTTCCCAATTATAGATATCTAACAGCCTTAACTGCTGACAAGAACTAAAATTCGAAGCACCTATGGTTGCTTACTGTTGGGAACTGAGATGCAGGTAGAATAATGGAGGTTTTATATAAGAATGGGTTACTCCCAATTGACTTTATATTGGTGGCAATTTGCTTCAGGAGGCTTTGTTAGTCTTGGTGGTTATCTGCCTCTTTTGTGCCAGCATCTACCCTACTTGCAAGCACATGCTTTTGAGGCTATATAGTTTTATCTGTTTGTTGCCCTGATTAAGAGTATCCACAGATTCATAGCCATAGCATAGTGGCATTATCAACAGATATATAATAGGAGTTCCTTAATTTTGGAAGCTCAAAGAGTGTCTTTGGTAGATGGGGCAACTATAGTAGTAGATTACAGTTCATAAGATTGTTGTACTTATACTGTCTCAGTGGGAACAAACTAGGAAAGCTTTATGGCATCAACAACCATATATATTTTATTGAATGTCTCCATTCAGCAGAAAATAAAACAAAATAATTATCAATCATAACCATAAACCTCAGTAAGTTTAAAACTTTGTTGCAACATCCTCTTGACTGCATCTAAGGTCCATAAAACTCTGAAAACTGAAGAATGGAAATGTCAAATATTTGGGGTAGCCAGACTCACATTTACTATGATGATGTAGATGCGTAGATGCTACTGTAGAGAATCTCAAGACAATTAACAAATACAGGGATAAAAGAGGTTACCAAGCCTTTTTAGAAAACTGTCACTTACTATGACTGTTGAAAAAAAAATAGTCCCATCATTTTAAGGTCCAATAAACTAGAAGTTTGAAAGAAGTTAAATAGATAATAAAATAAAATGATAGCAAGGCAAGATGAAATGATATATACCCATGTATTACGCAATCAGGTAACATAGAGAAGCCAAGGAAAACTTTTGGTATGCATATAATTTTTTTTTTCCTGTGGGCACTGGAAAATTATTTTCCAGCGCCTACAGGAAAATTTTTTTTATGCATAGAAAATATCCACTTACCAAATGTGTCTTCCTATTTGATACTACCTCTGTACTATCTATAGTCTTCCTTTTGACCATTGAGAAACATCTGTCCCAATAGTCTTCCTTGTTATAGGCATATAATGTTTTTTCCTGTCGGCGTAATTTTTTTTTCCTGTAGGCGCTGGAAAAATGATTTTTCCAGTGCCTACAGGGAAAAAAAATTATATGCCTATAACAAGGAAGACTATTGGGACATATGTTTCTCAATGGTCAAAAGGAAGACTATAGATAGTACAGAGGTAGTATCAAATAGGAAGACACATTTGGTAAGTGGATATTTGCTATGCATACAATTTTTTTTTCCTATGGGCATTGGAAAATTATTTTCCAGCGCCTACAGGAAAAAAACATTTATATGCCTATAACAAGGAAGACTATTGGGACAGATATAAATGTTTTTCCCTGTAGGCGCTGGAAAATAATTTTCCAGCGCCCATCAGAAGAAAAATTTATATGTTTTCCAGCGCCTACAGGAAAAAACATTTATATGCCTATAACAAGGAAGACTATTGGGACAGAGGTTTTTCAATTTTCCAGCGCCTACAGGGAAAAAAATTGTATGCATAGCAAATATCCACTTACTAAATGTGTCTTCCTATTTGATACTACCTCTGTACTATCTATAGTCTTCCTTTTGACCATTGAGAAACATCTGTCCCAATAGTCTTCCTTGTTATAGGCATATAATTTTTTTTTCCTGTGGGCACTGGAAAAGGAAAAAAAAATTATATGCCTATAACAAGGAAGACTATTGGGACAGATGTTTCTCAATGGTCAAAAGGAAGACTATAGATAGTACAGAGGTAGTATCAAACAGGAAGACACATTTGGTAAGTGGATATTTGCTATGCATACAAATTTTTTTTTTCCAGCGCCCATAGGAAAGAAAAATTATATGTTTCTTGCTCAAGGATGTTGGTCCAAGAATTTAAATTTTTTATGTTTCTCATCCCATTTATTATAAATCCAAAGAATATATACACAACCATCATAAATAAAGGGTGCTTAGTTTTTTTCTAGCATTCAAAAATCTATTACTGTTGCTATTTAGATTGCTGAGATCTTTTGGACTCAGAAATTGCTGCATAATCTCATAGGACCAGGATCAACACTGGAAAACCAATTCAACTTAGTTCACTTATACTAAGCATAGGGATCATAATTGATATTAGAACTTGTGATTGAATCCTTGTAATATCCCATTCCTGAGGTGCCATAGAGAGGAGGACAACCCATTTGAAAACTAGCAGACAAATTAGCTAGACCACTCATTTCTTTCTTTGGAAGGGGTTCACCCCTGATTGAGCCTCTGTGATCACCTTCAAAATCTCTGTATTTTTGGAGGTAAATAGTCAAGGGCTCCACATAATCATCAAAACCCAGCTTGCTCATAGCCCAATGAACATCTTCAGCAGTGATAGTTTTTCTCTGCTCTTTCTGGCAACGATCATTGGCTTCATTGGTGATGAAGCTTATGTACTTAGACACACATTCTTGAATGGTCTCCTTTGCATCATCATAAATCTTTGCATGGGTGGGCAGAAATTTCCTCATTATCCTAATGACATTAGCAATGGGTATGAACCTATCTTGCTCTCTCACAGCACAATTTTCCCTGTCTCCATCCTCAGAGTTGCGGCTGTCCTGGCTTGTAGGTCTGCCAACTTCGGACATCATACTTGCAAACATACAGAGGCAACGAAGCCCTATTTGTAGAAATAAAACCTTAATACTTTTACATATCAAATAGTTAAATAAAGCTCAGCTCTCCCCAAATATTATATTGTATTACAATACTGGGCCATGGAAACAATACTAGACTATCTTTTCATTTCAATAATAACATCTATGTAATCTGGAATATGTAGTTTGGTTTTTGTAGATAAGAGTTTGGATTTCCAATAGTGATGTTGAAAGTTGTGTGTTTTTCGAATCCATTTTAAGGACAATGGTGAGTTTGGAATTTCCATAGTGATGTTGAAAGATGTGTAGGTTTGAATCCATTTTAAGGACAATGGTCCTGGTTTTTCTTTTTTTAGATAAAGAGTTGGGAATTTCCATAGTGATGTTGAAAGCTGTGGAATTTTTGAACCCATTATAAGGAAAATGGTCATTGGGTTTCTGTGGTTTTTGTAGATAAAGAGTTCAAATTTTCCATAACGATGTTGAAAGCTGTGGACATTTCAAATCCATTTTAATGACAATGGTCCAAAGAAAGAGAAGACGAAGAAAAATGTATAAGTACAAAAATTCAGAGGAGAGGGAATGTAGTATGTATGATACTCTGATATAGCCCTACTGTAACATGCATTGGGAGAATTAGTTCCATAGGTATAGCATGACCACTTCGGGCACTTCCCCTAATAAGATAGGTAACCCTTACTAACCTACTAACATAGATCATCCAACAGAAAGTACTTTCCTCCACTTTCAATATTAACCAAGCCGGACCTTCCATGCATTGGAATGAACCTTCCATGCATTAAAATTCAGTTTGTTTTATTTGATTGTTGATTGTGCAGAAGTAGAAGTAGGGGCTGTGTGGAGGTGGTCTATCATATTCCTATAGTGTATAATTTCTATCTGCTTATTTTACGTTAATGAGGCCTCCAACAAAATACATGTTAGAGTTTTTATTGAATTGGAAACTTTCTTATTCAAATTATTTGTAAATCATATCCCTCGCCTCTTAGGCCTTGACATCTTCGGTAACATGTAGCGTGCTATAGTGTTTCTCAGCTTGGACAACCAATTAATTATTCTTTGTTTGCTAGGTTGTGGGTTTCGAGTCTGGTCTTGGTCCTGGTTATGTTTGGATAGTGGGTTTGGTGGTATTGTTTGGATTGTGATTTTGTAGAGTTATGTCTTGATATTTTCTTTATATGTTTTCACAGTTAAGAATATAATGTTGATGAAACTTACTGGAATATTGTGTATTTATTTATTTAATAATTTAATTTTTAATTTGATTTTAAATTTAAAGTTAAATTCAAATACATTCTGGTCTAGGACTTTTCCTATCATCTGTTACAACTTTTTGCTTTTGAAGATATGTGAAATGTTCATCTCTCTTCTAACAAAACACATAGAATTCCCGAAGTTCTCGCTAACCTCTCATATGTGTTTGATAACATGAATATATGTGTTAAAAAAATGGATATAATTTTAGTAGATCTATTTTTTAGGTCTGTCTGTGGCCTTGTTTTAGTGCTCATTGTAAGAAGGTGCCTCTTGCACATCGTGCTTCCTAGGCAACATATGCACAATAGCAGGGGTGGGGGCTGCAACGTTCCAGGGTCATCATAGGGCTCATTTATTTGTGCAGGAATCAGTTGCAAGGTTCCAGGGCTATCATAAGGCTCATTTATTTTTGCAGGAATCAGTTGAGGCTTACTTCAATGTTGTGGCCTAGAAACTCAACTAGAAATCCGGAATCTCAAAACCATGATGGGTGTTGAGAGGGCAAGCTTTTTTTGAGTATGAGACCTTGGAAGAGGTCTCATATTTCCCAAATCTCCTTTGTCACACTAGTGGTTGGAGAAAACGACATGTCAACTCATTTGCATTGAACTAGAAAATGAAGACTCTGCTGGATATAGTATTGAAAGACAAGCTAGCAGAAATTAATAATGTGTTTGCCTATTAATTAGAAGACATCAAGAGAACACAATATTTCTTCATGAACAGATTGGATTGCAAAGTTGGTCCATATAAAAATTCATCTTCAATGTAATTTTTATCCTACCATCGAGGTTGAAGCTCAAAGGACCTAACTATTTCTTTCTCCTAGGATTCTTAACATTCTGCTAGCTGCTTCTCTGGTTTTGTGTTATTTTTTGTACTGTTAGGATATAACAAAAATGTGTGGGTTTGCTTTTTGAATTTCTGTGTAATGAATAAGTGGGTAAGTCCCCTAGGTGATAATGAGAAACCTCCTAAGTGGAATGATGAATCAGCACTACATGAATGAAAAATGTAATCTGGTTTTGGAATGTTGAATCAGCACTACATGCATGCAAAATATAATCTGGTTTTGATTTCTGTGTAATGAATAAGTGGGTAATCTGGTTTTTTATTTCTATAAATGCATACATGTTTGATATTAATTTATTGTCTTTTTATGTTGTAGGTTTTTTAAGTGTGGAAAATGGTCGAAAAGTGGACATTGTGTATCGAAGTTTCCCATCGTCCAAATCCTGGACAAGCCACAGTTAAATATGTGCTTTACAATCCGGCACGAAATCATGTAGTGCACAGAAACATAGATCTACATGGGAGGACAACTAATAATGAAGCCTACTATATCGCCCTTATTGAGGGCTTAAAAGAGGCAAAAAACAATTTTGTGAATGATATTGCAGTTTACATGAACTCGCAACTCATCTGCAATCAGCTCAATGGCATCTTTGAAGTTCTAAAAGCAAATTTAAAACCCCTATACACAGAAGCAAGAATGTGGAGCTCTCAGTTTAAATATTTCAGCATACAATGGCTTTCAGACATTCATAGGATGTCCACTAATATACTGGTGGCAGGAATGTCAAGTGTAGATGCATGTGTTAGAGATGAAACCAGATCATGTTTAATTGCAATTGAAGTCATCAATCATCATCAGGATAGCTCTCAAATAAGTGTATGTGTTATTCTTATAATTTTCCTTGGGGCTATGATGGCATGGTTCTTTCACTAGAGAAGAACCGATTGTAATTTTGGATGGTTCGCGATATAATACATGAATCTTTTTGAGGGTATAATTATTTTATGTTGTGTTATTTTTCCATTTTTCTGTTGGGTAAAAATTGTTTTTGTCTTTACTTTCTTGGGATATAATACATGATAGATTAACATGGATAATTTTCAGAATAGTAAAAGTAAAACTTAAAAAACAAATTTGACACTCTATAGTAGGTATTCTATATAATCAAACAGCTGGGCAAAGCAGCTCAATAATTCTATATAATTAACCTTGTGCTCCATTCAACAATTGTATATAAATAACTCTAACTAATGTGCTGAACTTGAAGATCTGAGAAGCAGGTCCTACCTCTACCACTACCATTCCTAATCTGATTTGGTTATGAACTTCAAAAATCATGAGAAAATTCAGTTACCACTACCTCTCATGGAAATGGTCATAGATGAATGACTTACTTAACGTAGTTGAACCCCCAAAAATGATATCTAATATAATGCACTGCAAAAACCATTCAATACTTAAATACAAAGAGTGAAGAGAGCTCTTATTGAATGGTTCATGAGGCATAATACTTGCTAAGGCTTTGCTCATGGGGTAGCAAGTTAAGAGGGCTTGATTGTGTGGAAAACTCCATAGTTAAGCGCGCTTGAGCCCGAGCCGATCTGGGATGGGTGACCTCTCGAGAAGTCCTGGTTACCAAGTGCAAGCCCCGGAAGTGATGATTGACGCTATGTGATTCAGTTCACTAGTTTCAATCCCACTTCTTCACCCCCGTGAGCATCACCTAATGCAATGAGTGCTAAGTGGATTATTCAAAAATCATTAGAAAATACAATTACGACTACCTCTCATGGAAATGGTCATAGATGAATGACTTACTTAACGTAGTTGAATCCAAAAAAATGATATCTAACATAATGCACTGCGAAAACCCCTCAATACTTAAATACAAAGAGTGAAGGGAGCCCTTCTTGAATGGTTCATGAGGCACAATACTTGCTAAGGTTTTTCAAATGCAGTAACAAGCTTAATTGACTTGATTGTGGGGAAAACTCCATATTTAAGTGCGCTTGAGCAAGAGTCGATCTGGGATGGGTGACATCCTGGGCAGTCCTGGTTACGGGGTACAAGCCCTGGAAGTGATGATTAACACTATGTGATTTAATTAACTAGTTTCAATCCCACTTCTTCAACCCTATGAGAATCACCCGATGCAATGAGTGCTAAGTGGACTATTCAAAAATCATGAGAAAAGTTAGTTATAACTACCTCTCATGGAAATAGTCATAGATTATTGACTTACTTAATGCAGTTGAATCCCCAAAAATGATATCTAATATAATGCACTGCAAAAACCCTTCAATACTTAAATACAAAGAGTGAAAAGAGCTCTTATTGAATGGTTCATGAGGCACAATACTTGCTAAGGCTTTGCTCATGGGGTATCAAGTTAAGAGGGCTTGATTTTCTGGAAAACTCCATAGTTAAGCACGCTTGAGCCCGAGCCGATCTGGGATGGGTGACCTCTCGAGAAGTCCCGGTTACCAGGTGCAAGCCCTGGAAGTGATGATTGACGCTATGTGATTCAGTTCACTAGTTTCAATCCCACTTCTTCACCCAAGTGAGCATCACTCGATGCAATGAGTGTGAAGTGGACTATTCAAAAATCATGAGAAAAGTCAGTTACGACTACCTCTCATGGAAATGGTCATAGATGAATGACTTATGTAATGTAGCTGAATTTGAAAACATGATATCTAATATAATGCACTTCGAAAACCCCTCAATACTTAAGTAAAAAGAGTGAAGGGAGATCTTATTGAATGGTTCATGAGGCACAATACTTGCTAAGGTTTTGCAAATGGGGTAGAAATCTAAGTGGACTTGATTGTGGGGAAAACTCCATAGTTAAGAGCGTTTGAGCCAGAGCCGATCTGGGATGGGTGACCTCCCGGGAAGTCCTGGTTACCAGGTGCAAGCCTCAGAAGTGATTATTGACGCTATGTGATTCAGTTCACTAGTTTCAATCCCACTTCTTCACCCCTGCGAGCATCACCTGATGCAGTGAGTGCTAAGTGGACTATTCAAAAATCATGAAAAAATTTAATTACAACTACCTCTCATGGAAATTGATAAGGACTTAAATTTCTAATTACTAAGACAGTGCCTAGCGAGTTGAGTCCCTACATGTGCACTGAAATTATAAGGTAACAATCATATAGTAGATATTTATTTTTATATATGGAACAAACAGTTATGAAAAAATTCAATGGCTCAAATTTTTATACGCAAGAGGTGAAGGTGCAAATGAATCTGATGCATAAGAACCTTTGGAGCTTAGTAAAAGGACTATAACCATCACCCCAAGATCCAAAAAAATTAGTTGAATGACAGGAAAGGGAAGAGACAACTAAGACTATTATAGGACTATCTTTGTGAGATTCTCAACTTCACCTTATAGACTTAGGAAAGTCCTCTTCACAAATATGGGAACACTTCAGAAAAATATTTGGGTAAAAGGCTGTGAATGCAAAATTATCTTTGAAATTATAGTTATTCAAACTCAAAATGCATAATGGGGTATCATTGTCTATAAACATAAATGATCTAAAATCACTCATATGGTAGCTGGAGGAAATTGAGGTAAAAATAGAAGAAGAAGTTACCAGGTATATTTTGTTAAATAACTTATCTTCAAATTATGATAATGTTATTTTCACCTTAAGTCAATTTTCCTCTAGATCATTAGATGAAATGATTGTAGCAATGTTAGTAGAATAGAAGAGGATGAAATTAAGTAACATGGAGGACAACTCACATGATGAGATGACACTATTCTCAAATGGCAAAGTCAATAAAAACAAGAAATCAGTAGAATGTTTTTATTTTCAAAATAATGGGCATACAACATTCAATTGTAAAACTTGTGCCACAGATCTCTTAAATGGAAAATTAAAGGAATCACCCAACATAGCTACCATTAAAGACTTGCCAGAGGCCAACCTTGGGGACTTCTTAGATTGTGTCAATGATAATGAATTTAATACAAAGCCTCTCCTACTTTTCTAAAACATCTATAAGTTATCATATTAGTTATTTTTTATCAATGTGTGTATGTGTGTGTGAAGAAAGGTGAGTTGCATAATTGAGTGTTGGATAAGCTATGTACTTAGACAGGTTACCTATATAACTAGAAGTGTGTATTTCAGTGCACACTACTTCAGTGCACATTACTAGGATGGAAACTTGTCCATAGATATATTCAATATCTAGGCTATTCTTCGCTCTGGTAAAGAAATGTCAATTATGAAAAGTTCATCAATGTTGGTCAGAGGCAAGTATGTTTCAAATGGAGATCAGGTGGTAGATCGCGTGGTAGTGAAATATGAGAAATGTCTGCACGATCCCAGAGTGAGTGTAATTACAAATGAAGACCATTTATATGTAACGTGTGACTTATGTAATAATAAGTGTTAAGTGGGAACTTGGAAATAACGCTTACTTTAGCAAATAGTTAAAATTGGTTTGTTAAGGACTTAAGTTGTTGAGATAACCAATCTCTTAATTTATAAACTGTTAGATCTCATAAGCACTATATATACTTAATATAATTATATGATTAAGAAAACACCCATACATTTATTTATTATTAAGATAAATAATAAATAAATAAAATTCAATAATTTCACTATGCATATAAAAACAATTAATTAAAACAACATTGACAATAAAACAATTATAATCTTATTTTTAAATTAATAATATCATCTCACTATTAACATCACCTCTCCTCTAGATTAATGCTAATTTCAAACTTTTCTTGCTTTGGAAAAAAAAAACCATCAAAATTATCCACGTTATTCAATAATAATGTAGACTTTCAATCTTTATATAACTTTCAAAACGGAAACCCAAGGAAGGAGATGATTTCTTCGAATTGGTCCTTTTTAATGCAGGTACCAGAAGAACTTGCATTAATTGGATTAACTCGGATTGGATAGTGAGCTTGTTCGGGCCTTAATTGAAGTGAATATATAGTAAGACGAAGGGTGTAGAGGTCTTTCAAGTTATTTGGCCAGTTGAATCCACCACAAGCACTTCTGGGATGAAGCATGGAGTCTCGAAATGTATAGTAGAATATGGAGCCAATGGAGTTTCATGAGGTACAAATAACAGTTGGTAAAAAAAACATAAATTGAAGTAATAAGATGTTGAAAAGAGGGGCGGAACCCTGAGGCAGAGAGAAAACGAAACTTGGAGACGGAACAGTAAACGCGGTTTCAACCTACAAAACTGGCAGTATCGCGCGGCGCTTCAAGCAGTAAGTTGAAATGGCAAGAAAAATGTGATATATGTGTTTGTTTGACGTGTGGCTATAAGTGGTTTCCAAAAACCACTTATATCACATTTTTTTTTAGCGTTAATGCTTTTAGGTTAAGAAAAACACGAAATTCGTTTTAAGCCGTTGGATCATTGATGTCGATGCGATGACGTATCAACCGTCGGATGGGGAGGGGCAGTTAACTGCTGGGCCCTAGTCCATCGCGCGAGTCTAAGGAGTAAGTCTCGTGCAATTTCATAGAGCGACCACCGTCGGATTGATTGATCGGAACACGACGAACTACGGACCATCAGATCCATTCGACATTAAGTCATGGTAGTATGCTGTGGGCCCAATTGATATTTCATGCTAGCATTGGCATTTTACATGGAGATTCATATAACCTTTATTGATGTCGTTGGTTTATATCTAATTGTATTGGTATTAAATCAACCAAATTCTAACTTTGAAATGAGATATTCACATAGTTCAAACACTAAGACGAGCCTCGAAGTTTAATCATAAAGTCTAGGTAATTAATAATAAAACCAAAGTTTTGTATTATGGGATGTAATATCCATTCCGTATGGTGGCCCATTACGGTTTAAGTATGAAGTCGAAGTGTAATTTTTGAAAATTCTTTCAAAGGTTGTGAAATCAAACAACTTCATAAAGTGGGTTTATAAAAGAGCATCCACACTGGAATTTGAAGGCTAAAGTTTAGTATGGAAATGTTTGAATATTAATTCAACTAGGGAGTTTTAACCATGGGTTTTAACCTTATATATAACTATGAAGATAATTCTAATTGTAAGAACCACTTAACGACCTAGTGGAACTCTTTAACGAGGTATCATTACATTTATTCAATACTAGCTAAAAATATAGTGGACATATTCCACCTTACATTAAATGACCTCCATTATTATTATTATTATACCAATATATACCAAGGTTCCATGGATAAGTGTTGAACACATTTTTGAAGTAATCTAAAGAATCAATTTCCACATAAAAGTGTGAACCATCATGTTGGTTGAAGTAATCCAATATCCACCTTAAACATGGGTTCCATATCTAAGTGTTGATGTTGACTTCTCTTGGAGGATAATTATATTAATTTCTAGTTGAAAATGGTGTTCCAAATACCTACCCTGGTCTCGTGGATCAAAACATATAGATCATCTATAATTAAGAAGTTGGCCAAATAATACACTACAACAAGGGAATAAGAAAAGTTGAAAACTCATGGCCATGACCAATTGTTGTCACTCCTCCATGATGTTCTATATATAAGGTGGAGTAGAGTCATCACATAGGATGAAAGTAGTTGTCATCCCAAAAATGATGATTATTTAGATACCAATCACGACAAGCATCCTCAAGATCATAGAAGGCATATCATAGTCTTGATTATATTCTTCCTTAATTTCAATGTATATATGCCTAATAATATAGGTTTATTGGCATTTAGTTATCATTTCTTATTTCGTTTTGATTCCTCGAGACCAATCCTAAAGAAAGTGTTTTACAACCTTAGCACATACACGTCCATGACAGTTAGGGGATGAAACATCCAACAATTTTAGCATGTGCAATACTGATTGAAATAAAAAATATAATATATCAAATAAAACATATAAATATCCTCTATCCAATGGTGATGATCTAATGGAAATTGGAGGCCCATGTTAAAATTTATGAGCTCTGCAGTCTGCGAGGTCATCACAAAAAAGCTTGGAAATTGTTGATTTTAAATCAATGATATCTTGCCCTCTCAAACTTTGATTGAGATTATTTTTTATTTGAAATTGGTTGATTTATGTGAGGAATTTAGATATATAAATTTCTTCTACAAATTAATCCTGGAAAGCTACACGAATTTTGTAAATATTGCAGCCCTTGTTTTATTCCCTACAAAAAATCCAAAAGAAAGGGAAACAAATTGCCCCACTTTGAAAGAGGGAAGGAATTTGATACCACTTGTTAAGTACCAAAGATATAAATATAACTCACATGTAGGATATCTAGAAATATGATAAAACACTCCAAACTTTAATATGAAAACACCTTACAATTGACGCTTTTATGGAAGGAATCCACTCCTATTCACTTGCCTCTTTGAAGGGACAACCTCCTAATCAGCTAAGCTCGATTAGGATAGTCTTCCACACATCTCATAAAGAGTTCCCAATTATTACTTAATTTTCAGGAGAATTATAATCATAACAAATCCTTAACTACCTAGTGAACCTTTTTAAATGAGGTCCCATTACATTTATCAAAAACTAACTATGATAGAAGATCTTATTTATATAATATAGTGGATGTCCACCTTACATTTAATAGCCTCCATTATTATCATTCTACTATTATCCCCCTCAGGTACCTCCCTAGGTATCTAATATTACCCCACTAGATACAATACACTTTGCCCCTCTATAGGTTCTTGGTTGTGATAAAGAAAGAGCATAGGTTGGGTGTCATTATTAGGAAGACTCTTTCTTATTAGAGTAGAATGGAAAAGGGTGTGAGGCATGCCAGAGGAGGAAAGAAGCAAAAAAATAATGGATGGCTACATAGAGCCCCCTCCTCCAATTAAACTACTCCATAAAATAATTGTTGGGTATGTGTTATATTCTTTCCACGACTAAGCATTCGCAGGGGGGTAAGAGGGGGGGTGTTAGCCCCCCCTGTCGGGGTCCAGGACAACGTCCCGATGAAAATTTTTGGTCCTTAATTTCTAGTGGGTAGTCTGCGCCCATGGTTTTGGGGTACGATGGTTTTCGGCCCCTAGTATTTTTATAGATTCGGTCAAGGGAACTACGGTTATGTTCTAATACAGGGTTAATGGATTACAGTTCATGTATGCTTTGACATGTATATATATGTGTTGTAACACTAAAAGGAATATAATGAAAAATCAAGCTGGTCGTCTCGATTTGGGATCCAGGGGAAAATCTCTTTGTTTATCTGTTTTCTGTTTTATGCTCTCGCTAGTGTTTATTTTTCGTTATAAGATTCGTGTGTCTGATTCATCCTCCTTTAGCTCAAACTCTATCTTCTCAGGTTCCTTTGGTATGAGTTCATGTTTAACAACATCTTTCACCTCTCTAAACACCACATCTCGGCTGTACACAACCTTCCTTGTTTCTGGGTTCCAAAGCTTGTAACCTTTTAAACGATCCTTATAACCAATAAAGATGCACCTTTCAGATTTATTATCCAACTTGGTCCTTTTCTGCTTTGGAACATGTACATATGCATCACATCCAAATACCCTTAGATGTGAAAGATCAACTCGGGAAAGAAGGCAACCAGAAAGGTATAGTCCATCTGCTTTCTGATCAGGTTTTGCCTTAACTATAACTGATGATGATCCCAGAACTGTCAGGGAGGCAGTAGATTCAGAGGATGGAAAACTTTGGAAGGAGGCTATGGTTGATGAAATGGCATCCTTGCATAAAAATGAGGCATGGGATCTGGTGGAGTTGCCGGCTGGAAGGAAGCCCATCGAGAGAAAATGGGTGTTTAAAAAGAAGATGAATGTAGAAGGAAAGGTGGAGAAATACAAAGCTCGGTTGGTAGTAAAAGGTTATTCCTAGGTGCCGGGAATTGATTTTGGTGATATTTTTTCTCTTGTTGCCAAAGTTAATTCTATTAGATTACTTTTATCTGTTGCTACTGCATTTGATTTTGAGATAGAACAGATGGATGTGAAGACAACATTTCTTCATGGGGATCTAGAAGAGGAGATCTACATGAAGAAACCTGAAGGCTTTATGGTTAAGGGTAAGAAAGAACTGGTATGCAAGTTGAAGAAGTCTCTATATGGGTTAAAACAATCACCAAGGATGTGATATCCGAAATTTGATACCTATATACGGGGACTTGGCTTCACCAGAAGCAAGGAGGATCACTGTGTTTATTTTAAATTAATTGGTGACCGTGTTATTTATTTGGTCTTGTATGTGGATGATATGTTGTTGATTGGAAATGCCAAAGAAATTATCCAAGATTTGAAGACCCAACTGTTCTCCAAATTCGACATGAAGGATCTGGGTGCTGCAAACTATATTTTGGGCATGGAAATTAAGAGAGATCGGGCAAAGAGGAAGCTCTGGTTAAACCAGAGGAAGTATGTCGAGACTATATTGCGGAGGTTCAATATGCAGGATAGTAAACCGGTGAATGTTCCTATTCCTGTAGGTGTAAAGCTGTCTGCTGAACAGTGTCCCAAGACACAAGAAGAAGAGGAGGATATGTCCCGTGTTCCATATGCAAGTGCAGTGGGTAGCCTGATGTATGCAATGGTCTGTACTAGACTAGACATTGCACATGCAGTGGGAGTATTGAGTAGGTTTATGTCAAACCCAGGGAAGGAGCATTGGACAGTAGTGAAGCGGGTTTTCAGATATTTACATGGCACTAGTGATTATGGCTTGTGCTACCAGGGAAGATGTAGTGTACCTATGGGGGGATAATATATCCATAGGTACACTACAGAAGACTAGGATTGGAAAGAATGTTGGAAATTCGTGGCTTTGTTGATGTAGACTGGGGTGGAGATCTGGACCAAAGAAGATCTACAAGTGGGTATGTGTTTAGCCTATTTGGAGGCACAGTCAGTTGGATGAGTAAAAGATAGTCTGTAGTGGCTCTTTCAACTACAGAGGAAGAAAACATAGTAGCCACTCATGCAAGTAAGGAAGCAGTCTGGTTGCAAATATTTTGTTCAAGTATGGGGTTAGTACAACAAGCTATAAGGATAGACTTTGATAGCCAAAGTGAAATTTTATTGGCTAAGAACCCTGCTTATCATTCAAAGACAAAGCACATTGATGTTCAATATCACTTTGTTAGAGATATGGTTGAGGCTAAAATGGTGTTGCTGGTAAAGGTAGACACTTTGAAGAATGTTGTAGATGCATTGATGAAGTCTGTGAGCACTCAAACGTTCTCTTGGTGTAGAGAAACAATAGGTGTTGAAGAATTGGGCCAATGACTAAGCTCTCTTGTGGCCCCCTCCGGAAAGAAAACATCAAGTGGGAGAATGTTGGGTATGTGTTATATTCTTTCCACGACTAAGCACGTGTGGGGGGTAAGAGGGGGGGCGGTAACCCCCCCTTTCGGGGTCCAGGGTAGCACCTCGGCGAAAATTTTTGGTCCTTAATTTCCAGTGGGTAGTCCGCGCCCATGGTTTTGCACATGGTTTTGGGGTACGATGGTTTTCGACCCCTGGTATTTTTGTAGATCCGGTCAAGGGAACTATAGTTATGTTATAATCCAGGGTTAATGGATTAGGATTCATGTATGCTTCAACATGTATATATATGCGTTGTAACACTAAAATAAATAGAATGAAAAATCAAGCTGGTCGTCCTAATTTGGGATCCAAGGGAAAATCTCTTTGTTTATTTGTTTTATGTTTTATGCTCTCGCTATTGTTTATTTTTCGTTATAATATTCGTGTGTAGATAATTTCTATTCAGGGTTAAAAACTACACTAATAATCATAATAAATATAAAAAAATTATTTAAAAAAAACACTCTTTATTAGCAAGGTAAATAAAATGCAATTCCATCCCTACTAAATAATGATTATATTTTGACCTATTAGAAAGGAATTTTTATACAAAACAAAATTGGGGACTGTGGCTTTACCCGACATCAAACAACATCAATACAGAGTGGATCCCATAGGGCAGCACCTGCTCACCTGTTCATGAAGCTAATCTACCTGTAGAAAGATACAAAGGCTTAATCTAACCAGACAAACTGTGACTTCCTTCCACACTATTCTATTTGATTTGTTCCACTGTATTCATTCGGGAATGTGGTCTCCATATCAAAAATTTTCTTATCAATGCCTGAAATATGATGAGCGCAGTGTTTCTAGAACAGATTGTAGTTGTTGCTTAAAATTCACATGGAAATTTGTGGCTAATAAGTCACATAGCCATCCTAGTTAGTCTGCCTCTTAGTCATAATGGTTAATAGAATTCAGTGTCAAAATAATCTTAGAGATTTAATAGTGATTTTATATGTAATGGATAAAACCTAAAGAGGTATGTTGGTGGCCCCTTTGTCTTTTGTACAATCCATGAACATGAACATGAATATGGATTTCTACAACTCAATGGCTTTGCAGCAGCAACAACAACTAAAAAATTCACAACAACAACAATTTGCAGATAGACAATGGTGCAATGGGTGCTGTCTTTATTTCGAGATGAAGACTGACCAAATTTGCGTATGGATCCAATGTATCAGTTGAAGATTAAATTACTGCTATTTTTCATGTAGTATATATATGAATAAGGAAAGTGATGTTTTGAATTAACATTCTCCATAATCCAATCTCTGGAAGTAAATGATTGAAGGTTGGAGATAAACTTGTCAGCTCAATCTCTTTACATATTTCATCGGATAATGGAGATAAAATTGTGCCAAAAAAGCGTTTGAATTCCGAAACCACTTCGATATCTTCAATTAATATTCTCCACCATATAATGTTTCATTCTCCTCAAACACATTTGACCAAAGGATGGAGATAAAAATGTTGTAGTGAAATTTGAAATCACAAAACAGTTCGAGGCATTTGCAAAAAATACGCCAATTTTGCTACTGAATGAAAATGTGCCTATGTATTACAGTACTATCAAGCAAATTTATTGTTTTCCAACATAACATTTAAAAGTAAACAACAAATATCCATTAACTGCATCATCGAATTCCTGATGTTCTCTTTTCATTTATATAGAAAAAATGAAGTATATGTACACACTTGCAGCTTATCAGAAGCTGGAATAATTTTAAGGTCTCCTAACCCTAGCTAGGGAAACCAATATAACCCTAACAACAAAGTGCTCCACACTAGGAATCACATGTAACCAAAGCTGGCCACTCCACCACGAATCGGTATATCGGACAATAAACAAAAAGATGCAGTTTCTATCACAACTTTTTTCTGAAACCAATTTCTGTGTTGTCTGCAAGTTTTGTGATGTCAGTGACCCAATCATATTTGGATAGAGGGGGACCCATTGAAGAAGTTGTTGTGTCTGTAACATGACAATGAATTTTTCATCAGAGAAGATAATAAGATGACAAGTAATAAATGCATCAGAATACAAAGAAGATCAATTAAAAGTCTCGTCCTAAGCACCTTGACTCATTTGATAAAAATAGTTATAGTGTGTCTGTGAACATCCTTCATCTGAAATCACATTAATTGGACTTTCCAGCCCTGCAAACATTCCAGCACTACATTAAAAACATGAACAACAACCGGTGCTAATCGTTAGGAGCGAAGACAATGCAAACAAACATGGAAATTCACCAATTTCCGTGATGTCAGTGGCCCAATCCTGTTCTGGTCGAGGGGGGCCCAATGATGAACTAGCTGTGTTTGTAAGATGACAACACAATTTCCATCAGAGAAAAAAATAACATGTCAAATAATAGATGCATCAGAATACATGGTAGATTAATCAGCAAGCTTGTCAAATGTACCTTGACTCATGTGATCAAAAGGTTGATTGTTGGTCCGTGTACATCCTTCATCTGTAATCACATTGATCGAATGTTGCGGCTCTGCAAAAATTACAACACTACATTAAGCTAAAATAAATAGCAAAGATCAAAGACATTGCAACAAACTTGAAAAATCAACAAAGCGATCTAAACATAGCAACAAACTTGGAAGATCACGAATTTGATCTAAACATACTGATATCGTCTCCTTATAGAACTTACTTGGAACAATAGAGGAAGCCTTGTTGGAGGGAGGACGACCACACCTGTTGAGGTGTGGAAACTGAAATGGTTCATCTTCAGATGCAGAGACATTCAAATCAATATTCAAGGTGACCTTCCCTTTCCTTTTTTTTTTTTTTGGACTAAGGAAACTCTTCTTCCTCTTCAAGGATGACTCATAAGCACCCAAACCAGTTGCAAAATCATAATCCATAATATTAATATTATTAGCATCATCCACAAATTTTTTAGCTAGATCAATCAACTGTTTTGTCTTGCTCACAGTGGAAGGATGAATATTCCTAATCAGGTCTAGATAACCAAACAACTCCTCTCTCAACACACCAAATTCTTCAACATTGTCATCTTCAATATTGGTTGGGATAGTATTTGCAGGAACGTTTGGTGCCTCTGTACTTATCTCAAAAGGGACATTCAACTGATTGGGTGTGGTATGAAGATCTAATAAAGGGTCTAAATCAATCAAGGAGGAATGAAACCATTCTACCTTTATAGCATGCTTGCAAATGTTCCCCCGAATAGACCATGGACAATCGCAAGTGATAAAATTTCTGCGATGTAAAATGTAAGATATTCCTTATCGTCTTTTCTTTGACTCCTTACCCAATAAGCATGAGATATGCTCTCATGAGGCCTGCAATCACTGTCTGGAATTCTTCTAGCCTTTTCCATTGATGATTCAAGCTGCATCTCTTTCTTGTGGTTGTTATAATATCCTTCTTTTTTCAAAATTGCCTTGAATCAATAACATGGCTCAACATTTTTTAGGAGAGTGTAGAATAGCCAATCCATTCTACGAGAACATTTCTTTCACTTATCACATAGAAATGTTGACTTTAGGTAACCGTGGTATGATTCCACAACATTATTTGTCTCCTGGTTTGCATGAGGAAAATATCTGTAGCCTTTAACCCACATGCCTACATGGAAAGACTCAATTAGTAAATATAATTTGTCCAACATAAATGACAAACATACAACATAGAAGGAATATTATGCAAACTTACAAATCTTGTCACCAGCAATCCACGTCTTGTAGAAATAGTCCAAAAACTTCTTCTCAGTTGCATATTTGATGAAAAAAGCATTTATTGCATCATCCACTTCATCAGTACAATGATATTTCATGATATGGCCAACTTCATTGAACATTTCTTTTGCTTTCTCTGAGCTGCTAACCAACCAATTAACATTATTGACCCATGCCCTCCTTACGTGCCAAATACACAAAATCACTTCACATTTCGTGATTCTCCTGTGACATTTAATTCATTTTTAGAAATTCTTAAAATGAATGCAATTCGAAATGTCAAATAAGAATATTGATGTTACCTCAAAGCAATGATTTCAACCATAGCATCGTCAACCATGAAGGCGTTGACCCTCCAATTTGGACGAGTCCGAAAACACCTAAGAATGAGGCTCTCCAGCCATACTTGTATATCTTGTGATGTATTACGTGACATCACCACCCAAGCCATTGGTACCCCGCTCTGTTTCTCATCAAAGACTGCAAGCGTGTACAACTGATACTGTCATTTTAAATGAAATGAAGTTAATTTTAACATAAATGATTTTATTGAAGCAATCATTGGAAAAAAACTCACCCCATATTTGTTTGTACTGAATGTTGAGTCCCTGGCTATCAAAATTTTGTGGGATAGCTTGACCATAGTTTCCAACATCCATTTTGTTTGTATTCTAGCTATAAAAGGGATGCCCGCGCCATTGGGCTTCTGGTAGAAGAAGAAATCATCATGGTTTCTTTGATACCAAAGATTCAAACTCATTTCATCTTTGCTATGCAACTGATAACTTTCTTCATTAGATGATTATAAATGTTTACAACATCTTTTCTGTGTAAGAAGAAATCCCTGTCTCTGGATGTAGCATCTATGTCAAGATATTTCTTTATATGTATTTTACAAACAGAGTCAATTGGAAGTTCAAGAAAATAACAGCTTTCTAAATAAGAAATCATGTCCTTCAAAAGTCTTGGCTTTCTCTCAGTAACATCATCACTTAAAGTGCTGTATTTACCATGACAAGGCCATGCTTGCCCATCTTCGTGATCATACTGATTGTATGTTATTACTGCTATGTTGGGATCTTGAACCATAATCTTTACAATGAAATGGCATTGGCATCCCCTCTTTTTGGCAAATGCCTTCCTTCCTTCGCTTTTCCATTCTTCTCTCTTGTCAGCTGGACCATATGAGCAATGATAACTGAAAAATAAATTACAGGAATGTTACCAAATCTGGTAAATATAAATCATATTTAATATCAACATGTAAACAGTGTAGTTCTAAAATACTTACAACTCATATTGTAAGGCTCTTGCGCTCGGGGGTTTGCTTTGTTTACGCAGGAAGGAACATGGAGCATCTGGATTCGATTCCTCTCCTTTCATAAAATCATCAACTCTTACTTTGGGAATTTTTGCAACACGGTCAATATTCATGTTTTCTTTGTAGATTTCAGCCCAAACTAAATCTTTACTAGAAAAAATGACTTTATCTTTTGGGTCTTGCACCTCAAGGGCCATGACTGACTTCCATTTCTTTTCCATGATGGATGACTGTCTGCAAGAATATGTGAAAAGATATTAGGGAGCTGGAAATGATGAGAAGGTGATTTGTACATATACAACAATAAATATAGTAATTGCATCTCCATGAAATGATGTAGTGGAAAATGATTTCTAGTACTCCTGCAGGAGCACTAGTACTGCTGTAGGTGCTGGGAAATAAATTTCCAAGGTGCTGGAAAATCATTTTCCAAGGAGCTGGAGCACTAGTACTGCTGTAGGTGCTGGAAAATCAATTTCCAAGGTGCTGGAAAATCATTTTCCAAGGTGCTGGAGCACTAGTACTGCTATAGGTGCTGGAAAATCAATTTCCAAGGTGTTGGAAAATCATTTTCCAAGGTGCTGGAGCACTAGTACTGTTGTAGGTGCTGGAGCACTAGTACTACTGTAGGTGCTAGAAAATAAATTTCCAAGGTGCTTGAAAATCATTTTCCAAGGTGTTGGAAAATCATTTTACAAGGTGTTGGAGAACTAGTACTGCTGTAGGTGTTGGAAAACAGATTTCCAAGGTGCTGGAGCACTAGTACTGCTGTAAGTCCCCGAAAATAAATTTCCAAGGTGCTAGAAAATCAATTCTCTTCAGTAGTACATCTCGATTTGAAAACATTTGAAAACTTTGTCAGTATAATATCATTCTCTTCCATTCATATATGACACCATCAACCTCAACTTCAAACAAATATTCTTTGTCATATGCACAGAACACTAATTAATATCAAAATTTTTCATTTGACCTTCGTTCTTTGTCCAATCACAAATTTCAACACATTGGACGCACATCAACAATCACATGCACATATCACTCTCTATATGAAAAATGTACCCTTTCCTTTATTTGCACATATCTGGTGCAGTAATTATTTAGTCAGATATGCACACTATCAAATTTACATTGATTTTTTTTTTTAGTTTTTACTATGCACAGTATGTCTATTATTTGGTCTCTCTACTCTTTTCTGAACATGTAAATAAAAAACATTAACGAATCAAGAAAATACAATGTTATGACTCAAAAACATATTAAACAATTAGTAAACAAGAGTCTCCACAGAGACCAACCAGAAGCAATGTTGAAACATTTGTGCAATGGAGATATGCACACCCAAGTCAATAGAACTAAGTCTCACCTATTGAATCGAATCACATCTTTCATTTTAATCACATAGTAACTAAACACACAATACTCTACATCCACCCATTTAACAATAATGTCCAAATCGACATTAACAATGAAATTAAACATATAACAACAATGCCCACCCATTTATTAACATGATCCACTTAACAACATTCCTATATATCTCATTCATAGGTTAAGAAAATATAATCACTTTTGGAATTGGCTGAAATGGGTATGCCACTATGAGAACTAGAACATTGCCCATTTCATTAACAAACCTTACCCATTTCATTACCCATTTAACAAACATTACCCATTTCATTAATAACAATGTCCACCCATTTATTAACATGATCCACTTTACAACATTCCTATATATCTCATTCATAGATTAAGAAAATATAATCACTTTTGTTATTGGTTGAAATGGGTAACCCACTATGAGAACTAGAACATTACCCATTTCATTAACTAACCTTACCCATTTCATTACCCATTTAACAGACATTACCAATTTCATTAACAACAATGTCCACCCATTTATTAACATGATCCACTTAACAACATTCCTATATATCTCATTCATAGATTAAGAAAATATAATCACTTTTGGAATTGGTTGAAACGGGTAACCCACTACGAGAAATAGAACATTACCCATTTCATTACCCATATATCACAACGACTTCATATTCTCATATCGATCACCCTCAAGTGCAAAAAAATCACGAATAATCATACAAATTTATAAGCCATTTTCCCGTTTATTATGATGGGGAAAACCATAGATCTGTTGATGGTATAAGGTTGTAATCCCAGAATTGAAATTATAACAGTTCATAGGATGTGATGTGGGTCTAACCGGTTCTTGACCACCTTCATCACTTTTTCTCCAGGTGGTTGGGACCGGTCATTATGGAGGTCCACGTCAAGTGCGGTTGATCAAGAATAGTAGAGGAATAGTTAATGAATAGTCTGCCTTGCAATGGCTTATGTAGATTAATTTCAAGAATAGTTAATGAATAGTTAATGATGAGTCTGCCTTGCAATGATAAACTGATCCTACAATGTAACAAAATTGATCTGTATTTTGGGCTCTTGTATGAAGGTGTTGATCCTATTCGAAGTTAAACGTTGCAGTGGGCTCTTGTATTCTTAAACTGCAAAAAAAACCCCAAATGAAATACCATTTCAGTTAGAAAAATCCTCTGCAATGAAACAATTTAAAAAACACTCTATATTATCTAGAGGTATCCTATCGTCGGCCTCTCTTTGTTTAGTTGTATCTCATTCCCATCCATTTCAATGTTCACATGTGTTGTAGAAAGCAGTGGATAATATACTTCCCCAATTCCTCTGGGCGATGATTCATAAATCCCTTTGAAATGAATAGAAATGCACTGTTTCCACCATAGATTGAAAATTGACTAGTGAGTGAATGTGGCCACTCACCTAAATCCAATAATCATACACAAGCAATTAATAGTATAGCGGGAGTAATTCCTTTAATTAATAGTATAGGAATAACAAGTTGTTAATACATAGATAATATACCCCAAAAAGTTCTAACCACTAACCTGTTGTTTTCTTAAAAAATCACATTTAGCAGGATGCCTTAGCAGTTATCATTATGGTTTATACTTGGCTTGGTCAAAGTGGGGTGTGTTAGTCATCAGTATTTTTTACCTGTTGATGATGACTAGTTTTTAAAGCCAAGCTTTCTAGAAGCTGATCTCCAATTTGTCAAAATTAACATCTAGAAAACACCCCTAAACAATTTTTGTCCTCCTACCTTTTACAATCAGCCTATGATGAGAAAAAACCTAGTTGTCAAGTCCTATCTAGTTTTAGTCATATAATCCTGTCCATGAGATGTCATAAGCTAAAGTTATCTGCTGTCATTTACCCTCCTCCCCAGGTCATTCATTATCCAAGTGTTGATAAAATGTCAGCCACCCTACCTCTGGTCATATGTCATTTTGAGATCTAATCCTACCCAAAGAAAATACTCAAAATCTATCAAAGATCTCCCTTAAGTTAGGTATTGACACTTTAGGGAATTCCTTCCTTGGAAAAAACATCCTGAGCCAAAATCTTTTGTTCAATACTAGCCAACCCTGAATTAGTGCTTAATCTGCAAAAAACAAAGCTTGATACACCCATAGGTCGTGCCACTAAAAGGTCTTGATGTCTCAGTAATACATGTTTCAAAAGCCAAGCTATTTTAATGTTGATCTACAGTGTTTTAGTGTCTCTTTGAAAAGAAGAGATGTACAAGTATTCCAGAAGAAATTTTCAAGCTAAACATAAGAAGACAACTGCTTCTCATGTTGTCTTGAGCCTGGGATAAGAATACTAGTCAGAGAGAAAATTCAATAAGCCTCTGCAAACACAGTCAAGAAAGGTTAGTAAGTAATGACTAGCCAAAAATTACTCTACAAATACAAGTCATGTGGCTCCTGGTTTAAAATATTCACAAGGATATTCCAACCACAGGATACATATCTCAGAACATGCCTCTTATAGCATATTGTCAAATTTTCACTTTATTACTTATTTTGATATACCAAGCAGAGATATGTATTACAAAGAAAGATGACACAGTTTGAGAAAGGGATGAAACGTCATGACTGTTTTAACCTCCTCCAAACATGAGCAGGTGGTTGGGTCACTTGTTGCAAACCTCCTCCAAGCATGAACAGGTGGTTGGGTCACTTGTTGCAAACCTCCTTTAGTATAAAGAGCGGATGGTTTGGAAATATTATGTTAACCTCCTTCATTTAAAAACAGATGGTTAGGAACATGACAAGGGCCTCCTTCATTTAAAAGCAGAGGGTCAAGAACAGAGGTATAGCCTCATTCAAAGAGCACGAGAATGAATTGAAAACTTGTTTACACCACTTCCTCCAAAAGGATGAAACAACTGATATAGTGGTAGTGTTTCAAAGAGTGTTTAAAGGAATTCACTTTTTAAAAGACAAAATTGAAATTCAGTGGGAAGCAATTAAAGGTTTATGAGTTGAAGTCTTGTGTCAAACATAGACCAAGCAATGATATTATGATGTTCAAGAAGCTTTGTTTCTATGTCCATAAATGTCTTCTTCAAAGGGTAATATCAGGCTAGAATGTCCACAACTTGGAACAATCTCATCAAAATGACAAGAAGATATAGGTCAAATCTTGGTGAGTGAAAATGAGGGTTTATCCACAGTCAAAAGAAAAATTCAATATAAGGTGCATAACAGTGTTTGACAAACTTCAACAATGGGCATAATAAATCATCAAACACTAGAGAGTTGTATTATCAAAGTAATTTCTAAAATGGTCAATCACCTCCTTCCATGAGTTAGGTCGAGGATGCATCAGCAGTCTTTGATATGGTTCTTGAAGCAGTTTTCATTTTGAAGCACAGAATAGCCTCAATATTTAAATAGCCTCTGCATATTGCATACAAAGAGGACTGTTAAGAAGATGGGTCTTTTTGGTATTTTAAAAAGTGATATATTACTGAGAACAGTGATTTATGTTTTGATATGACAAAAAATCCTTTTCAAAATCCAAACCCTCACAAAGTAAATAAAAAGGTATTTTAGCTTGTTTTATTTTTAAAAGAGGGAGGAGACTGTTTGAAAGGCCCCATTTGCAATTTCAAAAACCAAAGCGAATGTCCATTGGTTGTTCCCTGGAGAAAAAAGCAACTTCGGGCATTTCTTCAAATTTTTGGGGCTCAGAACGCTGCGCGGCGCGCCTGTGAGTGCCCAAACAAAGAAATTGAACGCAGGCATGGCATGCCTATGTATTCGGTCACTGGGTGCCCGAAAAATACCTGACAGTTTCCTCTGCGTGGCGCTCTCTATAGAAAATGGATTGCTCACCCAAAAGGTTTCCAAAAACACTTTTAAAAGCTGCTCCATTGATAAAAAAGGCCCACAAACTAATATTCGAGGTATTTCTTCATTCCTTGGCAATTTTGGGGTTAAAAAGGGGTCTCTTAACAATGTTTGCAAACAATTTGAAAAGGGTCTCTTTATTCAAGGATAGTAAAAGACAAAACAATGAAAGAAGGGAGGTTTGATGCCAATTTGAAAACTTTTTGTTATGCTATAAAAATAGCTAAGACTGTCCACAGTTACTAGAAATAATACAGAGTGGTAGAGGTCTCAAATTAGTCTGAAATATCATCTAGACAGTGGTAAAGAGATTAGAGCTTTTGTCAAAATCGAAGGAGGTTTTTCTTGTGTTGTGAAGAGGTCTCAAATTTTCTTGAAGAGGTGTCCTAACAGTGTTAAAAAAAAAACAAACCTTTTCTTCTAAATCAAAGAGGGAAACAGTGGTTAGAAGATGAAGGATTGGTCAATTTAAAGAGGTCCTTTCTATGTTCTGAGATAGTGAAATTGTGCAGCCCCCAGAATCCAAAAAAGCAGAGTCTGTTTTGAAGGTCTTCAAGTCAGTTGAAAGATATCTTGTTTACTTTTTAAAGGGAAGTGAATAGCAAAGGGGCAATGCTCGAGGAAAGGATTTTTTGTGCCAAAACAAAAGGAATCCTTTTTTAACAAAGAACCACAAAAACATCTTTTTCAAGATATTTGCCCAAACACAGTGATAAAGTGATTTTGGTTATCATTTGAAAAGTACTTGTTTGTTGGCATTAAAGAAGCATAGTGACTTACAAGGAGGAAAAGGTGTGGTGTTGGGAAACTATTTCAGAGACCATTTGAAATCAGCTTGTCTTATTCAGCCAGAAAAGAGTATCCAAAGCAAAATTCCTCCCAGGCAAGACAGATGAAGTGGCCATCACAAAAGGTATGAACCTTTTTCAACGGAGAAAGTAAATGCCCATCCTTCAATTCTTTTTAACTTTCATGAAGTTGGATGTTTGGAGTTTTGTGAAAGGGTTCAGGAGGTAATAAGTTATCTTCCCTTGACACACCTATTTGCTTTAAGACTGCAAGGGAAACATGCTCATCTGGCAGGCTTTGATTTCAAGCTTTCTCCTAGATCCATTTCGAGAGCTACCAAAATTCCATATGTCGGAGAAAAATGGTTTAAGCAGAGCTACTTAGACTCATATCAATACAAACACTTTTTGAAACCAGAGCATTGGGATGCATGCCCATCCATCTTTCCTTTTTCATATTTGTTGAGCAGCTATGCTCCCCTCATGAAGATAATCATGAAATATTTCACATGCGAGGGAAGGTTTTCCCAGGTTTATGCCTACCATATCAGGTTACTCATGCACTTCACAAGAACCCATTTACTGAATCTCCCATTTTTCCTCCATTTAAGCATTGAAGATATTGCTTCTACTGTTCAAAAGAGACCTTCCTCTCAGTAGCCAACTTGTCTTTTCCATCATTCCCTTGTCAAGATTGTAATTCTTCATCAACTTAAGAAGAAGGGAATTTCTTGGGGCACTTTCATTTCACATTCCGATTTCGCCACTGCTTCTTCATCCCATGCATCTCCTTCACCTTCCACTAATCCTCTTTCTCCCTCTTCTAGTAAACCCACTCCTAAGAAGCAAAAATCTCCTTGATTGATCAAGAAGAAGAGCATAGTGAGGAAGAGCAGCATAGTGAGGAAGAGCAGTGCAATGATGAAGAGGAGCATAGTGAGGAAGAGCAGCACAATGATGAAGAGGAACACAGTGAGGAAGATCATCATAGTGACAAAGAGGAAAAAAATGAAGAGGATCCAAGTCAAAAGAAGCAAAGTGGAGAGGAGAAAAGTGAAGAAAAACACAGTGATGAAAGGCATCACAGTGATGAATAAGAACACCATGAAGAAGAGCAAAACAGTGAAGAGGGAAATGATGAAGAAATGAAACAATTTTATGAGGAACACATCAACGACAAAGAGGGGGATATTGGTAGCCCTCACAGCAGCAAACATGATGAGGATGAAGCACAAAACATTGAAGATACAGAGCCTAAAAGTCCTGAAGAAAGCAGGGACAAAGGTGAAAGGGGCAGCCTTCAAAGAGATATGCAAGGTGACAGTCAAAGCATTCATGAAGAAGGTCAAAATAGTGGCAAGGATGATGAGGGGAGTAGCAAGGGAAAATACCAAATAGAGCATGTGCTACCTGCCTCTCCTAAGCAAGGGGCCATGCTTTCTTCTCCAAAGGTGACAAATTCCCGAACATCAAGAAAGAGAGTGCCTCAAACTGTAACTCCAAATGTTACTAGAGCCCTCTGAAGCAAAGAGAAGTTGCCCAAGCAATCCATTGTTGAATTACCAAAGAGGAGGAAGACCGAGAAGGCCACCCAATGCAAGGGAAAGGAGAAGGAAGAAAGTAGCCATGAGAAAGAGAGGTAATTTGAAATAATTCAGATAAACAGTGATGATAGCGACAATGAGGCTAGAATCCTAGAGTCTCTCTTGATAAATAGAGATGAAAAAATTCATGATGTAAGAGTGGATCTAGAGAGGTCTAAAAACCTCATTCACTTTCTTCAAACACAAAACAAGTATATGAGTGTCCACATGGTGGTATATGAGACACAGGCTATCAAGTATCAAAAAGAGGCCTCCAAAGTGCAAATTAAGTTGGAAGAACTCATGGGCGAGTTCAATGATAGTGAAGAAGAAGATCAGCCAAGGAGGAAGAGGCCAAGGACCATGGGACTCATAAGAGCCTTGGAGAAACAAAAAGAGGAACAGGCTGCCCTTTTCCAATCTTTTCCCCTTACTACTTTATTCACCCAAGAGATAGAAAACAATAGAGAAGCATGGCTTGAAAGGGTGAATTAACACTTGGAGAAGAAGTTGCAAAAGGCCAATAGATATTTTTACCTTCAAAGAAGAATGATCGGGCACTATGAGAAGCTTAATCAATTCGCCCGACAGAAATTGAAGGCCACACAAGAAAAGCTCAAGGAGGCTCAAAAGAGGCGCTTGACACCAAAAATGAAGAAAGACATATCAAGGCTTCAAATTTTCGCCTCTGCTTCTGAGCATGCTTCTGAAAACCCATGAGGGTCATGCTCGCCAAAATTAGGCAAAATTCAACAATTTTTGGTTTTTTGACATTTTTGGGCTTTTTGCTAAAAATCATGGGCATTGCCATTTTTTTTTGAAGCATATTCAAAGGATGAAAATGGTATCATTGGATGCCATAATTTCAGGGGCATCTACTCAGCAATTTTCAGATCAATTGAAGATGATTTGGTCCCCCAAAGTGGCGAAAAACTGTCACTTTTTCAACACTCTGCCCCGCATATCAGCAAAGGCTATTTTCTGGGTTTTTTCACACAGGTCAGATTTTCGTAGGCTTTCGTTGATCAGTTTGGGAAAAAAAAAAGAATTTTCAGAAAATAGACATCTAGAGCTTTCCAACGAGCCATCACGGGCCTTGTTTTGACATTAGGAAGGCCTCCAAAAGTTGCCCACAAGACAAGGGATTTTCTGTTGATATATTTCTTAAGTATTTTTGTGAAAACTGTACTTTTTTGAAGTGGCTTTTCCAAATGTGCGTTTAGCCTTTTTTGGCCATGGTTAGTTAGGAAAAGTCAATATAATTTCATGTTTTAGCATTTTAAAGATATTTTTATAGATATTTTGTGCCTTGGGCTTTGCAAAGCCTCGAGGACAAAATCATATATTTTTGATGGGCTAATGAGCTTGCTAGTTGCACTAGGAGGTTTTCCCTCATATTGGCCTATATATTCCAAGAGACTTCATTGTAAATAAGGCTGAACTTGATGATATAGAGCAATATATGGTTATACAAGCTTGGAAGAAATACTTGTCTCATGTATTAGATAGTTTCTTGAATGTTTTGGATGATGAAAGAAGAATGCTGTTGGATTCCTTGACTTGGTAAAATGGTATAGAGTCCCTCTCTATTATACTTCTTAGTTTTCATACATATTTTATGCTCTTTCTTGCTATAAGACAGTAGAGAATAGATGTGAGACATGCCCTTGGAGGCACCTGATATTTCCTGTTTCATTATAGCTTCTATGTTTTCCTCCTTCTTAGTCATATCAAAGAAATCTTGAGTGCTCTTTGATTAGTGAAGAAATTTTTTGCTTGTTTCTTTTATGGTTTTATGCATGCTAAGTATGATTCACGGTATTACCTGCTTACTCATGGCTAGTCATAGCTCCACCTCTGAAACCTTTCTTTGATTGTTTGATTGTCCTAGTTGAACCAAGGAGGTCTTGTACTGATCTTGCCCTTTGCCTAAAACTCTGCAATCTTACTTCAAAGTGCCCGATATCTTGAAATACTATGTCTAGGCGTTTCCTCATAGTGATTTGAGTTATTTTTTCCTCTTAATTGTCTTTCCCCAAAGTTTTATAGCAATTTCCTAAAGTTAGAGAGTCATATATCTCTATGTATTGCTTGAATGTTTATTTCTATGCATTTATCAGTTTGTGGTTACATTCATCATGATTAACGGTTAGCCCCACCATGTTTGTGTCAACTATTGAACTATTTATGTTTGAAAGCCTTTGTTCTTCATAAATTTAGTGTCCATCTCACTTCATTTTACCTTAAGATCCATTTTACCTTGATCAAATCGGCCCTTCAACATTCCTTGTATCACCATCTGAGGCTTTCTCGACCTTTTCGACCCCATAGCTTAGTTAATCTGACAATATTTTTATCTATCTTAGTCTTTGATCAGTTCCTCCCTAAAAAACCTAAAAGAAAAACCAAAAACCTACTTCATAACTAGCCTAAAATCAGAAACATAGGAAGCAAACACATAGATATCCCTTACACAAATAGAGAGAGCCCTGTCTAAGTCCAGGAAGGCTAGGTCCTTGGGCTCCAAAGATTGGTTTGATGTTACCCTATCGCTTGGCTTTCCAATCAGCCAAATCACGGGACCCTAAAATAATGGTGATCACGGTGGGACTGTGAGTGATAAACAAACTTAGATTCCCTAAACCTTCACAGACCTTTGAGAATACTATCTTGTGGACTTATCCCACTGCTCACTAACATAATGGCGATCACGGTGGGACTCTGAGTGATAAATGAACTTAGAATTCCCTAAACCTTCAGAGAGCTTTGAGAATACTATCTTGTGGACTTATCCCACCGCTCACTAACATAATGGCGATCACGGTGGGACTCTGAGTGATAAAAAAACTTAGACTTCCCTAAACGTTCAGAGACCTTTGAGAATATTATCTTGTGGACTTATCCCACCACCCACTAACATAATGGCATTCACAGTGGGACCTTCTGAGTTAGTGACAAACTAAGTATACCTTAGAACTTCAGAAATCTCTCAACCCAGAAGTATTATCAAAGAGTAGAATCTAGTTGTCTCACCATCCTAGCAAAATGATGACCCAACTATAGGACACTCTTACAAACCTTAGGGCTACATGAAACTCAGAAAACCCCAAAATACATCCCTAGATTGTCTTTTTATCAGTATTGGTGGTGGACCATATACATATCTCTAAAAACAACTAAAAACAACCACCGGGTGACTCCACTAGCCTCCAGTAGGCCTATTACTCCACTAGTCCTTATAAAATCTCCTGGGAATGCATTAAGCAATCCCAATCATGCTGATGGTGGATAGCATAGTTAAAATCTTCCACCTGGCGACTCCATAACCTTCATTAGACCAAAAGACTCCACTGGTAGAGAACTTTAGACTGGTTGAAAAGACATAGTGATCCTTTTTGATTAACAAAGATGGATCCAAGGAAACAAAGGAGATATGCTTCGATGAGTAGAGAACATATCCCTGGATTCCCACACAAAATGCCTGAAATAAATTGGACAAAAAACCTACCTGTCTTTCGAGATGAAAAGGTTGATGACCCCTTGTTACACCTCATAAAATTTCATATACACATATGGAGGTTAAAGGTTGAATGGCACGAGGACTGCCTCATGAAAATGTTTATGGGAACATTAGAAGATAAGGCGAGAAATTGGTATGAAGGGCTAGAACCTGGCATCTTTTTTTCTTTGAAGGATTTCCATAAAGTATTTTGTAAACACTATATAGGGCATTGTCCATCTCTATCATCGGCTGAAAATTGTTGTGATCAATCTAAAGACCTCATACAACACCTTGTAAACATTGATGAAGACTTAGGAAATTGGCATCCTGAGGATATTTTAGAGGAGGTTCATACTTTTCATACTCAAGATAAATATCTTGACAGTCAAGAAGTGTTGATTGAGAATGAACTTAAATCTGAAATGGAAGAAAAAACAAAACCTTTAGGATATCTACCTTTGTGCTTTGAGCCATTTCAGATTATACTAGCAAATTGGCCTCCTAAGAATCTATCAGACGAAATTCATGAATCCCATGCTTATTGTCCTGAACATCAAGAAGAGTTGATTAAGGATAAATTCAAAACTGAAATGGAAGAAAAATCAAAACCTGTAGGATCTATACCCTTATGCTTTGAGTCATTTAAATTCATACGAGAAAATTGGCCTCCTAAAATCCTATCAGAGACAACTCATGAATCCCATGCTTATTATCCCGAACATCAAGAAAAATTAGTTGAAGAGGAGACCAATCAAGAAATGAAAGAGAACCCATAGGATTTCTCTAAAAGCACAAGTGATGATTCATCATCTCTCTTAGGTGAGGCCCAAAAATAAATTCATCCTCTAAATCAATTTTATCAAGATAATTTAACTGAAGAGGAGATAGATCAACTCATAAACATACAGTCAACCTCTCTTAATTTTTCTCCTGATCTTAATTATTACACAGTGGAAAATAGATTTATAGATCATTTCAAAGAAAAGAAATCTGATAGTCCAATATGCATGGCTGGTGACATTACTTATATTGATAATTCTCCAAGGTTCAATCAATATGTTGATGATTATGATATCCAAACAGAAACTAACCTTGCAGAGCAGTCAACAGTTGATTTATGGGACAAATTTCACTATCATCAGGTTGAAAAAAGTAAGCATCCAATACAGGTCACCTATAGCAATGATAAAGAAAGCCTTGAGATTTTGGAACCTTTCAGCTTCGATGACAAAGTTGAGGAAGGTGGTGAAATTCTTGAGCATGTTGTCAATGAGAAGCCTTTTCTCAAAATGATTGAGGAAGTCATTTTGGACATAGAATCCTCTTTAACTCTTGATTTGCAGCCACCTAGTTCCATTCAATTACAAATTTCAGATGAAAAATTAAAAATTGATGATCACAAGAAAGTTTTTGCTCTTCTTTCTCAAGAAGATTTGTTGCCAAAGAGTATCCCTATTCATCAAAATAATGACCTTCACACAGTTTGCAGTCCACTGAATCAGGATACATCAGCTGGGCAAGAGAACTAAACTGCAATATATAATGAGTCTGACAGTCCAAGTGATCATGAGGAAGGGGAAAAGTTTCTTTCCCAAGAGAGTCCCAAACATAGCCAAGTGGAACAAAGAGTAGTCCTGAATGAAGCTTATATATCAAATCCTCTAGATCAGGTATTATTCCAAGATCCATTTGTTGTTTTCCTTGAGAAATCTGAAGGAGTAGTGGGTTCTACCATGAAAAGTTTGCTGCAAAGTATGAGAAAAAACTTAAGCACTACTGTCTGAAAAAAAGTGAGGTGGAAGTGGCCTTTTTATTTCTTCAACATCATCAAAGTGCTGAACCAAGATCAACCATGTAATCATCTACTTGACGGGTTATATTGGAAAGAAGAGCTCACCAAATAAATGTCTATCATATATAGGTTAGAGTAGAATAGATAGGCATGCAAAATAAGCTCAGCCCCATGAGCATATTTCTTTCAGTTTGTTTTGAGAAAAACATAAAACAAAAAAATAACAAGAAAAGTAGAAAAGAGGGCAGTTTGAGAAACAGTAGAAAAGCCCCATGTTCAAAAAATAGTCATTCTGAAAGCGCGCAAGTCTAAATGCCGCTACTAGTGCTCAAAATGTCTTGTTCAGTTATCTAGCCTAATCACAACTGAACATGTTTTAAATTTATTTGCTGATAAGTTAGTGAGAAAAGATATAGTCAATATTGTGTAAGCTTGACTTGTCCAAGAAAATAGATTAGGAAAAGATACTAGTTCTACATGCTCAAAACATAACCAAAGAGGAAAACATGGATGGAAAACAAACTGTGTATCTTAGCCCTGATTTTTCTAAATTTCATGTTCATGCAAAATAATATTTGTGTGCAGCTTGTCTTTCTTGCCACAAGTACATGAAAAATCAGACTATCTAATCCTGATTTGGTCATTTTTCAATTTTATGTTTTAGATTAGAGAATAACATCTTGTCAAACAGCTTAACCTTGAAAGTCGATCTAGCATAGGTAGAGAAATAAAGGAGTTCATCAATTTAATCCGAACTCCCAGCAAATATAAGTGTAGAATTAGATAGTTTCAATTTTCAAAAATATTATGTCAAAGGATTGCTAGTCCAAATGCGCCCGAAAGAAAAAAAAAATGTTAGGAAATGTAGCGGGTAGGTAGAAATGACTTTGATGCTAATCATGCTGTCAATTTTCAGAAATAGCATCGAGGAAGAAAGAAATTTGCACCAATGGATAAAGGCACTGGTCTTCAAAGGCCAGAGATTTGAAATTCTGGACACCTCCTGAAAAGGAGCTGCCCTCCCCAAATGGAGCCACTGTTAGTCATTAGTATTTTTCACCTATTGATGATGACTAGTTTTTAAAGCCAAGTTTTCTAGAAGCTGATCTCCAATTTGTCAAAATTGACATCTATAAAACACCCCTAAACAATTTTTGTCCTCCTACCTTTTACGATCAGCCTATTATGAGAAAAAACCTAGTTTTCAAGTCCTATCTAGTTTCAGTCATATAATCATGTCCATGAGCTGTCATAAGCTAAAGTTATCTACTGTCATTTACCCTCCTCCCCAGGTCATTCATTATCCAAGTGTTGATAAAATTTCAGCCACCCTACCTCTGGTCATATGTCATTTTGAGATCTAATCCTACCCAAAGAAATTACTCAAAATCTGTCAAAGATCTCCCCTAAGTTAGGTGGTGGCACTTTAGGGAATCCCTTCCTTGGAAAAAACATCCCGAGCCAAAATAATTTGTTCAATACTAGCAAACCTTGAATTAGCGCTTAATCTGCAAAAAACAAAGCTTGATACACCCATATGTCGCGCCACTAAAAGGTCTTGATGTCTCAGTAATACATGTTTTAAAAGCCAAGCTGATATAATGTTGATCTACAATGTTTCAGTGTCTCTTTCAAAAGCAGAGATGTACAAGTATTCCAGAAGACATTGTCAAGCTAAACATAAGAAGACAACCGCTTCTCATGTTGTATTGAGCCTGGGATAAGAATACTAGTCAGAGAGAAAATTCAATAAGCCTCTGCAAACATAGTCAAGAAAGGTTAGTAAGTAATGAATGGCCAACAATTACTCTACAAATACAAGTCATGTGGCTCCTGGTTTAAAAGATTCACAAGGATATTCCAACCACATGATACATATCTCAGAACATGCCTCTTATAGCATATTGTCAAATTTTCACTTTATTACTTATTGTGATATACCAAGCAGAGATATGTATTACAAGGAAAGATGACACAGTTTGAGAAAGGGATGAAATGTCATGACTGTGTTAACCTCCTCCAAACATGAGCAGGTGGTTGGGTCACTTGTTGAAAACCTCCTCCAAGCAAGAACAGGTGGTTGGGTCACTTGTTGCAAACCTCCTCCAGTATAAAGAGCAGATGGTTTGGAAATATTATGTTACCTCCTTCATTTAAAAACAGATAGTTAGGAACATGATAAGGGCCTCCTTCATTTAAAATCAGAGGGTCAAGAACAGAGGTATAGCCTCATTCAAAGAGCACGAGACTAACAATGTTTCAAATGACTTTAAAAATTGTTTACACCACTTCCTCCAAAAGGATGAAAAAACTGATATAGTGGTAGTGTTTCAAAGAGTGTTTAAAGGAATTCACTATTTAAAAGATAGAATTTAAATTCAGTGGGAAGCAATTGAAGGTTTATGAGTTGAAGTTTGGTGTCAAACATAGGCCAAGCAGTGATATTATGGTGTTCAAGAAGCTTTGTTTCTCTATCCATAAAGGTCTTCTTCAAAGGGTAATCTGAGGCTAGAATGTCCACAACTTGGAACAATCTCATCAAAATGACAAGAAGATATAGGTCAAATATTGGTGAGTGAAAATGAGGGTTGAACCATAGTCAAAAGAAAATTTCAATATAAGGTGCCTAACAGTGTTTGAAAAACTTCAACAATGGGCATAATAAATCATCAAACACCAGAGAGTTGTATTATCAAAGTAATTTCTAAAATGGTCAATCACCTCCTTCCATGAGTTAGGCCGAGGATGCATCAGCAGTGTTTGATATGGTTCTTGAAGCAGTTTTCATTTTGAAGGACAAAATAGCCTCAATATTTAACAATAGCCTCTGCATATTGCACACAAAGAGGAAAGTTAAGAAGATGGGTATTTTTGGTATTTTAAAAAGTGATATATTACTAAGAATAGTGATTTATGTTTTGATATGACAAAAAAGCCTTTTCAAAATCCAAACCCTCACAAAGTAACTACAAAGGTATTTTAGCTTGTTTGAATTTTAAAAGAGGGAGAAGACCATTTGAAAGGCCCCATTTGCAATTTCAAAAACCAAAACGAACGTCCATTGGCTGCTCCCTAGAGAAAAAAGCAATTTCGGGCATTTCTTCAAGTTTTTTGGGCTCAAAACGCTCCGCGACACGCCTGTAGATGTGCGCAGCACGCCTGTGAGTGCCCAAACAAAGCAATTGAATGCAGGCACGGCATGCCTATAGCGGCGCGTGGCGCGCCTGTGCCTTCGGTCACTGGGCGCTCGAAAAAGACCCGACAGTTTCCTCTGCGCGACGCTCTCTGTAGCTAATGCCCTGCTCACCCAAAACGTTCCCAAAAACACTTTTAAAAGCTGCTCCATCAATCAAAAAGGCCCACGAACTAATCTTCGAGGTATTTCTTCATTCCTTGGCAATTTTGGGGTTAAAAAGGGGTCTCTTAACAGTGTTTGCAAACAATTTGAAAAGGGTCTCTTTATTCGTGGATAGTAAAAGACAAAATAGTGAAAGAAGGGAGGTTTGATGCCAATTTGAAAGCTTTTTGTTGTGCTATAAAAATATCTAAGACTGCCCAAAATTACTAGAAAGAAATACAGAGTGGTAGAGGTCTCAAATTAGTCTGAAAGATCATCTAGACAGTGGTAAAGAGATTAGAGCTTTTGTCAAAATGGAAGGAGGTTTTTCTTGTGTTGTGAAGAGGTCTCAAATTTTCTTGAAGAGGTGTCCTAATAGTGTTAACAAAGAAAAAACCTTGTCTGCTAAATAAAAGAGGGAAACAGTGGTTAGAAGATGAAGGCTTGGTCAATTTAAAGAGGTCCTTTCTGTGTTGTGAGATAGTGAAATTTTGCAGCCCCCAGAATCCAAAAAAGCAGAGTCTGTTTTGAAGGTCTTTAAGTCAATTGAAAGATATCTTGTTCACTTTTTAAAGGGTAGTGAATAGCAAAGGGGCAGTGCTTGAGGGAAGGATTTTTTGTGCCAAAACAAAAAAAATTCCTTTTTTAACAAAGAACCACAAACACATATTTTTCAAGTTCTTTGCCCAAACACAGTGATAAAGTGATTTTGGTTATCATTTGACAACTTGTTTGTTGGCATCAAATAAGCACAATGACTTACAAGGAGGAAAATGTGTGGTGTTGGGAAACTATTTTAGAGACCATTTGAAATCAGCCTGTCTTAGTTAGCCAGCAAAGAGTATCCAAATCAAAATGCCTCCCAGGAAAGATAGCAGAAGTGGCCCTCACAAAAGGTATGAACCTTTTTCAACAGAGGAATTTAATGCCCATCCTTCAGTTCTTTTTAACTTTCATGAAGTTGGATGTTTGGAGTTTTGTCAAAGGGTTTAGGAGGTAAAAAGTTATCTTCCATTGACACACTTATTTGATTTAAGACTGCAAGGGAAACATGCTCATCTGGCAGGATTTGATTTCAAGCTTTCTCCTATATCCATTTCCAAAGCTACCAAAATTCCATATGTCGGAGAAAAATGGTTTAAGCAGAGCTACCTAGACTCAGATCAATACAAATCCTTTTTGAAGCTAGATCATCGGGATGCATGCCCATCCATCTTTCCTTTTTCATATTTGTTGACCAGCTATGCTCCCCTCATGAAGATAATCATGAAATATTTCACATGCGAGGGAAGGTTTTCCCGGGTTTATGCCTACCATATCAGGTTACTCATGCACTTCAAAAGAACCCAATTGCTGAACCTGCCCTTTTTCGTCCATAGAAGCAATGAAAAGATGGCTTCTACTATTCAAAAGAGACCTTCCTCTCAGCAGCCAGCTTGTATTTTCCATCATTTCCTTATCAATATTGTCATTCCTCATCAACTTAAGAAGAAGGAAATTTCTTGGGGCACTTTCATTTCACATCCCGATTTCGCCACTGCTTCTTCATCCCATGCATCTCCTTCACCTTCCACTCATCCTCTTTCTCCTTCTTCTAGTAAACCCACTCCTAAGAAGCAAAAATCTCCCATGATTGATCAAGAAGAAGAGCATAGTGAGGAAGAGTAGCATAGTGAGGAAGAGCAGCACAATGATGAAGAGGAGCATAGTGAGGAAGAGCAGCATAATGATGAAGAGGAGCATAGTGAGGAAGAGCAACATAGTCACAAAGAGAAAAATAATGAAGAGGATCCAAGTCAAAAGAAGTAAAGTGGAGAGGAGCAAAGTGAAGAAAAACACAGTGATGAAAGGCAACACAGTGATGAAGAAGAGCACCATGAAGAAGAGAAAAATAGTGAAGAGGGAAATGATGAAGAAATGAAACAATTTGATGAGGAACACAACAACCACAAAGAGGAGGAGATTGGTAGCCCTCACAGCAGCAAACACGATGAGGATGAAGCACAAAACATTGAATATATAGAGCCTAAAAGTCTTGAAGAAAGCAGGGACAAAGGTGAAAGGGGAAACCTTCAAAGAGACATGCAAGGTGACAATCAAAGAATTCATGAAGAAGGTCAAAATAGTGGCAAGGATGATGAGGGGAGTAGCAAGGGCAAAGACCAAATAGAGCATTTGCTAGCTGCCTCTCCTAGGCAAGGGGCCATGCTTTCTTCTCCAAAGGTGACAAAGCCCCGAACATCAAGAAAGAGAGTGCCTCAAACTATAACTCCAAATGTTACTAGAGCCCTCTGAAGCAAAAGGAAGTTTCCCAAGCAATCCATTGTTGAATTACCAAAGAGGAGGAAGACAAAGAAGGCCACCCAAAGCAAGGGAAAGGAGAAGGAAGAAAGTAGCCATGAGAAAGAGAGGGACTTTGACATAATTCATATAAACAGTGATGATAGCGACAATAGGCCAGAATCCTAGAGTCTCTCTTGATAAATAGAGAAGAACAAATTCATGATCTAAGAGCGGATCTAGATAGGCCTAAAAATCTCATTCACTTTCTTCAAACACAAAACAAGCAGATGAGTGTCCACATGGCGGTATATGAGACATGGGCTATCAAGTATCAAAAAGAGGCCTCCAAAGCACAAATTAAGTTGGAAGAACTCATGGGAGAGTTCAACGATAGTGAAGAATAAGATCAGCCAAGGAGGAAGAGGCCAAGGACCATGGGACTCAGAAGAGCCTTGGAGAAACAAAAACAGGAAGAGACTGCCCTTTTCCAATATTTTCCCCTTACCACTTTATTCACCCAAGAGATAGAAAAAAATAGAGAAGCATGGCTTGAAAGGTTGAATGAACACTTGGAGAAGAAGTTGGAAAAGGCCAATAGAGATTTGGACCTTCAAATAAGAATGACCAGGCACTATAAGAAGCTTAATCAATTCGCCCGACGGAAATTGAAGGCCACACAAGAAAAGCTCAAGGAGGCTCAAAAGAGGTGCCCAACACCAAAAATGAAGAAATACATATCAAGGCTTCAAATTTTTGCCTCCGCTTCTCAACATGATTATGAAAACCCATGAGGGTCATGCTCGCCAAAATTGGGCAAAATTCAACAAGTTTTGGTTTTTTGACAGTTTTGGGCCTTTTGCTAAAAATAATGGGCATTTCCATTTTTGTTTGAAGCATCCTCAAAGGATGAAAATGGTATCATTGTATGCCATAATTTTAGTGGCATCTACTCAGTGATTTTCAGATCAATTGAAGATGATTTGGTCCCCCAAAGTGGCGAAAAACTGTCACTTTTTCAACACTCTGCCCCGCATTTCAGCAAAGGCAATTTTCTGGGTTTTTTCACACGTGTCAGATTTTCACAGACTTCTAGTGATTGGTTTGCAGAAAGCAAAGAATTTTTAGAAAATAGACATCTAGAGCTTTCCAATGAGCCATCACAGGCCTCATTTCGAAATCAGGAAGGCCTCCAAAAGTTGCCCACAAGATAGGGGATTTTCTGCTGATATATTTCTTAAGTATTTTTGTGAAAAATGCACTTTTCTGAAGTGGCTTTTCCTAATGTGCGTTTAGCCTGTTTTGGCCATGGTTAGTTAGGAAAAGTCAATATAATTTCATTTTTTAGCATTTTTAAGATATTTTTATAGATATTTTGTGCCTTGGGCTTTGCAAAGCCTCAAGGACAAAATTAGATATTTTTGATGGGCCAATGAGCTTGCTAGTTGCACTAGGAGGTTTTCCCTCATCTTTGCCTATATATTCCAAGAGACTTCATTGTAAATAAGGCTGAAATTGATGATATAGAGCAATATATTGTTATAAAAGCTTGGAAGAAATACTTGTCTCATGTATTAGATATTTTCTTGAATGTTTTGGATGATGAAAGAGGACTGCTATTGGATTCCTTGACTTGGTAAAATGGTATAGTGTCCCTCTCTATTATGTTTCTTAGTTTTCATACATATTTCATGCTCTTGCTTGCTATAAGACAATAGAGAATAGATGTGAGACATGCCCTTGGAGGCACCTCAGATTTCTTGTTTCATTATAGCTTCTATGTTCTCCTCCTTCTTAGTCATATCAAAGAAATCTTGATTGCTCTTTGATCAGTGAAGAAATTGTTTGCTTGTTTCATTTATGGGTTTATGCATGCTAAGTATGATTCACCATATGCCTTGCTTATTCATGGCTAGTCATAGCTCCACCTCTAAAACCTTTCTTTGATTGTTTGATTGTCCTAGTTGAACCAAGGAGGTCCTATACTGATCTTTCCCTTTGCCTAAAACTCTGCAATCTTACTTCAAAGTGCCCGATAGCTTGAAATACTATGTATAGGTGTTTCCTCATAGTGATTTGAGTTATTTGTTTGTCTTAATTGTCTTTCCCCAACGTATGATAGCAATTTCCTAAAGTTAGAGAGTCATATATCTCTATGTATTGCTTGAATGTTTATTTCTATGCATTTATAACTTTGTGATTACATTCATGATGATTAATAGTTAGCCCTACCATGTTTATGTCAGCTATTGAAATATTTATGTTTGAAAGCCTTTGTTCTTCACAAATTTAGTGTCCATCTCACTTCATTTTACCTTAAGATCCATTTTACCTTGATCAAATCAGCCCTTCAACATTCCTTGTATCGCCATATGAGGCTTTCTCGATTTTTTCGACCGCATAACCTAGTTAATTTGACAATATTTTTATCTATCTTAGTCTTTGATCAATTCCTCCCTCAAAAATCTAAAAGAAAAACCAAAAACCTACTTCATAACTAGCCTAAAATCAGAAACATAAGAATCAAACACATAGATATCCCTTACACAGATAGAGAGAGCTCTCTCTGAGTCCAGGAAGGCTAGGTCCTTGGGCTCCAAAGATTGGTTTGATGTTACCCTGTCACTTGGCTTGTCAATCAGCCAAATCACTGGACCATAATAGGGTGAGGGATGGGAAAAGTCCATTAAGTAGTATCTAAGATTAAGTTCAAGAATAGTTAATGAATAGTTAATGATGAGTCTGCCTTGCAATGATAAATTGATCCTACAATGCAACAAACTTGATCTGTATTTTGGGATCTTGTATGAAGGTGTTGATCCTATTCTAAGCTAAAGCTTGCAGTGGTAAAAATTCTAGTAGCTAGGGCACTCTATCTATTGCAATGACAAATATATTTGTGTATAATCTAAACATCTCAAGATTCTGGCCCTTACTCTAGAATGATCCGGGTCATATTTATTAATTCGGTTATATACATATACTGCCTTAACTGAGTCACAACTACACCGTATCCATATTTTAATATGTAGATTTACAGTCTTACCTCATTGAAGACGATAAATGGACATTAAAGACCACACCAGATTCATATTTACTCTATAAATTTACAGTCTTGCCTCATTGAATACGAGAACTGGATATACAGACTCTAGTTCCACTGAAATTTCACTTAGGATGAAGTTCATCAAAATTTGGTTAAAAGGTAGTTCATGTAATGGTATTAATTTATTAATATAACTGTGCATATGAGGGCCAGGGCCTGATTTGAAAAACTCCCTTATACCATTATAACAAAATTTCTGTTAAAAATAACACAAGTTCATGCTATAAAATAGAGTAGACAAATGCTTCCTAGATAGGATAGGCTGTTATGTTTCAAATAAATAAATTGTGCACAAACATTACACCTAGGCGCACACGACCAGTAAAGCTCCTGGCTATGGAATAAAAGAAATGCACTAACAAAAGTACTTCAAGTTGCCCTGAAAAGGAACAGGGATACAACATTTTCAATAGAAGAAATTAAGTAAAGCATAATAATGTAGATGCTGTGCCTTAACATATACAATATGTTTACTTCAGATTACCTAAATCAACAATACTAATTCCACAAAACAAGCGAAAGATAGAATGCAGTTACAGATCCAAGAAGAGCCTTCATAATGGCTTGAGCTAGAACATCAAGGGAATCGAGAGATATCGAACAACATGCCAATGCACACAAGCATAATATACTATTTAAAATTTAATTGAAGGGTATAAAATAATTGTGATTAAACAGAGGAATCACAGTAAGATAACTATGGGTGTAATATGAGCGTTACTATAGTGAAACTCCAAAACGGATGACAGGGCAATATATTCATGTATTATACTATCTAAAAGATAACAATAAGATAATTACAAAAACATGCTGCTGCTAATTGCCAAAACATAACCAAGAATCTCATGTACAACGAATGTCTAGAAACATAGAATTCAATTCCCTAGCCAAAATCCAGGGCATGGAAGTTCGGAGTAACATAGGAACATTAACATGACCTTGAAAGTGCGTTGTTGATAATGATCTTACATGGAAGTGATGATATAATATTGTATTGATCTAGTTGTATGATGGTGACACCCCACTAAATTATAGATTATAAGTAAACGTAGTAGTAACCCTTGATGGAAGTGAATATAAGAACTCCTGGATTGACAATATTAGTGGCTTGTTGAACCTTATGACAATGAACTTTGCAATATAAGATGTGATCTCTCTCTCTATTGATTAAGCAAATTGTTTACAACATGGTCAATGTTCATTTGTTAGTATATTGACAACTCTTTGTGATTAGAATGACATTGGAAGTGAGCTTTGTGATATGCCAGTCACCTTGATATAGTTCAATAACCCTTTAAACTTGATAGCAACGATCATGCATAATGATAGTGAATGGCAGTGAATTTTCTTATATGACATAAGGAAAGTAACAGATAGACACATGGCTTATGTAGATTGTAATTGAATTAATGTGTTTGATTGAGATAACATGTGAGAATTCTTGGTGATGGTTCTGTTGGGCCTTAGTTTTGGTCTTATTTTGCTCAAAGAAACTTATTTATCCATCTATTTTCCATCCATTTTCCATTCATTTATTCCATTTTGACATATATTTGATATCTATTCAGGTATTTAATTTTAATTTTTCAAATTCTAAAGTTTTTATGAAAGTTTGATTTTTAGTGCAAAATTGGCTGATTCAGAAATTCCCGTAATAGCTATATGGTTGATATGGTTGCAGGACACTTGGGCACGAGTTGAATGCATGGATGGACAGCTTGGCAACTAGGACTAAGCCACCTATGCTTGGTTCGAACAGAACAAGCTTTATTAGGCCCATTTAGTTCTAGTCAATCATGACTAGTCATTCAGAAATCCCATAGAAATAGGGCAGTTTTGAGATTCTATGTGATTGACCATATTTCTTGGGATAAGAATAATGAATTCGACTTAGATAGGTGGATGAGAAGTAGATGGGTTTGTTTGAGTAAAAATAGATCAGTTTGTTCATGAGACTTCTTATTTAAAGCCAAAGCTTTGATGGCTTATGTATTAGGATTATTATTGACTTATATACTTTTATATTGTGACAATTTTGGATTGAGAAGTTAATTTGAAGACTTGTGCTGTTATCATTTTGCTGTTCAATGTTATGGATGTGTAACTGAAGTTAAGCTTCTAAGATCATTTATCAAGTGTGCAAGGCAAGGGTGGAAGGGCCCCCATTCCAAGCTAAGTACACTTTCTTGTTAACTAGTTTTATTTCCTTGTAATTTGATGATTGTAGAACTTGTTTTTCAAAGCTTTATTTCAGATTGCTTCATGGTTCATGCATAATGATTGATGTCATTATTTTATAGCTTATTCATCACTTTATCAAGTTGGAAAAACAGATGTATCAAGTTGAGCATCCCTTCTATGAAAATGATGAATTAAAATTGGTTTCTTTTGTTTGTGTGCAAGTAGTTTCTTGTTGAGACTTTTGATATTAAGATGAATGAATTATAATGGAATACTTTACATGTCTCTTAAGTTAAGAGCTTCTTTCATTAATAATTTATCCATCTTAAGTTCTTGGTTTTAATCTCTAATTCATTAAGTGGTAATTGAGGTGAAAGCGGATTTCTTGAGTCAAGAACCATTTCAATATTATTCCTCTTTTTAAACTAATTGAGTTAGAGTTGTAGAATGTATTACTTTCAGCTTTTGAATAGCTTATCTTTCAAGGTTTATTATATCTGATCTTCACATATAGTGATCTTGCCTCAAAGCATAAACAACCCGGATTGATAATAAATAATTGTGTTAGTTTAGGTACATAAATTAGCTCAACATTTTGGCGCCGTTGCCGGGGAGGCAAATATCGGCATAGTCAATAGAGAGAAAAAAAAAAACAAAAACGGTAGTTACACTTTTTAGTTATGTTTCTTTATGCCTAGACATAGAGATCCTCATGGTAGATTTATTAAAAACCCCCCACAAATAGAGATAGGATCATCAAACACCCCAGTTACTGGTAATCCAATCATTGAGGAATTGGCAAAAAAACAAAGAAGTGGACAAAGATTAACTTTGATTGAGAGACAAACTTTGTTAGCTTGGGAAGCAAAGCAAAAACAATCTTCAACTTCTGGAAAACAAAAAGAAATTATCAAAGGAAAACAATCTTTATTTCCATCCATAAATCCTCTTATCTTTGACCAACCTGAAACTCCACTTAAAATTGAAACAAATCAACCAATGGCAGAAGAAGGACATGGATCTGTTATTCTCACTCCTGAACAACAAGCTCAATATGAAATACAACAAGCAGAATGGAGAAGAAAGAGAGAGGAAGATGCAAAACAAGAAAATGATAGAAAAATAAAAAAATGATCAGAAAAGACAAGAAGATGAGACTACCTTTGGCTTTCCAATAATTGACACAAGTGCAATATTAGAAGAAGAAGTGAAAATGAAAAATATTCCACCTTCTGTATTGCCAAATTTTTATGGAATGTCAACAGAAGATCCTGATTCATTTATGTTTGAATTTGATATTCTATGTAGAACATATGGATATACTGATGACATCCATAAACTTCGTCTTTTCCCTGCAACATTAAAAGCAGCAGCCTTGAAATGGTTTATGGGTTTAGGAGAACATACAATAACTTCTTGGGATGATATGAGATTAGTCTTCCTTAAAAAATATCAAGCTTATTGCAGATCTAGAGATTCAAAGGAAGATATTTTTAGAATGACACAACAAGAAGATGAAAGTCTAGAAGAATATTTGGAAAGATTTTTGTATAATCTACAGAAATCTAAACAACATTCTCTAAATCAAGAAACCATTCGAACAATCTTTCTCAAGGGTATAAGGGATGAATACCTTGACATTTTGAATGTGATGGGTAAAGGAGATATCTCAAACCTACCATTCGAAGAAATTGTTGACTTATGTCAAAAATATTCTAGAGGAAGAGCAAAAACCGGAAGAAGAGAAGTAAGTTCAAAAGCAGCAAAGTCAGCTGCAGGAGGGATAACACGAGCTGAAATAGGAAGTTTATTGGAAAATTTCAAAACAGATCTTTTAAGTACATTAGGGACACAAGTAGATGTGCTAAAAGCAAATAAGAGGAAAGAAGAACAAGACCAAGCTTTAGCAATCTTTTGTCCCAAATGTAGAAACAAACATCCATTAAGAGAATGTCCTTTGGATAGTGTTAAGAGTATTCAGGTTTTTGGTCTTTGTACAGAAAAGCATTCCACAGAAAATTGTCTAAAATTGAAAGAATTACAAATGAATTCAATGGAAGAAGTGCCAGGAATGGAAGGTTTTTATTATGTAGCACCACGAAGACCATGGCAACCTAGGATGCCTCAACAAAATCAGCAACAATTCCCTCAACAAAATTACCTTTATCCACCTCAAAATCCTTGGACACCTCCAATGCCATGGCAAGCTTGGCCTCCACAACAATATCCACAACAACCTGCACAAGGTTGGAGAGGATATGGATATGGAAACCAGCCACCTCAACAATACCAGCAACAATATCAACAGCCATTTACATATCCACAATATCCTCAATCCATACCATTTCAACAACAACATTCTGCATATCCACAATCCATTCCATATCCGCAGCAGAATCCTCCACCGTTGTTGACCCAACCACAACAGTTGCAGCTACCCACAAATCAACCCAGACCAACTCAATTACCAGCACAACCAATTGCAAATCCGAATACTAAGGTGGAAAAAGCTGCATATACTGTAGAGGAAGCAACATGTTTTCCCACATATTCAATTCTTCCTCTTAATGAAGTCCATCTAAGGTCTGGAAAAGTGCTTAAAAAGGATTCTCCTCCAATTATAGAAGAACCAACTGAACAAGGAGAATCACCTGAAACATCACAAACTAAAATACAAATTCAGAAAGGAACAAACATTACAACACAAACACCACCTTATCCTGAAAGGTTAGTGGAACAACAAAAAGAAATAACCCTTCCTGAATTTGATATTTTAGATGAGTTAAAAAACGCTTATGTAAAAATTCCTTTGTTAAAGGCAATTAAAGAAATACCAATATATGCTAAAACAATAAAGGAATTGTGCATTAAGAAAACTCAGAGAAAGAAGAAGGATCCTACTACAATCCAAGTCATTGGTAAACTAGCAAGTCTCATGTCTACAGAAACCAAAATAGAGAAATATATTGATCCTGGTATCCCTATGGTTACTATATCAATAAATAATTTCTCAGTACCAAACACATTAATAGACTTGGGAGCAGCTATAAATGTAATGACAATGGAGACCATGAAAACTTTGCATTTGAACAACATTAGATCAACCTCTACAATCTTGGAATTGGCAGACAGATCTAAAGTTGTCCCTGAAGGAATATTGGAAGATATTATAGTCTCTTTAGATTCATGGGAGTATCCTGTTGACTTCCTTATTCTGCAACCAAAATCAAATTTGGGAGGACATCCTCTAATCTTAGGCAGACCATGGTTAGCTACTGCTGATGCCTTTACAGGATGCAGATCAGGAAGCATGATTATTTCACATGGAGAAGAAAGGAAACATATTGCTCTTTATTCACCTACACAGTCAACTTCTTTAGAATCAGTACTTGAAGCTCAAGAAAAACAGCAAACTAAATCAGTTTTAAGTATAAATAAATTCTTTGATTTAAGAGAAGAAGAAGAGAATGAAGACTTAATGGATCTTTTCATTTCGGAACCAAGTATTTCAGAGCAGCTTAGAGAAGTGCAATATGAAGCTGCAAATAACCTTTTGAATCAATGTTTTTAGGAAACCTGTACTATTCAAACTTTGCGAAATTCTTTTATAGACATCTTTCCTGTAAACACAATCTCCAATCCAACAATAAAAACAATTGAGGTAAGTCCTGGAAAACATTTAAACATTGGAAATGAGTTGCAATCAGAACAAGAACAAGAGGTAATTGCATTATTACAGAAATATTCAAAAGCTTTTGCCTGGGATTATACTGACATGCAAGGAATCCATCCTAACACATGTGTCCACCACATCTATACAAATGAACAAATTAAACCTGTAAGACAACCTCAAAGACGAATGAATCCTATGATGAAAGAAATAGTGAAAGATGAACTGCAAAAATTGTTAAATGTTGGATTCATCTATCCTATTTCAGATAGTCAATGGGTTTCTCCACTGGTTATTGTTCCAAAGAAAAATGGAAAGTGGAGGGTATGTGTGGATTATCGAGAACTAAATAAAGCTACACTTAAAGATCATTTTCCTCTACCATTTATTGATCAAGTGTTAGACTCATTGGCTGGAAAGAAATTATTCTCTTTCTTAGATGGGTTTAGCGTGTACAACCAGATTAGAATAGCAACAGAAGACCAAGACAAGACAACATTCACTTGCCCATGGGGAACCTATGCATATAATGTTTTGCCATTCGGTTTATGTAATGCACCTGCAACTTTTCAACGAGCAGTGCTTGCAATTTTTGCTGATCTAATCCATGAATGTGTAGAGGTTTATATGGATGACTTTACAGTTTATGGAAACACATATAATGATTTCTTAAATAATCTTGAGAAAGTGCTGAAGCGATGCATTGAAACAAATTTGTCATTAAGCAATGAGAAATGCTATATAATGTTGACAGAAGGAATAGTTCTGGGACACCATATTTCTGCTTCAGGAATTAAAGTGGATCCAGCAAAAATCCAAGTCCTAGTAACCTTAATGCCTCCTACAACACAGAAAGAGGTAAGAAGTTTCTTAGGCTATGCAGGCTATTATAGACGATTCATAGAGAACTTCAGTAAAATAGCCCAACCTCTGTTTAAATTATTAGCAAAAGATATTGAATTTCAATGGACAAATGACTGTCAAAATGCATTTCAAAATCTAAAAGAAAAATTATCAGTTGCACCCATTCTCCGTGGACCAAATTGGTCTTTGCCATTTCATATATCAACTGATGCATCTGATACCGCAATAGGTGCCTCCCTTGGACAGAAAGAGAACTTGTTCAATTATTCAATATACTTTATAAGCAAGAATCTAACACCTGCAGAATTGAACTATACAGTCACCGAGAAAGAAATGTTAGCCGTTATACATGCAGTAAACAAATTCAGACATTATATAACAGGATATCAAGTTTTCATTCATACAGATCATTTAGCAATCAAATACTTGATGAATAAACCTATAACCAATGGAAGAGTAACAAGATGGTTACTGTTACTGCAAGAATTTAATATCACAATACAAGACCGGCCAGGCAAGGAAAATCAAGTGGCTGACTTTCTGTCCCGCATACATTCACCCAATGATCCAAATCCGGTTGCAGATAACTTTCCCGATGAACATCTGTTTGCTATCACATTAAAAACACCATGGTTTGCAGACATGGCAAACTATTTATCTTCTGGAAAGTTACCAAACCAATTCACTAAAAAGCAAAGACACAAAATTATTAAAGAAAGTTCCAGGTATAGTTGGGTAAATGGTGATTTATTTTATACTGGTCCAGATTTGATAATTAGAAAATGTGTGCGAGAAGATGAAATATTAGATATTCTAAAGGCATGTCACAATGAACCATGTGGTGGCCATTTTGCAGATAAACGAACAGCATATAAGGTGCTGCAACTGGGCTACTACTGGCCATCCATCTTCAAAGACTCTAAGAAATATGTCAGGCAATGTGACAGTTGCCAAAGAACAGGGAGACCAATCACAAGAGATGAGATGCCGTTGAAGCCACAAGTCCTCATAGAACCATTTGAGCAATGGGCGCTTGACTTTGTTGGACCCATCAATCCATCATCAAATGGAAAGAAGTACATCTTAGTATGTACAGATTATGTAACCAAGTGGGCAGAGGCTAAATCAGTGAATAGAGCAACAGAAGATATAGTGGTCAACTTTCTTTTTAAAGAAATCTTTGTCAGATATGGAGTACCTAGACAAATTGTAACAGATCAAGGAACACAATTTACATCAAAACTGGTACGAGATCTAACAGAGAAGTACAAGATCAAACACAGAACATCTACACCATATCATCCTCAAGCAAATGGGCAGGTTGAATCAACAAATAAAGTCTTAGAGAATATCATGACAAAAACAGTACAGCTGAACAGAAAAGATTGGTCTGAAAAATTACAAGATGCACTATGGGCCTATAGAATTACATGGAAGAATACAACTGGTTTTAGTCCATACCAGTTAGTATATGAAAAAGAGGCCTTATTGCCTATAGAGTTTCAGATACAAACATACAGACTAGCAGCTGAATTAGGACTAGACCTGACAGAAGCACAACAGCAGCGGATCATGGAACTGAATCAGTTAGATGAGCATCGTCAACAAGCCATAGAACATACTACATTGGTGCAACAACAAAGAATGAAGTGGCACGACAGATATATTAAAACAAAGACATTTCGCAAGGGAGATTGGGCATTACTTTTTGACTCCAAGTTCAAAGATTTCAAAGCAAAGTTCACAACACACTGGCTAGGCCCATATGAAATTGATGAAATCTTCGACAATGGAGAAGTAAAAATCAAGACAATTGACCAGGATTCCACCTCCTTTATAGTGAATGGACATAGGCTCAAAGTTTATAATAGGCCTATCAGTAAAGAAGCATTTATGAAACAACTGACAGAAGATACAGAACTGGAAGTCATGGCACACCAAGTTCAGCCATCTTCCAGTCCTGTAGTTGAAAAAAAAAAATAAAAAAAAAAAAATAATAATAATAATAATAATTTGTTTGCTAGTGAAAACCAGGCAACTGGCACTATGCAAACACGAATTCATAGGGGAAAATCAAGGCAACTTGGACTCTATGAATTCCTTTTCTTGTTCTACTGTTCTCACATAATTTCAATACAGGTACTCTCCATCAACAATTGACTTGAGGACAAGTCATATCTTAAACAAGGGAGAGACTTGTATTAGATCTTTAGCTGGAAAGCTGAAGTATAGAAGGAACTTGTATTGTCAACAGAGGGACCTGAAAAAAAGAAATCAATACAGAGGGACCTGAGAGACCTGCCAATGTCAAAACAACATGTGCATATTATGTAAGCAGTGCAGAGGGACCTGAAACAAAGAATCATTACAAAGGGACCTGATTTTTCAATTCAAGAACCAGAGCATGAAGAACAAGAAGCAGCAATAAAATTCACTTTTTGATTCATCTACAACATCTGACTTCATTCCACCTGTACAAACATCATCCAGGGAAGTATATGTATAGTCATTTTGTGCTTGAAATTCAAATTTTTCGTAGGAATTTTTAGTTTTTGTTAAGTTAAAGTTAGTACCTGAGGATATTCAATATTCCCTATACATATCCTATCTTCATAATACCCCTATACATATTCCATTTCATTCATATACATTCCTTATACATATTCCCTATAATCCTAAGTATTTTTCTTTTTGAGCAAAAAGACCAAGCTAGGACAACTTTCTCCACCTGCATACACAAATCAAGCATTAGTATGGTGATGATTTTAAACATGACCTAAGATGGTCATTTTAAAATCATAAAGATATGCATAAAAGGCAAAACAAATAATGCGCTATACAAAAACTATATACCATAAGTGTAAACAAGGAATGCGTTAAAAACCATCTATATAAGAATTGAGCGCAAAGGATATAAGGTTAATACGCATAAGAGATAAGGTTAATGGCATATAATTAACGCGCATATGGTATAAACATAAGCAAAGGTATATGGCGCATATAAAATGAAGGACGAGCATAATGGTTATGATCTGGTTGACAGGCTTGACAGGGTATGGTATAATGATTATTGCATAGCAGGAGTATCATTACACGTATGAACGCACGGCGGAGGTAATAAGTTCATGCAGAAGGTGGCAATGATACGGGTATATCATTCAAAGTGAAATGCGTTGATGGTAATGAAACGTGCATATCATAGCACACGACAATGGAAATCAACGTGCACGGTGGTGACAATACAGGCATATAATTCAAACATAGCGTGCACGGTGGTGTGATAACACAGCCATGTCATTCAAACATAGCGTGCGCCGGTGGTGGTGGTACGTATATATAATTTAAACATAACACAAGGCGGTGGTATCCTCATGACACAGTCGGTCGACTGGTCAAAGAGGACAGCCATACCAACCTCACATCATAACGCCAACAGGCATGGTACAACCATAAACTCGGTCAATTCATGACCGTTTCAACCTCATTCCTCATTGCCAGAGCTCAGAAGGAAGGCGTTCTGAAACAAAACATCAATCCGGAGAGAAGAGAAGGCGTTTTGAAGCAGCGGAATAGTGAAAATCGCTCCGGGTTCGACGATCACAGATCACAGATTTCCAGGATTGAGTCAGGTAACAGTGAAGTTCATTAACACTCAGCGATTATGGAATATTGTTTGACATTAACTTTTGGATCCTGTGTTTTGACACCAGCTCAGTTAACCGAAACAATAGGGATTTGGAGCGCCCGGTTACACTCCACGCGCTCGTTGACAGTCAGGTAACTACAAACCCGTGATTATCTCCAGATCAACATCACTTAAGGATTTTTGATAGATCTTGATGCGCAGCATTTTGAGGGAAACTCATTGCATGAGTAACACGTTTTAACGGAATGCTGTGATTGAAGTAGCATGGCGGGGGTTGTTGAATTGCGCACTAAGCCGTGTTCCTCTGAGTGAACTATGCGCACCAATATTTTCACAAACAGTTAGCGTGTAAATGAAAAAACGCAATAAAATATTTGCTGCCACTGCGTTTTGTTTTGACAGGGATCGAATGCCTAATGGTCACATTGAATTATGGTTGAAAAAGAGAGTCGGGTTCGCTGAAGCCGTGTTGAGGCCGAGAGCTTGTTGCATAGTTGCATTTTTATGATGAGTCTGCACGCAATTTTTTTTTTTGCAAACACCTTTACTTAAGTCGAAAACAGTGCGAAAATTTCGATTAGGCCGAGAGCACTCTTTAATTTTTTATTTTTATATATACACAAGTAAATCATGTTTGTGTGATTTGTGATACTGTGTGTGTATTTAATTTAAAAAAACAGAGACCAGTGTATTAACAAAAGTATACAGGTGTTGCTTGTATTCAACAGGGAATTCAGAAGAGTGTTATTGCAAGGGAATATATCAGAGGTTAAAAGTGCAGAGTTGAGTTGAGTCAGAAGAGGAAGGTAAGCTTCTTTGCTTACTGAATTTCATTTTAAAAAAAAATAGTCATATTTTTTATTAAAATGATGTTAGTAACAGCAGAAGCCTACATTGATTGGTTTACAGAAACAATGGCAAACAGGGTAGAGCCAAAATTTCAAATAGAAAGCTGGGGAAAAGAGACCATAGAAAAACTCTATCAGGCAGGAATGATAGGCTTCCTACAGAAATTTAATGGCCATTCTGAGGAGATAACCAAAGATTTTATAAAGAATTTCAATCAAGACCAAACTCGAGTAGGAGAAATCATTGTTCCAGTAACCCAAGAATACTTGTCCAAAGCCTTAGATTTGCCAATGTTAGGAGAGAAGTATTATAAAGGGCTACACTTCCAAAGAGAAAGCGTGGACTTTCTTCCTTGAGAAAAACCGGAAGGGGACATTTGATAGGACAAAAGGGATACCCAGGGAATGGTTTAATGAGCCATGGGGAGAATTGGTCTTGATCATCCAAAAGTTCTTGACTTGTGACCGAGGATATAGTGTTGCCCATTTGTATCATGTTAAACTTCTACAGCACATTAAGGGAGAAGATAGGATTAATTTACCTTATTTCCTATATAAGAGCCTCTTAAGAATGATTGAAACAGCAAGACATGAAAACAGGCCTAAGGCAGGACAGATGTATCATCAAGGATTGATTAAAATCCTAGTTGAGTATTAGGTGAGGTCACAGGGCATAGTGTGGAGAGAATTCATGATTAAAAATCATTTTACTGAACAGATTAAAGAAGTACAAGACAAAACAGAGCAGGAAAGCAGAGGATTGATGAAATCACCCTTATATCCCAGAACAAGAGCCAAACAGCAAAATAACATGGCCATGGAAAATGAAATATCTGTGATGTCTATTCCCAAAAGATTTACAAATAAAAGTCCCATTAATTTAGACAAGGAAGAAGAAACATATTTTCCAAGACCACAAGAAGAAAATAACATTCCACAAGAAGAATTTGAGAGGGATTCTTCATATGATGATGAAGCAGCAGCATCATTAATGAAAACAACTCAGGATTTTGAAAAAGAAATCAATGATGGAAAAATCAGGGATTTAACTGATCAATTAGAAATTAGCAAAATTGTGGAAAAACAATTAAAAGAGGAGAACAAAGAAAACATGAAAGATAATGCTAAATTGGTCAAAACAAATGAAAAATTGAAAGAAGAGTTGGGGAGATTGAAAAGGAAGAATGATCTAATTTCTAAACAAGCATTTAAATGGTTGAAGGAAAAGAACATGTGGCAGGCCAAGTATGAAAAGCAGAAGGTTAAAGCAACTTTGTTTAAAGAACGACATGACACAGGTTTAGATTGTTTGGCAAGGGCAGCACAACAGGAAGCATCAACCGGTACAACATCTACTTCAGAAAGAAGAAGGTCAAAGAGGAACAGGCAAGCATGGGGACATGCTTGATGATAAGCAAGGGAGAGATGTTGGGCCTTAGTTTTGGTCTTATTTTGCTCAAAGAAACTTATTTATCCATCTATTTTCCATCCATTTTCCATTCATTTATTCCATTTTGACATATATTTGAGATCTATTCAGGTATTTAATTTTAATTTTTCAAATTCTAAAGTTTTTATGAAAGTTTGATTTTTAGTGCAAAATTGGCTGATTCAGAAATTCCCGTAATAGCTATATGGTTGATATGGTTGCAGGACACTTGGGCATGAATTGAATGCATGGATGGACAGCTTGGCAACTAGGACTAAGCCACCTATGCTTAGTTCGAACAGAACAAGCTTTATTAGGCCCATTTAGTTCTAGTCAATCATGACTAGTCATTCAGAAATCCCATAGAAATAGGGCAGTTTTGAGGTTCTATGGGATTGACCATATTTCTTGGGATAAGAATAATGAATTCGACTTAGATAGGTGGATGAGAAATAGATGGGTTTTTTTGAGTAAAAATAGATCAGTTTGTTCATAAGACTTCTTATTTAAAGCCAAAGCTTTGATGGCTTAGGGATGAGGATTATTATTGACTTATATACTTTTATATTGTGACAATTTTGGATTGAGAAGTTAATTTGAAGACTTGTCTGTATCAATTTCTGTGGTATATGGATGTGTGAAAGAAGTTAAACACGAGATCATTTATCAAATTAACAAAACAAAGTGGGGAAGAAGCCCCCATTCCAAGCTGGTACTTTCTTGTTAACTAGTTTTGTTCCTTGTAATTTGATGATTGTAGAACTGGTTTTTCAAAGCTTTATTTCAGATTGCTTTATGGTTCATGCATAGTGATTGATTTCATTAATTCATAGCTTATTCATCACTTTATCAAGTTGGAAAAAAACAGGTGTTCAAGTTGAGCATCCCTTCTACTAAAATGATGAATTAAAACTGGTTTCTTTTGTTTGTGTGCGAGTAGTTTCTTGTTGAGATTTTTGATATTAAGATGAATGAATTATAATGGAACACTTTGCTTATTATAACGAAGTTAAAAGACTTCTTTCATTATCGTTATCATCTTAAGTTCTTAGTTTCATCTCTGATTCATTAGTGGTAATTGAGGTGAAAATGGTGTGAGTCAAGAACCATTTCAATATTATTCCTCCTTTTAAACTAATTGAGTTAGAGTTGTAGAATGTATTACTTTCAGCATATCTTTCAAGGTTGATTATATCTGATCTTCACATATAGTGATCTTGCCTCAAAGCATAAACAACCCGGATTGATAATAAATAATTGTGTTAGTTTAGGTACATAAATTAGCTCAACAGGTTCCTTTGTTTACCATTTGATAGGAAGAGCTGCATACCGTGTTTCTGAGGGCTTATCCTTTTGGTCACCATCTTGTTTCTCTGGGAAACTACAACAACTCTCATAAGTAGGTGAATATTTATTCTCTAAGGTTTTGGATATCAATACATGGGTGTGATAGGTTTGGTCTAAAAGTTTGCAGGTCACATTTGTTAACCTTGATAAAGTTTTGATACCAGTCTTAATGCTCTACTTTTGTTTAGCTCTTGATAACTTCTATGGTAGATTGAAATTGAATTAATGTATTTGATTGAGATAACATGTGAGAATTATTGGTGATGGTTCCTTTGTTTACCATTTGATAGGAAGAGCTACATACTGTGTTTCTAAGGGCTTCTCCTTTTGGTCACCATATTTTTTGTCTGGGAAACTGCAACAACTCTCAGAAGCAGGTGAATATTTATTCTCTAAGGTTTTGGATATCAATACATGGGTGCGACAGGTTTGGTCTAAAAGTTTGTAAGTCACATTTTTTAACCTTGATAATGTTTTGATAGCAGTCTTAATGCTCTGATTTTGTTTAGCTCTTGATAACTTCTATGGTATATTGCAATTGAATTAATGTATTTGATTGAGATAACATGTGAGAAAATGGCATCAACATTAAGATATGGTAAATGGCATCAACAGAGGACCTATAACACAACCTACTCGTTTATTTCATAACTAATTATCATCATGGCTCGGGGTGTGTGATGGGAGGTTATACCACCCCTCTCCACCCCTTATACTCTCGATCTCCATGAATTCCAAAAATTGCTCCACATGCCACAACACACACTTATTTCTATCCATTAACTCCATGTGTTGTGTGCGTCTTACCTCACCTTATTCTCAACCTAAAACCCCATACAAAGCCTTTGTATCCAATTTCTAAAGTATAAGATAATTTTTTCAAAGCAGGGATGGGAATGCTTCTAGCCCTATCCATACATTAAGCATATTTCTTTTGGACACCCCTTCATTGGCCAACCAATCTAACAAAGAGTTACCCATTGCTTTTATATGGGAGGTGATTATGACCTATATTTTCTATGTCAATTCTACTTTAATAGACCCATTTTGACTCATTTACTTCATATATTTTTTTTTGGATAAAACCATAAATGATTTTTTCCATAGTTATTATGAGAAGTTAAGGGTTTCCTTTGACGACCAAATTGGAAACGTGATTTTGGTTCACTATTTTATATCCTCTAATAAGACTTGTTGTTCAACCCCATTATTTGAGTTGTGACCTAATTTTTTTACAATCATGGAAGCTATATTTTCTATCCTATCCCCTAAATATCCTTCCTGCACTTGACAGTCCTAAGTTTCCCTTTGATGCCCCATCAAAGTTAAGATTTATGTGATATAGTGGAGGCAGAGACTAATTTTGCAGGGATAGATCCCTCTAGCTTGACATGTTTGTGGTTTGATTTAGTTGCATCTATGATTTCCAATTACTTTGAAGAGTCTCAAAGTACCCTATAGGCCTTACACCAGGGAACCATGTCCCTACACTTCTCCCTCGAAGGCTCTACCCTAACCCAAGGAAACCTAATGAGAAGTGTTCACATAGATCTCTGGACATTGAAATGAATGAAATCCATTTACTCAAATCTTGGTACAACAGGATTTTCATTTTCTTGAAAGTGATTGGTCCATTAGGAGCCAGCTACAAACTAGTATGCTTTTGCAGACAAACCAACCCAGGATTTTCATTTTATTGAAAGTTATTGGTCCATCAGGAGCCAGCCACAAACCAACCTACTTTTGTAGACAAACCAACCCAAAAATGAATGAAGGGTGACACTCTGCACATGCCTCTGGGGGATTAGAACATTGACAGACAGCATGAAATGCCACCATCCATGCCTTTGAACTATAACCTAGTAGAAAACAAACAAAATGGGTTGAATTTGAAAATTTCTCACAATGTGATCATCAGTAAAGTGCACTGCTTTTGGAGATAGTAATGATGCAATACATTTTCGAAAATTTTCCTGTAGGCGCTGGAAAATAATTTTCCAGCTCCTACAGGAAAAAAATTCCAACATTTTGGAACTTTTAAGTTTTTTATAAATTTTCCATGACTAAGATCTTCCATGACTAAGATCTGCCATATAACCATGCTTATTTTAACCACCTCCTCCTTGGGAGGCCTGTAGTAGAAGTCATATAACTCCCTAGAGTGCCCCTTTTGAAAGAAATTTGATATGCATTTGTAGATTGCGAAAAATATCATTGCACTGGTATTTTATAATCAAAAATTACTATTTGGATCAATAACCTATAATTATTCTATAACCATGCTTAGAGCACAATTATATATGCTCACGAGGTGTTTATTTGTTTTAGTTTGTTTGTTTGGAATCTAACATCATTGGGTAGAGTTAATGAGCATTATGACTGTCTTGTTACATTAGTTAAACTATATTTCTGATAACTACTCATGTTTTTGTGACATATGGGAAAGAGTGGGCACCTATATCGTTATGAGCTGGATGGAGCTTGTGCATTCAAAATATATGGTGCTGATGAATTTCCATATTTCAGCGAAGCAGGCTGGTTGCCCATCATTACATTGTTCAATGGGCATAAAATGGAATATTATTATGATTTCGTTGATACTTTTGATGGTAACAACGCGAAGGTTGAGGGGCTATTGTTTCCTGTAACAGAGGAAAGAATTGCAAAAGCAACAAACATAGCAGTTGAGGGAGAAATGTGGTTCAAAAGGAAACCAGTACAGGGTGTAAACCTAAATTTCTTCCTAAAAGACAATTGTCATGACCCTTGTTGGAGTGTTGGGGTCCACTCTCGCATTTTAAAACCAGAGTGGGAAAAACCAATGCGGCAGACTCAACTTTATTTAACATGTGATGGGCATTTTTATAAGGTCTTCCTTTATCACATGAGATTTTTGGTACACATGGCCGGGTTCAATAAGATGAATCTCCCTTATTTCTTGCATCAGAGCTTAATAAAAATGGTTGCTTGTGCAAGAAAAAAGAAGATTTTATATTCCCATGATGTCTACCACCATGGCCTCATTCAGATCCTGTACCTTGATGCTTTAAAGAAGCAAGCGCAACAGTCAAGTGAGAGGGTAATTCCACAGCCACTTCCTAGCAAACATAGGAAGGAAAGGGCCTTACCTACAGAGGCCAAGAGCAGTCATCAAGATGCTGCAAAAGCCACTGAAAAACCTAATAGTAGGCGTAGACGGTAGCAAACAAAAGTCGAAGAGAACAAAAAATATGAAACAATTGTAGAAATTCAGCATGCAACAGAATACTGTAAGAGGCCATGAACAAGGCCTACAAACAAATTGAGGTTGGGGTTGAAAGCCAAGTTAAATCCCAAACTGAAGGATCCAATTGTGATTATTGATGATCTTCCAGTAGAAAGTGAAAAAAAATCGCAAACAGTTCAGAAAAAACGTAAAAGAGGGAGGAGCGTAGTGGCTGAAAACAACCCCCTCAAAATCCTTGTAGAAGCCGCACAGTTTGCTGAAATCTGAAAGATGTGAAGATTGGAGTTTTACAAATGCAAATTTCTAGAATTTCATGATTTTCTAGATTGAATTTTTGAAAAAAATTCTCTATATTCTTAGGTAGATCATGAGATTGGATTGGTAGTGAAAAACTACCTAATGTTAATCGATTCCTTCTATGATTTTGAACACTAGCCATGATTCTAGGTGGTGACTGTCTTAGACTGATTTTGGGAGAATTTCATGGACATTGTCTTTGACTAGATTTATGAGAATGTTTAGGACTACTCTTACATGATTCCTTTGGAAAACCTTGAATATATTGTGGATTCATCCAAACTTAACCTTATGATTCTTTAATGTACGATAAATGTTCCCAATGGAAAAGCCATGGTCTAGAAATTTGATTGTAATTGCTTATATTCAGTTTGTAGTTTTCTTTCCTTTCAATCTTTTTAATGACCACTGAAATCTGGCATTTAAAGCATAAAATATAGAGCTATCTGGAATTTAAATCATAAAAGATAGATCTTCTATTGAAGTGACATTGGACAACCAACTCAAAAAGATATTTGAGGGCTACATACTCTGATCCAAGAGCCAACATGATTCTAGGTGGTGACTATCTTGGACTGATTTTGGAAGAATTTCATGGACATTGTCTTTGACTACATTTATGAGAATGTTTAGGATACTCTTACATGATTCCTTTGGAAAACCTTGAATATATTGTGGATTATTCCAAAGTTAACATTATGATCCTTTAATGTACGATAAATGTTCCCAATGGAAAAGCCATGGTCTAGAAATCTGATTGTAATTGCTTATATTCAGTTTGTAGTTTTCTTTCCTTTCAATCTTTTTAATGACCAATGAAATCTAGCATTTAAAGCATAAAAGATAGAGCTTCTATTGAAGTGACATTAGACAACCAGCTCAAAAATATATTTGAGGGCTACATACTCTGATCCAAGAGCCAGCTTGTGGCCTAAATCAGGGAGGTTTTAAAGCCTTCAGCAGATGCCTTGGCAATGTTCTCTGGCCAGAAACATCTTGAGGAACAACACTTATAAACCAAGAAAATAAATATCCTAATATTGAATACAAAACTGCCTTCAAAGAGTGAATACCTATATACACTCAAATTTAATGGAAACCTTGAGTGCTACTTTCTAGCATACAAGGATGTCGATTTCAAAGGTGTAAATTAAAATAACCCAATTGATAAGTTATAATAAAAATCTAATTTAAGGTTGCAGCCTAGTTGAATGCTTTGTGTACGTGCATGTAGGTTAGTGCTAACTACGAAACCCCTAACCTATACAATTTAGAGGTGGCATATGGTAATTGTATCCCTCAAGCACAGACCAGTTAATCTATGAACAATACAACCTTTCAACACACCTCAATTAATCATAGACCTTTCATGACAATTCAACCTTTCAATTGCTTCTCCCTGAACTAATGAACTAATGTGCTGCATTCAACGGATTGCAACAGTCCATAATAATGAAACCCACAATTTCAAATGCAAGTGAATTGTTCAATTCTCATGTAAATTTTTATCAGAGTCTGAATGGCTTTGTAGCAGCAGCAACTAAAACATCCACAACAACAACAATTTGCAGATAGACAATGGTGTAGTGGGTGCTGTCTTTATTTCGAGATGAAGACTGACCAACAAGTAGATGCCCCTACGCTCTGATTGAATTGTCATGAATGGTTGAATGCAAAAACATCAACACACAACGAGTCACAACAATGCAAAAATATGCATACACGATAATTAAGCCAGTAAAAACATCAACACACGATAAATTATCTGATACTTACCAGGAGGCAATGCAGTTGCTTCGCTCCAAATAATGGATTCCACTGCTCCCTGGTAACCCTGACGCCACTGAGCACGATGCACACTGATAATGAAAACCCCGAGCATGATGAAAATTGATAATGAAAATGCGCGGAAAATGAAAACGCAGCATTAATGTCGAGTAGGTGGCCGGGGGTCGTGGGGGTGGCAGCTGGGGGAGGAGAGGTGCTCACGGGAGGAGTGGCAGAGGAGGCATGAGCTGGTGGGGTCTGATAACGCCGTTGTCCCAAGCGTTTTCAATCTCTATCGTCATTTGGAGCTTGGGGTCGCACAAGGTCCACATCGTGCCGGAGGGAGGGGAGGTCGCCAGAGCTGGGCGATCGGGAGCTGTCACATCAGCTCCCGATTTGTAGATCAAAAGACAACTCCTTATCATTCTAAGAAGTTCTGGAATTTCAAGTTTATTTAATTTTTTATTTTTTTCAAGAGATTTTATTTGTTTTTATATTAAAAAATAATATTTTAAATATAATAATTTACTAATTTAGTTTTACTGGAATTTTTTTTATGAAATATATTTTAATAGTGTTTAATTAAAGAATGTCACTACTCTAACCTCTTTGTATTTCTTTTTATGTTTATAAAAATCTTATTTCTAAAGGATCTACCAAAAAAATGGTAACAAGAAATAAATGAATTTATAGTAAATCTGTCGAAAAAAATTAAATAATACAATGATCTAAATGACTATTATCTAAATACTCATTAAATTTTAAATAGCTCACTATAATTTATAAATGGCATGTTAAATTCTTACAAGTCAAATTTACTGTTTCATTTGTTTCATTTTTTGACCAGTCACTTTTAACATTTCATATTTTTTTTCCTACTATCAAATATGTTAAAAAGAAAAACCAAACAAAAACCTTATTCTTTAGAGCATCAAATTTCAAGGATCATTGCAAGTATCTTAATACGGAAAACCTGAACATCAGACAGATCACTCATAAAATGAAGGCATTTCAAACAAAGATGGAACACATGCTTCTTGCACTCATTAGTCCTTTCTTTCCAAATATTATGCCACTGTCAAGATGTGTTCAAAGTCAAAATAATAATGCCTATTCTAAACTTAGATGTGACCAAAGTCAATATCAATATGTTTATGAGTTCAATTATATCAAAAAGTTTAGATGTATCAAATTCAATGAAATTAAATAATTTTTGTTTACAAATGTTACAAATTTGTTTGGATGGCAGTTTTTTTTGTTAGTAAAAATAATTCAAAAAATTTGAATTTTTTTAGTGAAAATCGATTCAGCACTATAAAAAAACCACTCTTATAGCATCCAAAATCTTGAAATTTAACAACTTTAATCTCAAATTTTCAAAAATTTATGAGAAATTTTATCATAATCTTACACAAATTTCCATTATTTTCAAAACTAATTTATAAATTATTTGGAATACCCTAATCAAATCCCTATAGCTCTTATCCTCAAATGTCTTTTTTGTCGATCCTTAATTGGTGGATTTCTCACAAATTTTTAGTAGAATAATAAAAGTATACATGGATGTGGAGCATTAGGTGCAACCTGTGCTCTTGGAACTGAAGTGGCCTAAGCTCTCCTGCCACCCCTTTACCTAAAAGGTTGACGAAATTTATGCATGATTACAACATTTTGAATGGAAAAAAACCAAGGATGAAAAGGGGCCCTTAGGAAATCCCAATCCCAGATCAAAAATCACACAACTCATGAACAAGCATAGGAAACCTAGGGATGAGTGAGAAGGTCAAAAGGTATGGGAACAAAAAGGGAAAAATCAATCCAAAAAGTAGGAGCTAGGTGTGCAGGATGCTGCATTCCAATGTTCCATCCTCTTACCACTTATTAACATGACAAATCACGTCTAATCACATTGAAACTCTCCATGGGAAAATATTAATAGTGATATATAATGTTATAAACATTAATTACATTAATATTAATATTATTAATAATTTTGTTAATAATATTATTAATATTATCATTATTATAATTATTAATTAATAATAACATTAAAAAATATTAATGATAATATTAATAATGATAATATAATAGTCATAATATGATGAACATTATGTGATAACGTAACAAACATGATTCAACATTACAGTGTCACAAATACATCTCTATGCTACAATGTAATGAACAACCCAACATCACAATGTGACAAACATATCCTCACACCTTATTTGAACATAACCCTTCACCAACATCACTTTGTGATGCAATCCAACATAACCCAAGATCACAATGTGACAAACCTTACAATGGGTTGAACATAACTAGGAATTGCAATGTGACAAATAAAACCCAACATCGCAATGTTACAAACATAGCCCAACCTCACATTCCCCACATCACATTTAAACATAACCTTTCACCATCGTTGCATTTTGATCCAATTCGACATTACCCAACAACATAATGTGTGTCGAACATCTCCCAACATTGTAATATGATGAACATAACCTAATGTCACAAGGTGACAATATATGAAACCCACAATCACAATGTTACATACAAAACCTCAAGATCACATTTTGAAAAACATATCCCGATATTGTAATATGATGAAACTAACTTAACATTTCAATATGAAAAACATATCCCAATGTTGCAACGTGATGAACCTAATATGACATTACAATGTGTTGAACAAAACCTAGTGTCACAATGTATCAACCATAACTTGACGTTCTAACATTGTGAAAAAAAACTTGATGTTGCAATGTGATAGACATCAATTAACATCGTAATGTGTCAAAGAAAAACAAACATCACAATGTGATGAACATAACCAACGTTTTAATGTATCAAATGTATCCTAACATCACAATCGAACATAACACTTAACCTGCATCACATCGTGATGTAATCCAATAATAGTAAACAATAGTCAACCATGGCCATCCATGTTCATCATTCATGCTTTACCGTAGTCAACCATGGACACCTATGGTCAACAATATTTAACCATGGATATACATATTCAACCATGGTTTAGTATAGTCTTCATGGGAAATTATGAACAACCATAGTCTCCAATCGTCAAACATGGTAAAAAATAGACATAAATAATTTACATGTCAACCAAAGACATCATGGTTAAACGATGTCAAGCATGGTCAACATAGACAACATGTTAAAACATGGTAAAGTATGGTGAACAATAGTCAACCATGGCCAATAATGTTTTACCATAGTCAACATGGCCAACATTGCCCAATGTCACAATGCGATGAACCAAACTTGACATTTCAATATGTCAAACATATCCCAGTGTTGAAATGTGATGAACATAATTTTTCATCAAAATGTGTTGAATACAACCTAATGTTACAATGTGTCAACCATAACTTGAAATTGTAATGTGATGAAGAAACATTGATGATACAATGTGATGATCATAACCTAACATTACAATGTGATGACCATAATTTTATTTTCAATGTGTAAAAAAAAGCCCAAAATTACTATATGACAAACATAACCCGATGTCATAATGTGATGAACATAAAGAACATAACCCTTCATCTACATCACATTATGATGCAATCCAATTATAGAAAAGTATAGTCAACCATAGTCAGTCATGTTTAAACATAGTCAATTATGGTCATCCATGGTTTAATATAGTCAAACATGGACACCCATGGTTAACCATATTCATCTAAGCTTATACATAGTCAAAAAATGATCAATCATATTCACCCATGCTCAACATGGTCTTCCATATTAAACCATAGCTAATGATGCACAACCATGTGTAACCATAGTCAACCTTGCTTTACCATAACTAACCATGGCTAATATAGGAAACATTGACAACCATGGTTTACTATAGCTTTTCGTGGGTAACCATAAACAACTAGAGTCATCCATGTCCAAAGTGGACATACATAATTTACATGTTCAAACATGGCCAACCATAGACAATGTTGTAACACTGAATTTTTGTTTAAATATGCTTTATTAAAAATAAAAGGAAGACATTTTAAACCAATGTTTTATCTCTTATTAAGGAATAAAATAATTTTAAATAAAAAAATCCAAAGAAAATAAATTTTTTTGGAAATAAATAGATAAATATTTTAATAGTGTATTGGGTCTACCCCTCTTCTCTCCCATCTCCACTCCCCACAAATCCCACACCAGTGGTATTCAAAACCATCAAATGTTGTAACAAAATAATGAAACACGGTGCTAATGTAGCTAGTGATATGGAAATGATATGGCATCTAACGTGGTAGGTAATGTGGCACATGACAACAACATGATGTAAGATGACAAGTTCAATTGTCTTTGGAAAATGTGTTTGATCCAGATTTATGTAGGAACAAAACATAATACACATATAACCATAAATACAAAGATGCAGCGGAAATAATACTTCATTTCATTAATATCAAAGAACTGAAATTTTCTAGCTAGGGCACTGGTAGCTTATCTTTGAGAAGAGATGTGGTGGATACATGCCTCTGAACTGTGTTTCAATGAGGCTCGGGGATCTATTTATTATTGAGAAATAATGGAAAATCCTAAATATCCAAAAACCTAACCCTAGGAGATGAAGCACCAAAACTATGGGCCCCGTTTGGGTAAATTGGTACATCAACTTCATGGGGACATAGCTTTGGCATATTATCTTCGTTTGATGCGCAACATACCTCGTTAGAAATATATATCTGAGGACTAAAAATTTTGAGTGAGCAACATTAGTCCGTGTACCCATGTTTCCCCTAGTTTTTCCAAAAAACATCGTTTAGGGCCTCAAAACGGCTCTGGAAGTTCAGGACCCGAAAAACTGCTAAAAGTAGTAAACTGTGTTATAATTAAGGAAACTGAAAATTTGAAAGAGACAATGATGGGGCCCTAAGTGGAATAGGAAAGTGGCCACCAATATCCACTTGGATCATTTCTCCCCCCTTATAAAGCAATGGTTCCCATTGCGTTGAGTTCCTCCATGAGATGATAAAATTTTTGTTGAACTTGGTCCCTGGTGAACCACTTGCCTTGGTGCAAGAGTTGGCCAGCTTTGACAACTTGATAAAGTTGGATCTTCTGTTGGCGACTGTTCTTGATTTTCATGTATATGATACAATCTATGGTGGCATGTTCCATGCAGTCTGGGTTTAACTCTGTTGGTGTGAGTTGTTAAATGCAATGTTAGAGGTGACCAGTAGAGGTGGGAAGTAGGGCCGAAGGCGGTCCACATTGAATACTGGCTGCAGACCAAGGAATGGTGGAATATTAAGCTCAAAGGCATTGTTCCCTACAACCTTGGTGACGGTGTATGACCCATATCAGAGCGGGCGAAGCTTGCGGTGGTTTTTAGTGAGGTGCTCCTTCTACAAATGCAACCACACTTTGTCGCCCACTTGGAAGTTGTGTGGCACCTGATGTTGATCATGTTGTTGCTTGTACTTAGCATTGGCTATGTTTAATATGTCATGAACCTGTTGGTGGATGTGCTAAGTGCGCTCGATGAAGTTGTTCTCTTTGTCAGCTTTAGACTGGACATGAGCCGAATCGGCCTGAGTAGCAAAAAATGGCATGGCTATGTCAATGGGACATCGTGGCTGGAATCCCAAGCCCACCTGAAAGGGGTTGTGGTTGGTTGAGCTATGGAGAGCCCAGTTATAACTGTGTTGTACATAGGGGAGGCTCTCATTCCATGTGCATGGATGCTTTGAATTATACATGCACAAAATGTGTACAATCATCCTATTAACGACCTCTCTCTGGCCATCGGTTTTGGGATGGAAAGCTGTGGACTTGGTGAGCTTGGTGTCCAGCATTGGCTAGAGGTTGGACCAAAGTGTGTTGAGGAACCTGTTGTCTCGATCTAAGATGATAGACTGTGGGATCCCAAAGTGCACCCACTCTCATTCAAAGAAGAGTTTAACAGTGGCTTCTACTGTGATATCCTTCTTGTAGGCCGCCGTAATGACCATATTTGAGAATTTGTCGATGACCACGAAAACGCAGTCATTTCCATGCTTAGTAGAAGGAAGGCTCGGCATGTAATCCATGGAGATGGATTCCCAAGGTTGACTAGGGGTAGGTAGCAGAGTATAGAGGCCTTGCTTCTTGATGGTCGGTTTGGAAATGGCCCAAGTAGTGCAAGATCTCATGTACTTCCCGACATCCTGTCGAAGGTTTGGTCAATAGTAATAATTTTGTAGTACGACTAATTTTTTCTCGACCCCAAAATTCCCAACGACACAACTGTAGTGTGCTTCCCAAATCATCTTGGCATGCTTTCTTGAAGGAACATGAAGGTGTCCCAGGTGACATAACAGTGCATCTTGCAGGTGAAAATTTGGAACTTGCGTACCCTCCAAGAGTGTCTTTTATTTGTGGCCAAATTCTGGGTCACTCTTGTAGAGAAGAGATGAATTAGAATTCTTGTGCCCACAAGATTTGAGAACAGTGGTTAGCGCCATGATCGGTGGTCGGCTGAGGTAGTCTGCAACATTATTAGTGCTACCCTTCTTGTACTTGATGTTAAAATAAAACTGTTGCAAATATGTGGACCACTTCTGATGGTGATCGTTCTGAAGCTTCCCTTGTGTCTGTATGAACTTCAGGGGTCGGTGGTATGTGTGGATGATTTTTTCCTTCCCAAAAATGTAATGCTTCCATTGTTGAAAAGCCTACACAATGGAATACATTTCTTTGTCATAAGTGGGATACTTGCGAATTGTGTCGGAAAATGTCCCACTGTGATATGCCACTGGATTCCCTTGTTGAGTAAGAACTGCCCCAATAGCATAGTCAGAGGAATCTGTCTCGATCTCAAATGGTTGTTGCAAGTATGGTAATGTGAGCACTAGGGAAGAATAGAGATGTTGTTTCAATTCTACGAACGCCTTCTGTTGAGATTCCGACAAAAATAATTTTACTTTCGCTCCTCCTTTGGTTACTTGACTCAAGGGCTAAGTGATATGAGAGAATCCCAACACGAACCTACGGTAGAAATTAGCAAGACCCAGAAATTTGCAAAGCTATGTTAGAGTGGTTGGGGCTGGCCAATCCCGAATGACTTGGATCTTGGTTGGATCCACATTCACCTCCCTTTGATCAATAATTTATCCTAGATACTGAACCTGGGTCATGCCAAAAGTGCACATCTCCAAATTAGCACACGACTTGTGTTTCCGCAGTGTTTGGAGGACCTGTTGGATGTGGTGGAGGTTCTCTTCCCAAGTGTGGTTGAAGATCAGAATGTCATCCAAGTACACCACTACAAATGAGTTGGTGAATGGCCACAAGATGTCGTCCATCAACCTCATGAAGGTTGCGGGAGAATTCATACCCGAAAGGCATGCCCAACCATTCAAAAAGGCCCTCCTTGGCTTTGAAAGCAATCTTCCACACATCGGAGGGTTCAATTGGTAGCAGGTGATACTCAGAATTCAAGTCAATCTTGCTGAAATATTTCACCCCTTTGAGTTGGTCCAGAAGGTCATCAATTAGTGGGATCGGGTACCTATTCCAAAATGTGATCTTGTTCAACGCTTGATAGTCAATACAGAGTCTCCAAGTCCCATCTTGTTTCTGTACCAACACGATCGAGCCCCCATAAAGTGATGAATTCGGTCGGATGTGACCTTTTTGCAAAAAATCCTGAATCTGCCTCTTGATTTCATTGTTCTCCAAAATAGAGCACCAATAGATCGGTCCATTGGGTAGTGGCGCACCTGGGGTCAGATCAATGGGGTGCTTGACTTGACAGTTCGGAGGCACCTCTGTGGGTGAGGTGAAGATGTCCCCGTACTCCTCCACAACCTTGTCCATTTTTTTTTGTCATGCGGAGGAGCCCTATCTAGAGGTCATGGCCATAGTCCTTCTTTCCTTGGGGAGAATCATCAAGAATTTTTTTTATTGGTTTTGGAAATGAGCTTACTGCATTGTTTTGAAGTAACCAAAGAGATAGCGGCAGACGGCGGTACCTCTGGTATCCTGTACAACTTATTTTCCAAAGTAACAATAATAGCGCGAGGCGAGGACTCATACACAACACGTCACTTCCACAAGTATGGTTGGCCTAATAATACATCACAAACATCAAGATGATAAATGTCACATAATACCTCATCCATGAAGGGCTTGATGCTATAGGGAAGGCAAAATTGTTGGCTGACGCAGAGATCTCCTCCTTGGTGAAGTGATGCAGGGATTCTGGGTTAAATCAGATCCCAGCATATAAAAAAAATTGTACTGCCTTCATCATTAAAATTCTCATAAAAATAACTCTTCATTAACCACACATCTGCAATTTCTCAAAGCATATATAAATAAAAGAGAGCTTATAAAACATATACTGATATAAAATAACACAACAATTCCTTAGCCAAATATTACAATGGAGAGCCTCTCTGGCTCTTAGCCCTTTACAAAAGCTCTCAAACCATTTCTCACATTATCCTCACTTCCCACTCTCTCACTCTCTCTGAATTCTTCCTTACAAAACTCTCCTATTCATACAAAAATATGAATTTATTCCATTCCATAAAATCTTCCACACAAATCTCAACTAAATTTAAATTAGATTTATTCTAGTTTTGGACTCAACAAAATCCCGTATATAGAATTCCTACTCCCTAGATTATTTACCTAATCCCATTCCACTCATATCCTATAATTATTAAAGGGATATTTACAATGATCCTCACCTTTACATTTTTCTCTCTTAATTTTTTAAAAAATGAACAAAATAATTAATAAAATAATGAAAAAAACTCACCCCCTATTTCACACAAATGGATAATAAAATTTGAGCTTGATGCTCCTGCATCAGACTCCCAAGGTTGAAATTAACCATGATCACCTGATCATGTGTTTCAGATCTTTGTCTTCCTAGATCCCATATCTTGTGTTGCAATTCTCCATTTGTTGCTGCTTTTGTTTGTTGTTTTTCTCCAGGTCTCCACACTTTGTGTTGCATTGCCCCACTGGCTATGCTTTCACTGTCTTCTACTATCTTCCTCTTGTTGCGTCTTATTTGTTTTACTGCTATTGTCTTCTTTTGAGATACTTTCATCATTATCCTCCCGATCAGTTCAATTTCTCTATCCAATAGATCTTCTCCAGCATTTGCAATAAAAAATGTACTCACAAAACAATTATTAAAATAAAAAACATAAGGCCTCAGTGCCTCTTTCTCCTCTGGCAACATTTTAGTATGTTGCTTGGAAATTTCCTCTTCCCTCAGCACATTAGTATGCTGATTTAAATTCTCTATGAGACTGTTAGCTATTCCCTCCTCTATATCATTTGTTTCAAGAATGTCTCCCTGTTTTGGTTCACAAAAATTAACTTCTTCGATTTTCTGAATCATTCCTACATCCTTATCCTCTCTTTCCTGATTATTATTTAGGACAATTTCTTCGTCTTTTTCTTTCAGAAACTCACCCTGAGTATATACCCTCTGCTTTTCCAACTTCCTTATTTGAAGATCTAACTTTCTATATGTTAGCCACCTATAATATTTTGTTATACCCAAAGGTGGCTAAATATGTTTTGAGCCTTCAAAGAACAAATTTCATCACTAAAAATTGTTGGCTTTTGAAGACTCCTTGAAGGCCTTCTGCCCTTGTCCAAAATCCTCATTGCTGTTCTAATCTCATACTCTGAAATTTCTGCTGAAATACAAAAAAGAAACTGCTGCAAAGCCATCCCTTTTCCCTTTCTCCCACTCGAAATTAACCTTCTTTTCCTTTCCCTTTTTTCCCATATTTTTCCTCTATTATTCATCTTTTCCTTTCTTCCCTTCATAAATCACCCTTCCCATGGTTAAAAACTCACTTTTTAACCCTTTCGGCACCCTTTGTTTCCATTAAAAAACCGTGAAAAATCATAAAAATACAAGTCTTTTTATAGACTTAAGCCCCTTGGGCTAAGTCCAAACCACTTCCCCTTTCGTGCCCGTGTGTTAAAGCCAAGCGCCCAAGCCTTTCGGCGCTAATCACATCGGATATATTTAAAACAGTGCAAAGCTTTTTTCATGATCCAAAACTCCGATGCGATTTGCTTTTGTTCCAAAAACTCCGATGCGATTTGTTTAAACCCACGTGGGCCCGTTTCTCCGTACAAAACCTTGTAAAATTTCATTGCCGAACCCCTTTTTCCTTTGTAAAACCCAAAAAACCCATTTTATCAAAGTTTGTGCTAAAAACCTAACATCACGTGTTAAATATTTTAATGGGTTGATTAAAAAGCCCCGGGCCAAAGGCCCAATTCCGATTGTCTTCAATATGAAACCCCCGATCGCGCAATCGCATCGGATTTCCTTTGCAAGACCCTCCGATTACTCTTTGTTTAAACCTCCGATTGCGATGTTGTGATCGCATCGCATGCCTTTGTTTGCTCCTTCCGATCGCCCATCCCTCCGATTAAATAGCCACCGTTGATCTACTCCTTAGATCGACGATCCGCGCTGAATCACATCGCAATATTTAATCGCATCGCCTCATCCCTGACCTCCGATTGCAAACCCCGATTGCGACCTTCCATTTCAATCTGGACCGTCCACGTGTCCAAATCGGACGGCCCAGATTCACCCCACCTTATTTCTTCCCCCCCGCTCCTCTTTTGCCTCTTTGCGCAGATCTCCACCGTTGGTTGCCTTCATCCAACGGCTACGCTCCTTCCCTGCCATCTGAAGCAGTTTAAACCCAAAAAACGCAGGATTTCTTAATTGTTTTGTGTTTTGTTGCAGGTGATTTCAATGGTTTTCTGTGTATTATAAAGAAACGTCGGAGGTGGGAATGACGATTGTTGCGCCCATAATCTACCAAAGGAAACCATCCGCGGGCCCTATTCAATGGTTTATTAATGTTTCATGAGCATTGATAGCACGTAAAATGGCCTGCGCGGCCCTGCACATCGACAAGAAACTGTTTTAATTCAAAACAGTTAAAGAGTATCAGTTTTGAAGACATAGCACAGAAGAATAGAGGATTGAAGAAAGATATGGGAATTACGACTAAGAATGCTTATCTAGAGCCTAATTCCCGGATTAAACACAGTCAATAGAAAATCATAAGTGTTTCGCTGACAAAAAAGGCTTCCACCGCTTCAAATGAGGCGAATTGATTCCTCAGCTACCATAAAAGCCACCTGTTGCCTCGAACCCTTCAAACAGAGGCCGGAGTTATTGCTTAAAGAAATATCTACCTTCAGCGTAGCCAGGGAGTTAATTCCGCCACAGGAAACTGATGCAACAAATATCTGCGGAGTTATTTCACACAGCATATGAGCCTCAAAGTCAAATAAAACTCACTTCGAGTTTTAAATCATAAATGTAAAAGTTAATACAGCACATCCACCTGTAATTTCTCCATCGATGCCTCTTAAGGGGCCGAGAAATCATTTAACGTTGTATTAAATGTGTTTTAGATCTTTTCTCAGATCTTTTCTCCTCATTCTTCTATAAATACCTCTGTAGAAGATGATGAATTGTTGGTTGCAGAACTTGGAAATACACTTGAGCTCGAGGCTTTTATTGGTACATAGTGTTCGCTGGCCCTTGAAGCTCTGTTTGCGCTAGAGTAGTTAGGTTGAATAGTGAAGATGATTGCTGGACTGAAACATTGGACTTGAAGATTGTAACTGGTTTGACATCAATATAAAAGCTATTTCTTGGGATCCTGGTCTATATTGACGGTGATGTTATTCTCATTTGTAACTTGTTATTTTATTTTTGTTTTCATGTTGTTTCATTTTCCAACGTAATGAACACCAATTGTGGTTAGAATCATCAGATGTCAAGAATCTTCTCCACGAGAAATCTTTATTCTGTTGTTTTCTCCGACTCCAAAGCAGACAGGTTCATTTAACTGCCAGTAGCACAGAATGGTGAAGCCTTCGTCTTATTGTTTTAATGTAATATTATCTCTAAGTCATTTTCAAGATATGTTATGTGAAGATGAACCGAGGTGTGTGATGATGAACCGAAGGAAGATATGGTTAGCCCTGGTCCCAGACTTGTCTGCATAACTAACAGATTGTTTCCCTTGGAATGTGTTAAAAGCTGGCTAGTTTAGAAGCACTTGCTAGATCTTAGACCATTTTGTGTTATCGTTGTGTTTCCCCTTGTTTTGTATGTTTTCTATTGGAAGTGTGTCAAAGGCTGGTTGGTTTAAAAGTACTTACCAGATCCTAGTCTGCTTTCGTGTCCTTCTTAAAGTGTTTGTCAAAGGCTGACTGGTTTAAAAATACTTATCAGATCCTAGGCTGCTCTTCGTTCTGCATCTGTTTAATTCCCCTTCTTGACGTATCACTCCATTCCATAAATCAAAATTTAAAGAGATCCTTAGACATAGATGACTAGCCCCTTGGATCACACTTGATGTTGTTGTTCAATTAAAGCCCATATATGACTCCATAGCCCAATGGACTAAAAACCAGCGTTATATCTATCTATCTGCCAAAACTGTTCTATTTGCTTGCAACTTCTTCACTTTGAAACTTTTCATAGGATTTTCCCCTCAGTAACATTTTATGTAAACTGTCAAAAACAAACAAAACCATGGCCTTCATAACCGCCTAATATCATTACCTTAAGCGTTTCAAAAAGACAATATCCATCTTTGCACATATTGAGAGATCCTCTCGATTCGGAGCTAGATCCTAGAATCCCAAAGTTTCGGATGGAAATGATGTTAACCTGCGGCAGTTGGACTCTCCCAATCTTCTTCAATAAATTACGAGACCCTAACATTTACGGGACACTCATTGGGGACCACTTGCCGAGTCTTCTTAACATTTTGAAATCAACGACCTTTTCAAGCACTACCACGAAATGGTAATTAAGATGAAACTCAATTGAATCGATGACAAACCGGTACGGTCCTAGGATTCTTTCGAGTTTTATCTAACTTGGAAAATCAGCTAGCTTAGCCATAAGGATGGACGCTATTTTGTTTCATAGTAGCTAAGTTTTGAGGCAAAGTTAGGATATTCTTCCGAACCACGAATAAAAACAGTTTAAGAAATACCAAAAGCATTTAGATTGGTAGTAAAGCACTAGTTTGATATCTTTTGTACGTCTTTGATGTGTTTTACTTTATACTCTTATTTGGAAAAGGGCCGGTAGCCTCGGATGTCATCCCTCTTTGGGGGTGACATATCACAGTGAATTCCCTCCAGTCAACCTGCAGTTGAGTTTTTGTTGTGTTTTTGAGATATCCTTGAAAGGAATGTTTCACAAACAACGTGGTGGGCAGTGTACCCCTTTGAAAAAAACTACGAACTTTCCACGGTGACTCCACAATCTGACAGGACCATAAGACTCCAGCGGGAAGAACCTTTATCATTATAAAATCGTTCGAGCTCGGTTAGAAGGGTTGTTGAGTTTGAAATTTAAAAAACGAGATTGGTGAACCTCTCTAAGATTGTCATATCTTTGGATTGAACTTCTCTTGTTTTAGGGCTAAACAACATAGCATAGTGGCTTCTAAAAAGATTCACACTAGAGCCCATCCAGACCCTAACCCACAGGATAGTTGATATCCGGAAAGTATCCTTTGGAAGTCTCCTAAGGTTAAGTGTCCTTGTTTTGGATCGCACAGAGCTGAGTCGGTCCCAGAAAATCTTCATTTCTGCCCAACAATCCGTGACTTAGTGAACCCATTTAGGACTAGGTCATTTGATGATATAATCCGATTAGACTACGAGATACACAGCACTCTGTCTCACGAAACAAGTGAACATCCGAGGTAGCGGGAAACAACACCTCTTTGATTTACATTTATTTACAATTTTAGGTGTCTCTCATCCAAGATCATCTCAACGAGTCTACTCTGGTCCATCCCTTCTACTCACCCTACATCCTTTGTTCAAACCACTTCACCTCGGCCCACTTTCCCTTATGAAATCCACCTACACCTCTGCCATGGCAACATGGTATGCTCCCTTAGTCCTTCCTGTTACCATTAGTCAATCTTCCACGGGACTATGGAGTCCAAATTCCATTATATGATGCTAGTAATACCATAGCGGCGTCTCAACAAGTGGACAAGATGAATGACTACTTTGTGAAATGAAATTGATAATGAATGCACTCAGAAGTTGAGACTATTTGCTCAAAGTTGGGGGGAAGTAAGAAAATGGTTTAGGGTTTAGCTTTGTAGTATTATGATCTCCAAGCCTTCCATCGAGCATTCTTAAACAAATGGGAAGTGAGGAAGAATCCTCTCAAGTCCTTCTTGACTATAACAATCTCCATAGGAACCCTGGGGAAAGTGTACAATCTTATTGTGCAGTTACTTGGCGTCATAATGCTTTCCCACCGAACTAAAACCTCCTCGGGGCTCGACTTTAAACAAATTTCTTTGAAGGGTTTGATCCAGACCTTGACATATTCACTTAGAGAAAGAGTCTTTGCAACTCTTGAGACATGCAAAGGGAGTGCTCTTTACGCTGGAGTAAACTTGATGGAGAAAGAGCGAGAATGAAGAGCGAGAAAGAGAGTATCTTTTAGAGGAATCCACCCCTTCCTTCAAGCTCAAATATGGAGAAGATAGTGGAAGAAATGATGAAAGAGATGACATAATTAAGAGAGCACAAGCCAAATCAAAATCAATTTGCTCCTCTAAATAGAAACAGAATCGAGAATGCTAGAAGGAACCAACTTTAACCTCAAACGAGACCCGGGAAGATGATCAGGTGCTCTCCCTTTCTATCAAAACTATGTAAGTGAGGTTGAACAAAACGAAGCCTCGCGAGAGGAAAAGGATATCAACATGTTTTGGGAAGAGAGGATGATGACTTTGAGGTTCATTATGATAATAAACAAGGTCTTTACACACACCTTACGACGACAAAAGAAATGATAATGAAAATTATTATCGGGACATAGAAAATGTCGTGTGAGACCTCAAAAAGAATATGACCTTGAAACAAGACCGATCCAACAAGCCCCCAACACCAAAACCTCGACAAGCCCTCTCAAAACGACGCATCGCGACTCAAACCTAAACTTGACGAACAAAAAAGGCAAAAACATTTGAAGAATGGTAATTCGATAAGGATAAGGAGAAAAACACTCAAAATTACGGAAAAAGCAGTGAAGACATCGAGCGGTACTAACGCTTCGACTAGTACTCCTTCTAAAAATAGTTGTGTCAAATAAAACAAATCAACCATTGTTATTGTTGATAGAGTGACGACTAATAAGGTTGAAACAAGTGCTGAAAATCAAACCCTTTCGGCATTGAGCAGGGAAATCTTAAAGTCAAAATCTCTTGTTCCATTAAGCGGAGTTATTTGCCCAACATGTATATAGGAACCAAATTTTGAAGGCTTTAAATATAGAGGAAAATGGAATAGTTAATCTTAGTGACGACCTACCGAGGAGTTGGATTTTGGGCTAAGATTGAAGGGGGAAATTTCAAGAAGGACCGGTTCCTCCCTTTTATGTGAGTTTGAACATTCATGACAAAATTCTACACAAGCATGCATGATTACGGGGCTTCTCATAATTTAATAATGCCTAAAGCTGTGATGGAAGCCTTGGGTTTAGAAATTACCGGACACATGAAGACCTATACTCCTTTGACTCAAAGCAGTAAAATCTGGATTGATGAGAACATCGTGTTAACCTGGCCAGATTCCCGGCCAAATGTTTACTCATGGACATTGTTGTGTTGTTTCCTAAAGTATGGAATGCTTTTATCAAGATCTTGGAGAGCTAGATTACGGACTGCGAGATGGACATGACATATGCGACCATCCGATTTTCAATCAGACCCGAGAAGACTTTACGGGGAGTCTCATATACAATACGGTTACAAGTCAAGACAGACCACGAAACTCTCCTATATATTATTTGTCAATACAGGCCTTGATTCTTTTATCATGTTTAACAATGAAACTCCCTAGTGAACAAGTCACTTTAATAGATAAAAAATTTGAAAGCGGGGGAAGAAAAAGAGTATAATAACGCGAAGTGTGTCAAACGGGTTTGCCCTTCTTGAAAACAGTAGTAATAAAACACTTAGGTCTTGATTTTCGGTTATGGGCCCATTGTTGTTAGGACTTAACAACGAAGAAGAAATACCCCTAACATTTCCGGCAACATCCCTCAATCTATTGAAGAATTTGAGGAGTCAAAATAAATTCAAATTAGGTCTGCTAATCATGAACGGTCGAAGGCACCATAGTTAAAAAGGACAATCGCCAAACGGATGAAACCAAAGACGTTCTTCATGGAGTATGTATTTTGATGGGTCATGCACTAGAAATAGTAATCTTTGGTGCGGTTTGGATCATTAACACTGAAAACAGCCACACGGGAATGCATCTCATGCAAATTAAACTTTAATTTCCAACAACATGTGGAATATGAATCCCTTCTCTTAGGCTTGCATCTCTTGAAGAAATTAGGAGCCGAAGGGAATTAATGCGTACGGGGGATTCGAGTTAATCATTAGGCAAGTCAATGGGGAGTATAATGCGAATCATCCAGGACTTGGAGCCTATGAAATGATGTCATGGATCTGTTCTTGTTGAAATTAAAACTTGAGTTTCATCCACAAGGAAAAGAACATTATGGCCCGATTTGTGCTTTGTGGTAGGAGCATGTCAACGCCATGGGAGCAGGGCCATGCAACTCCGATAAAATTTAGACCCGGCCCCGATTGCACGATAACGAAAAAATATTGGCAAGTGTTTGACAATGAAAACAAAATAGAAGACTACATGCGATTGGAAATGAGTTGACGCCTGATTGATTGAATTATAATCTGACTATGATGAAAAGCTTTCTTGATGAAGAAGAATCATCTCCTCAACACCTTAAATATTAACCTATTAATCTAGCGAACTTAGGAACAAACGAATTGAATCACAGAGTTAGAAACGGAAGAATTACAAACTCTGCCAGTCTAAAATGAAAATTTCTTGCAGTGGTCTGGCGCCTTTGAGAGTTGTTCGATTTTAACGATGTGGCCAATATTGGCGGAACACAAGGCTGAAGTAGAGGAGTGCAATGGCGAGTGAAAAAAAGCGAAAATGATCAAAGCTTGTCCAAAACTTTTTAGCTCACATTAAACTCAAATACATGGGCTGTTCCAAGAATTTTATGATGTTTTTGCTTGGGTGCGAAGATCTCAAATCCACATGACCTTTGAGAAATAATACGACATAAATCCCTCTTAAAGAAAACCAAAAACCATTTAAACGAAAGCTGCGTGAGAATAAACCACATCCGGTTGCCATTTGGTTAGAAGAGATCATGAAAATGTATGATGCGGCATTATTGTCCCTATTAGATATTAGAGTGGGTATCTAATGCGGGTAATGGATTGGGAAGAGGCCCCGGAGAAATCGGGCTTTGTATAGACTTTAGAGACTTAAACAAAGCTTCGTTAAAAGGCAACTACCCTTTACCAAAAAATGGATCACATTTTTACAAAAGGTGGTGGGGTCTAAAAGGGATTTCGTTGCTTGATGGCTATTCGAGTATATAATCGAGATTTTAGTTCACCACTGTGTTAATTAAAGACGACTTTCACTATATGGGCATTTCACTGTATGTGAAGAATGCCTTTTGGTGCAATGAACGTTGGAGCAACCTTTCGAGGAACAGCCATGGACACAGCATTCTCGGAAAGAGGTGGGCTACTTCATGTATATCTAGATGATGTCTTATGTTTTACAAATGAGATGAAGAACATTTAGAACATTTGAAAAGTTTTCGAAGTGCAAAAGGTTTGGAATATCTTTAAACCCTAAGAAGACACTATTTGGTCTCCAGAAGGTAAGCTTCTTGGACACATTATTCGAAAAAGGGTATAAAGATAGATCCAAAGGTTGACTATATTGCAAATCTACTCATCCTCGAAATATCAAGGATGCAGTCTTTCATTGGAAAGATTAACTTTTTGAGAAGGTTCACCATCCCTAACTTGGCGAGCTCCCTTAGAAAATATCACAAACATGTTGAAGAAGGGCAAGGGATAAAATGGACTGTGGAAGCAAAGACATCCTTTGAGCGGTGAGAAGCAAGCATTAACCAAAACAGGTTCTCCTGCATGTGATTTTTCGAAAATTTTCATATCTTCTCCATTTGCATCGAGAACATACCATTGCTGCTTTGTCCTTTAGAAAAATCCACAAGGACAAGAGCAGCCTATTGCATTCTTTAGCAAGGCATTGAGATGCCCCTTTGAAGTATAATATTATGGAAAACCAGCTTTTGCTTTGGTTAAAAAATATTGAAAGACTTGGTATGTCCTTCCTCACACATCATTGCCTTTGTCCCAAGTCGGTTGTAAAAGACATTCTAACAAAGATCCGGATGGTAAGAGGTAAAGTGGATTCTTATTCTTGAATATGATTTGAGATAAAACCCACTAAGCTCATCAAAGGCCAAGGTCTAGCTAGATTAATAGGTGAATCCAATTTGAAGTTCTTGATATTAATGTGATTAATGCTTTAGACGACCAAGAAGAATTCTCAACTCCCATTGTTGAAAACCATTTTTCTGAATTCTCGCTTGGTATCTTTGATCGTTTATGTTTTGTAATTTCATGCCATACTCTTGGTTTCTGCTCGAAAACGAAGGCAAGGTTCTTAAAGCTGAAACGATAAACTATTGCATTATAGATAGGTGTCTTTATTGGAAAAATGCTAGTGGTATATTGGCAAATGTTTGCACGAGTTTGATGCGAGAGAAGATTAAGCGATTTCATGAAGGAGAGTGTGGAGGCCATTTTAATCTTTGGAAGTCAACAACCAACAAAATTTTGAGGAAATTTGGTTTCTTTTGGCCCACCCCTTTTTCCTAATGTTCACAAAATGACAACTACTTGCCATAAATGCCAATGTTTTGGGGCAAAGAGAAAATTATTACCCCTTCCTCTGCATCCAATCTTTATTGGAAGCTCCTTTTCAACGTTAGGACTTGACTTCATAAATTGAAATCAAAGCTCCCTCATCTTACGCCCAACATAGATGGATCCCTTCTTGCCCACAGACTATTTCACTAAATGGATAGAAGCCATTTCTTGTAGGCAAGCCAATGATTCAATTATTATAAAGTTCATAGAAACCAATATCCTTTCCAGTTTGGGCTGCCCTACCAAGATCATGCGGATAATGTATGTCATAGCCCATATCTAACATAAGTACTCCTTAATTTTGTGTCATCCAATTTGTGCATCGTTGTGACTCCTTCCAGTTCTACATTTGTTGTGATGAAATTAACCATTTGTGGCATTCGGTAAAATTGTTGAAATAAGATGCTCTAAAAATCTCCTCATCTTTCACAAAAATTTTCATATTCTTTTGCGATTGACTAGACAATTACTCATCATTGAAAATACGAAGAACAATTTGAGCACTCCATGATAGGTTGTGATGTTTGTTGATAGGGTGAGGGACTATTTACTTATCTCTTCCTCATGTGCCTTTAGTACTATAAGAAGAAACTAGTTATTTAAAAATTTCAACATCATCCTTATAACATTCTTCTGGTTGTGCAAATCATACAATTTTATAGTGGATATCGATTTTGTTATAGTAGGCCATTCATGAACATATTTATCGACAATTAATACTACGCGGGTAATGATATTATTGTTAGGTTGTGGGGTGATCTTATTCTCTTGGATCTATGTTGATCAAATTAACTCCCCTTTTTATGTTTTTTGTTCCCATCGAGAGATCAACTCATGCGGTCTTCGAGTGGTATGATCATTCACTTGTTAATGTGAACATCAGATGCTTGAAATGGAAAATATCAAGCGACATGGCCTTCTTGGTAATAGTTATAAATTGAATTGGACCTCTTCCTCAAGTCCTCCCTCTTTATACCCTCCACCCTCCTCTTCCTTGATAGGACTCATTTACTTGAAATAGAGGCAATCTAATGTCGATTAGATATTACATCCAAGGCTTTACACAAGCCAACATGGTGAGTGTGTGAGAGTGTTGTGTGGGATTAATCAATCTTGCAGACAAGATCGATCTCCCTAGTACCAAAAGGTAATCTAGAAAGAAACACCAAAATAAACCTATCTTTATCTAAACATATGTGATTTATGAAAAACACTATAAAGGTGTTAAAGACTTACCGTAGATCCAATGCTTGTTTGAAGTAGTTGTCCCTCGTGCACTTAAAGGAGTTATCTTCTTAAACCTGTAGTCACAAAAAAGCAAACATTAAATAGCACCTGTATAGTAAACATCATAAATCATGCTTATCATGGTGATCAAGGAATCCATGAAATAAACAGTTAACTAACAACTTATTGAGAAAAATGAATTCATTTGTATTAACTTTGAAAGAAGGAAAACCTTACAACCTTAGCCTTGATGTTGAACAGGCCTTCCCAGGGTTCGAAGCATGAATATCTTCTACTCTGACAAGCCTTGCACTCTTCCAACCGAGACAGATAGAGGGATGTGACCTCTCCTCACAAAAATCTCAGTTAAATGAGTCTGAATCCCAATAGCACTTAACTTCAAATAATTCTAAAGCTTGAACTCACCTTGAGGCTACCCAATTCCTCTTTTTATAGTGGAAAAGAGGAGGTTTTAGTTCCAACTATGAAGGGATAGAATCCTCCTTCAAAGGGATAAGCTCCTCACATCAAGGGGTCAGCTCCATAAGGTAAGGGATATATGAACCTCAAAAAAGCAGTTATGCCACCGCAAGATTCTTTCTAGAGGCTTCTAGAATTTACTGAAAGTGAGTTTTTTTGAGTTTACTTGCGCCTTTTTAATATTTAGAGGGGTCCACACCCATAACAAAGAGAAAGTGCATTCAGATACGTAGGAGTTATGAACATTAGGTGCGGGACCGCAGGCAAGATACAGATAAAGTGCGATACCAGAGTTAAGGGTATTTTTAAGAACTTTTCTCTTATTTTCAAGGCTTGACATGAGGAACTGATGTGTTAGACTTGAAAAGGAGGAAGTATGAGTGATAATGAGCTGATACACATAGAAGAATGTCAGGATGACAATTTTCAGTGCAACACAACCATCACTTAACATTCTGGTCCTAGGTATAGGAAACAATTCAATTTCTTGGCTACCTTACAATGAATAAAATTATGGTTACTACCTGAATCAATCAACACTATTACCTTTTTCTTCTTGATATGTCCTTCTATCTTGAGAGCTTGAGGAGTGTTAATTCCTGTGAACTCATTACACGATATGGTCGGACTCATTTCTTCCTCTTCTTGGGTTGGTTCTTGGTGTATATCCTCTTCTTGTTCATTTTCTTCCTCCTCTTCACAATCTATGTAAAATAATTTCTTCTCAGCACACTTATGACCTTTAGTGTATTTGCTATCACAACTATAGCAAAGCCCTTTTTCTCTTTTTTCTTCCAATTGTTGTGGTGTTAACCATGTAGGTTGTGGAAATCTAGGAGTAGCAACACTTCCCTCTTTATAGAAGTGAGTGGTAGGCTTCCTTCTCGCCATAATTTTACATTCAATTTTTCTTGCCAACCTGAATGCCTTCCCCAATGAATCAGGTTCCAAAACACGAACTTCATGTTGGATGTTATCCTTTAAAGTACCTATGAAGAGATCAATCCTGTGTTCCTCTGGAATATCAGTTATCCTTATATTCAATTTTTGGAAGTCCTCAATGTGCTCCCCCATTAAACCCTTTTGTTTGAGATTTATCAATTGGCTAAAGAAGGTGTTGCTCTTTGTATCCTCATAATGTGCTATCATTTCCTCCGTAAAAATTGACCAAGTGACAATTTTTTTACAGGAGCAATGCCATCGATACCATACAAATGTATTTTGTTCTAAATGTAAAGTTGCAATGCGTACCTTTTGTGTGTTTTGCACATTATGGAGATCAAAATATTGTTCCATCTGTAGTATCCATGTTACAGGATCCTTTTCATCAAACTTCCTCATATCCATTTTTGGAATATGGTGGTTCTTCCCGCCAACATTAGATTTTATGAAATCATGATTAACATTTATTTTTTTCTCATCATGAGTTTCCTCTAATATATTTTCACCATTAGGAAACATTTCTTGTATCAACTTTTTCAAACCTTCCATGTCTGCATTTAGATCATTCTTCATGTTTTCCATTTTCTCATTGATCTTAGCTTCCATGTCATCCATCTTAGATTCCATGCCAGCTTCCATGCCATCTATCTTAGATTCCATGTCATCTATCTTAGATTCCATTCCATTCTTCAAACCATCCATCTTAGATTCCATGCCTTTCTTCAAACCATCCATCTTAGTTTCCACGCCTTTCTTCAAAACTTCCATGTCATTTTTTTTTCTCTTTGCGAGAGCGAAATTTGTTGCACATGCTCTAGTAATTTTCATATGTCATGTTGCCATTCTTCGTCTTCATGAGTCATAGTGGAGATTTCTAAAGGCTTAATGGGTGTTCAATTATTTTTAGAGGGCATTTTAGAATCAAATACTAATATCTATTCTACAATATGCCCTTGGAATCAATTCAACTTGATTCTTCAAACAAGACTTATGTAATTCGGAAAACAAAAACACACCTTTTACTTTCTTTTGAGGAGCTCAATATTGAAATTGAATTATCTCTATAATTGTAAATCCTAAATATCTGAAATTAAGCCCTATAATAGCCCTCTGAAGCTTCTTTCAAATGCCATAGGTCGGATCTAATTTGGATTCTTCAAGGTAAATTTATGTCCAATCTCCCAAAATGACCCAATTTTGGACTGGTTCAGTAGAGCGAACTTGTACGACTTGCCACATGTCACTGTTTCGTCCTTTGTCTCTGAAATTGATAGATTGAAAACTAACGTCCGTGTACTTGTGTCCACTTTTTACAACATTCCAATACGATGCTCAGAGAGAGAGCAATGAAGATTTTCCCACGATCACCTCTTTGAGATGAAATTTAGAAGCCTAAAAAATCCCTAAATTCCACAGATCATATCTCCGAAAATATTGCGAAAAAATATCTGAAATTTTGCGACGATGTTCCTCAGGATTGCGGCATCATACTCTAAAAATTTCAGCTTTTGAACCTTAGTAGAAAAAACGTTTTTACGAAAATTCCACGGTCACCTGTTTAGGTTAAATTTAGGATCCTACAAAATGACCTAACTTGCACAGATCATATCTCAAAAAATATTGCGACCCAAGATTTGAAATTTTGCGATGATCTTCCTCAGGATTTTGGCTTCGCGCTCTAAAAATTTCAGATTCTGAACTTTCGTATAAAAAAATTTATAGCGAAAATTCCACAATGACATGTTTGGAGCAGTGAAACCCTAGAATCTCAAAGCTCTGATACCAAATGTTGTGAAACCAGCTCCAAAAAGAGAAGAAAAGAGATATTAAATGCCTTTTAGCAAATAAGCTAAATTTGGCAAATCCTCCGTCACATTACATGAAGTACACCTTGATGATTCAAATACAAAACCTTCTATATATATCCATGGGGCCACAATGTAATCCTAGCCAACCTAACAATAATAATTTAAGGGCACAATAATAACAATATGGGGGTTACAAGGGTACAATAATAACAATAAGGGGGTTACACTAACAAAAATAAGGGACTATACTAGTAGTATAGGGACCTAACATGATATGATGGCTGCAATGATTCACAATCATATCTATGCAAGAAGGGTTGATCCCTTCTCTAGATCCTTGGGCTAAAAGCTCAAGATACAACTCCTCCAATCTCCTCCACTGAAAATAGCTACTGGATGAACAATAGCTTCAGAAAATTATGTTGTAAGAGAGGGAGGCTCAATAGCCCACTGCTAGATATGTCAAATCAACTCCCAAGTGATGGAAACAATAGATCCAATGTCAGGAGATGATCCCTCATAGGATTTCCAGCTGAAATATTAGAAATTTCCTTCCTCCAATAGATCTACAGTACTGGACTTCGCAATCCTTGAAGGTACTTCTGCTGGATGGAGGTAAAACCCAATGGCTTGAATGTTGGATATAGATTTGTTGTTCCTGGAAGAATGTATGTTAAGAACAAAGTGGTAGGATGAATCCTCCACCAATTTCCTAGATAAATGGTAGAAATAAATTCTTGAAGATGGAACTAATGCCTGATAGGGAATGTAGTACAACCCTCTTTCAAGAGCTACTCAATGGAAGAGGATAAATTCCCACTCGGGAACACCCTGTGCTAAACAACACAGAAATCTTAGCTAAACAACTCAAGAATGTATAGAAATGTCCTAAGACAAATCTAGATCTAAACATATCAAGAAATGAATAATCCAAATCATGCCTTCTATTGTGCCTTCACTTTCATTATATAGATATGAGCCTTCTATAGCATAGGCCCACTCCAAAACTGCGTTGTACATGTGGACATAAGTCTCCATGGTTGACTGTGTTGTTTCTCCATGTCCTCCATCATGCTCATATGGGGTGATCAGCATCTCCATCATGTGTGCATTAGATCCATCACTTCCTCCACTAACTTGTCATAAGTGCTCTATGATCTTCTTTGAATGCACTATGATCTCAGTTGACCTTATCAAATATCCTCACGATTTTACATTTAATATCCATGATCTTGTTTGACTGTTTCATCCTCCATAATCTATCTCATAAATGAGACATGATCTCCATTAATGGAGTTTCTCCACTACTCCATGATTTTAGATCTAGATCTAGAATATCCACATACACACATTAAAAGTGGATTTTATTCATCTTTGAGTTTTGTGGGTCCCTCCACCCTTTTATTTACTTAATTAATTAATTTTATTAAGAACTCTAATATTCCAAATATCATGTGAAAATTTGTGAATATTACATTGACGCCTTAATGGCGAAAGACCTAGAACCCCTCCCGGTAATGGGGGGAGGTCCAAAAGACGTCTAGATCGACGAGGTCCCATTGGGTCCATTCTAGCGTCGACTAGGTATGGCTTTGAAAATATTTGAGATGATAGAGATTATAGTCAAAGAAAAATTCCAATCGCATACATAAAACAAAGCGAAAATAAAATAAATTTTCCCTTTAGATTAATCCTATGTGGTCAGTCAATAAAAAAATATGGTTTTTGTTTGTTTGCGTATGATACTCTGTAATATTCCCAATTATCCCCAAGCTAATGGGAATATTCATTTTGTCTTTTTTTTTTTCTGTTTCATGAATAAATGTGTAAAGGAGGATCAATAAAACTCCTAAATAGTAAATAAATCAATGCCAAATGTGAAAAAGGCTATATCTTAGTTGAATAAGAAGGCACCCTTAAGTGTGAAAGGGGCTAAACATTTTGACTGGGTCAACCATGACCAAATCTATAGCATTCTCTTGGAGGAGTGGCCATCAATGAGGCACAACGTAGTTTTATATGGAGGTGGCTCATGGGAAAGGAGTTATTTCATTCAAGGTGGTTTGGGGTTTTGCAAGCTCTCATCTTATAAAAGGAAGAGGATGGCAGCATGAGAGGGTTGTTGATGTGATTACATTTTTTAGAGTATATTGTCTGTTTAGACATATCTCATTCTCCTTGTTGTTTAGCAGAGAATAGTGATGTTTAACACAAGGATTTCCTGTTTAGGAATCCCATCTCTTTCCTTGAGAGGCCTCTTGGAAGAGCTTTTCATTTCTTGTCCACTATCAGGATGAAGGCAAAGCTTCCACTTCCAACTACAACATAGATCCTGTTGAGGGTTTGGTTTTCTTTGTAAGCTACAGCAAGTGGAGGCTAGATCTACTCAGATCTAGACCATTCTAGTGCCTCTTTTCAGTGGGGAAGGCTTCTATCCCATTGGTAAGAGTGTACTGGATCATTGTAGCATCAGATCTAGATCTTGGCATGTGGCCAAACTTATCTTAAACCCTACAGCACAATTTTACTTCCATATCTATGTTTTTCTGTAGGTGTTTTTGCAGGGACTATTGGCATAGAATTTTGGAGGAGTGATTTTCATGTGTTGGGGATCTGCCCTTCACCTTTGACATCCAATGAAGAGGATCATATTATTGTATACATCATATCAGATCTGTATGTCATATAATTTCAGAATATTTCTGCAGATCTGCAGCTTTAGATCTCAGATCTACTCCATGTGCTTCATGTATTGCTCAAAACCCCAAGGGGATTTTGAAGAAGAGTCTTTATAGTGTATGGACCTGTCATAGATCTGAATTTTCATGCATTATTTAGCTCTAGATCTAAATTTTAATCAACGTTTGTTGTAGCCTAATAAAAATAACATTGTCAAGGCAGTTTTCGTCCATTTGCATGGTTGTTGCACCTCTTTTTGAGGATTTTTCTTCATTGGAGACTTATGTTTCCTCTTATACATATTATGAGATTCATTTTACATCTAATTTTCTGTTATAAATGATAAATAAGGGTCTCCATATTGGCCTCCTACTGTAATATTGATTATCTACGTTATTTTAATGCTTAACTGTTCATTATTGTTGCATTTCCCAATTGGGAATATTACAGTGGTATCAGAGTATCACCTTGGCAGAGTCTGTACTTATTGAGAAGCCAATATGTCTTTTCAAGAAAATAAAATATAGAAGAAGAAGATTTATTACACAGAAGATAAGGGTAAAACATCTTTATCTGGAAGAATGAAAGGGAAAGAGTTCTCAAAAACTCTGTTCCAAACTATGCATGAGCTGAAAAGTGAAATTAGGGGAATGAGGAGGGTAAGACATGAAGATCCCTCAAGAAGAATTGTACATGAAGAAAGCCCCAATTCTTCATATTTTGTGTGTGAGAATTCAACCACACAATCAGATCTACAACATTGTAGCATGCCTACATTCCTATCAAGAGAAGAAGCAGAAGGAGAGACACCAAAAGAGGAGACTCTTGGTGACTATATCTAAGAATATGAATCTCAGTATAAAATATTCAAATAGCATCTAATATTTCCAGATTTTTGTAAACTTAAAGAAGAAATAAGATCCATCATATACAAGAGAAGAGGAGGGTGCATGCAGCACACTTTGGGTAGAATATTTCTACCTAATTTTGATGGATCACCTAAGAGCTCAGCCAAGTCTTGGGTAAAGAAGCTAGACACATATTTCCAGCTGCATCAATCTTCAGAAGAAGAAGCCATAAGAGTATCAGCACTGCATCTCCAAGGTAAGGCTTATGCTTGGTGTTTATTTGAATCTTCTTCATTGAAAAATGTAAATATCTCTACTTACGCAAAGTTCACTAGTAGGTTAGTGAAAAGATTTGATTTTAAGCCATATGAAACTTCCTTAGGTGAGAAAACCAAGCCCAAGAATTCAGAACCTTTTCATGAGATGGAAGGATCCATGAAGATAAATCCATTCCAGAACATTGTTGATGGGGTTAAAGATCTGCTACATGATTTGCCAAGGGAAAAGGACCCACTTCAGCAAGAACATTCTTCTCAAGAAGAAGACATGAAGGTTCCTTGTTCAATAAGAGATCAAGAGAAATAATCTCTTAATGATGAGGCATTCTCTTTTGATGAGGAGAAGGAAGAAGAAGAGCTGGAAAGGTCCTCCAGCACTATGACATTAGGAGGAGATCTACTCTTATTGGGATATGGAGGTGAAGCACTTGCTTCCACTAGGAGAGCCTTTTTTTCCTTTAAAGAATATCCCAAGGATCTTACACATGAAGAGAATGAACAACATGTGTCTATGATGATGGAAAATGAGACAAAACAATGGAGAGAATGTGTTCCAACATTGCATCCAGTTTTGGGAACAAACACTATGATAGATCAGTCCTTTGTGATCAATACCCTTGATACCAATGAGATGTTGGGTGTTCATGAGCTAACTACATCTAAAGGAAGCACCTTGGATTGTGATATATTGCAGAAGGTAGGAGGAAAATATGAGGAAGTTGCTCCAACCAGAAGCACTCTTGCATCCTTAAGAGTGATAGCCCATTATCATTGGACTTTCACACAAAAATAAGAGATGGAATTGTGCAGTGGAAGTAATGATATGATGATCCCATCTGTTATGGACATGGGAATGAGCCATGAGACATCATTATCTTGTGGTAAACCACCTGGGAGACCACCTGATTCAGATTTGGTGAAAAATGTTTCATGCATTGATGCTCCATTCAGAAATCCAAGAATGAAGGGAGCATTAGAAGACCATACTACAATGCTGAGAGTATTGGGAAAGCTCAAGGAGAAATAAATATTTTTCCCTTATCCCCATTATCCATTCTCTCATCTCACACTACACTGAGAAAAGATGTTGTAAGGATGAAGAATGAAACCATCATGGAGCAAGGAAGGAAATCCTTGGTTGTGAAGAATCAGATTATAATTTCATTTGGAGAGCAAGCTTCCATACATAATAGGAGATGGTGGTCACACATGCATACATTGGCAAGGCCAAGGAGATTTTAGATATATGATAGTGACGCAACAACAGCTGAAATTCAACCCCAAGGAGAGCTGGTCAACCGTGACGTGGCTCTGTCCTCATTTCCCTTTGATACCTCGTACTTCACTCCATGTGGTCTATTTCTTTTTATTTTATTTATCAATTTCAACGAAATTGACAAATAAAATTATTCACAGCTCTCGAATGTTATATTATATTTCCCAACATATATATATTGTCCCCGCATACTATAACCAATGTTTTAAATCCTCGAAACCTTTGGCGATTAACTATGTGATTGGACCTTATATTAAAAATCAATGCTTTCCAGATAAATGACTCATAAACAGACCTTGGCTCTGGGTCCCACCTCCACAATAACTAGCCAATCAAATGTATGCATGTACCTTAGGTTAAATTCCATGCATCTTCACTGTGCAACCACCGTCCAATGAATCTATGCCAGATCGACGACCCTCGACGATATCGCTCAGCGTCCTCGTACTAACTTTAACGTGCGATGAGAATACGAAAAGGCGGTTTTGCGTGGGTCCACTTTGCCACGTGTCGAAAGCTTCGTGGAATCGCTCCGCGATAGGGAAAACCCGCTTGTACACCAAAAGCAGTGCGATGAGGGAAATTCGCCTCCTCAAATCCGCTCGTAGTTTTGCTACAGTGATTGACCAGGGTTAATGCGGGGTTACATTATTCCTTTTGTTCATTTAACTCGCGTCTAGACCATGGTTCCGGGTTCGAAAGAAATGCCTCTATTTTCTTATACAGCGGGAAATCTACCAAATTAAACAATGTTCACGGCCACACTTCCTCTGCACAGACCTCGCCTGCGGTTGTATTGGTTCAACAGGGTTGTTCAATAAATAGAAGAGAAATGACAGACAGATGGATGCAGAGTCGATACAGTGACTCGACTCAGTAATTATATATATATATATATATATAGAATCCAATTTCTTCGCAATTAAACAATCCTTTCATAGACAAAGATTCGAGTCTCTCCAATGGCAAACAATCTTAGAAATCATTTAACTGGAAACAATTGTAACACACAGAGTTTATTGCAGAAATCTCTCTTCCTCTTGCTCTCTCTCTCTCTCTCCCCTTTTTCTTCTCCATCTGGAGAATACAATTTATACATCAACATATGTCCTTTCGGTTCCTCTGTGAGGACTGTTATGGTAATTCAAGAGCCTAATTACAATTATTCGAAAACTAGGAACATGACAGATGGACTAACTATTCGACTTCTACAACTCTAACCGATCTAATAATATAATCAGCTAAGGTATTGACACCTAGTTGTAACAATTCAAATGTTTTCAAACCCTCCTAGCCACAACATGTGGACAAAACTCCTACATTGATGGCTAGTGTCTAATGCCCCTGCATCAGACTCCCGAGGGCAATTTTCTTCATGGGCTCCTGTCCATGAGCTCTTCCACTGATCTGCCTATCTTCTGCAACATTTCTTCAGTCATCCAAGTGGCATCTTCCTCTGGCTTGTCCTTCCATTTGATCAAGTACTGAAAGTACTCTTGTCCTCTGGTCCTTCTGAAGGGTATTTTATCCAGTATCTTCTCTGGTAGCAATGGCTGTGCTAGATGTAGCTGCTCTTTCCACTCAATCTGTTCCCTGTCTGCTGCTCTTTCTTCTGCACCATCATCCTCATACTTGTACAAATCTACAACATTAAAAATGGGAGATATTCCAACATCAGGAGGTAATTCAATCTCATAAGCATTTGCAAAAAACTTCCTAAGTATCTTGCATGGCCTAATCTTTTTGAACTTCAATTTATTGTATTGCTTCTTTTGGAATATCTCCTTCCTCAAGTGTGCCAAAACCTGGTCTCCTACTTCAAAATGAACTTCTTTTCTGCTCAAGTCTGCTCTGTTTTTGTATTTTTCCTTGTAGTTGTTGTTTCACTTGTTCATGTATGGCTTGGATCTCTAAAGAAAATTCCTCACCATCTGCACTCCTTAGCTCTGCCTTTCCCAGATTTCTTAACTCCGATATTCCTCTGGGGTGCATTCCATAAAAAATATGAAATGGACTCTGCCTTGTGCTCCTATTTGGTGATTCATTATATGCATATTCTGCCTGGGGAAAAATATGATCCCACTGCTTGGGATGTTCTCCTGCAAGACTCCTCAACAAATTTCCCAGACTCCTATTCACTACCTCAGTTTGTCCATCAGTTTGAGGATGATAAGCTGAGCTGAAAATTATTTTGGTACCATGTTTCTTCCACAAGGTCCTCCAAAAGTTCCCTACAAATTTGTTGTCTCTATCAAAAACAATGCTCTCGGGCAACCCATGCAATCTAACAACTTCTTTGAAAAACAAGTTAGCAACATGGGTGGCATCACTAGTTTTATAGCATGGAATAAAATGTGCCATTTTGGAGAATCTGTCCACTACAACAAAGACTGCATCATTCCCTCTCTGAGTCTTTGGAAATCCTAGAACAAAATCCATACTCACCATGTCCCAAGGCCTGTCTGGAATAGGTAAGGGAGTGTAAAATCTTGCATTCTGGCTCCTTCCTTTGGCATATTGACAAATCTTGCAATTCTTCACAAACTTGTCCACTTCTGTTCTCATCTTGGGCCAGAAATAAAAGTGACTCAGCTGCTCATAATTCTTATTAGTACCAAAGTGTCCAGCAAGTCCTCCACTATGCTTCTCTTTGATCAAATTTTCTCTCGTGGAACATTTTGGTACACACAGTTGGCTTCTTATAAATAACAAGTCCTCCTGCAGGAAATAATCGAGCCACTGGATTCTATCTGCTAAAACAGGGTTACTACATGCCTTAAATTCTTCTTTAAAATCTGGATCTGTTTTATACAATTATTTGAGAAAATCAAATCCTGCAACTTCAAAATTAGTTTCTTGAACAAGCAAGTGTCTCCTACTCAAAGCATCAGCTACTTTATTGGCTTGGCCACTTATATGTTTCAAAACAAAATTAAAACCTTGGAGATACTCAACCCATTTAGCATGCTTATGTTTCAACTTGGGCTGTTGTACAATATACTGCAAAGCATGATTGTCATAATATAATGCAAATTCCCTGGACATCAAGTAATGTCTCCATTTCTTCAGTGCCTAAACAATTGCATAGAATTCCTTCTCATAAGAGGAATAATTCTTTCTGGTGTCATTCAGCTTTTCACTTAAATATGCCACAGGCCTATCATCCTGACTCAACACAGCTCCAATGGCCTCTCCACTGGCATCACACTTTACTTGAAATGGTTTAGTAAAATTAGGCAGGATCAAAACAGGCTTCTCAGTTATCTTTTGCTTCAAAATTTTAAAGTTTCTTTCTGCATCAGCAGTCCATTTAAATGGTTGTTTTCTCTTCTTTATTGTCTCAATTATGGGTGCATTGATCTTACTGAAGTTTATTATAAACTTTCTGTAAAAACTAGCAAGTCCATGAAAACTTCTTACCTCAAAAACATTTCTGGGTGAAGGCCACTCCACAATTGCCTTCACCTTTTCTGGGTCCATATTCAATCCTTCTACAGAAACAACAAACCCCAAATACACCAACTCCTCTTTCATGAATGAGAATTTCTTCAAATTTATCAGCAGTTTCTGTTGGTGTAGCTTCTTCAAGACATGATTAAGATGCCTTAAATGTTCTTCTTTAGTTCTGCTGAAAACTAATATATCATCTAGATACACTATCACAAATTTACCAATAAACTCTTTCAATACTTCATTCATGAGTCTCATAAAAGTGCTAGGTGCATTTGACAACCCAAAAGGCATTACCATCCATTCATACAGTCCTTCATTTATTTTAAAGGCAGTTTTCCACTCATCACCCTCTCTTATTCTAATCTGATGGTATCCACTCTTCAAATCTATCTTTGAGAAATATTTAGCACCACTCAAACAGTCCATTAAATCCTCAATTCTAGGCAAAGGGAATCTGTACCTGATTGTGATCTTATTGATTGCTCTGGAATCAGTACACATCCTCCAGCCTCCATCTTTCTTTGGGCTCAATACTGCTGGTACTGCACATGGACTCAAACTTTCTCTAATCAGCCCCTTGTCCACCAACTCCTATACTTGTCTCCTGATTTCCTCATTTTCCTTGGGAGTCATTCTATAGGCTGCCTTATTTGGAAGATTTGAACCAGGGATAAAATCTATCTGATGGCTGATATTTCTCATAGGTGGCAGCTCATCAGGTAAATCATCCACAACAATGTCATAGTAATTGTCTAACATCTCTTGTATCTCTACCGGTAAATCAGAAATCCTTGTAGAAGAACTACTTTAGATTTGAAAACTAAAGAAAAAATTACCTCTTCTTCTTCTATCTGTTGCATATATTCCTTCCCGCTCAGCAACAAGGTCTTTGGATCAACCACTCTTCTGGATGGCTCTCCTTCTTCCATGGGAATCAATGTATGATGTACCCCATCCTTGAAGAACTTGTAAGTGTTCTTCTTGCCATCATGCACTGCTGCTCTCTCAAACTTCCAAGGCCTACCTAGCAGTATATGACACACATCCATGGGCATTACATCACACAGGACCTTATCTTTGTATTTGCCTATTTGCATCTCTATCTCACACTGTTCTTTCACAACCAGCTGGTGCCCTTTATGTAGCCAGGACACCCTGTAGGGAGTTGGATGCTCCCTTGTCTTCAAATTCAGCTTTTCTATTACCTCAGTAGAAACTAGATTGTCTGTGCTGCCACTATCAATGACTAGCTGGCAGCATTTCCCTTGGAATTTGCATATGCTCCTAAACAAAGTCTTTCTTTGTGCAGGCTCAGTGACCTCTTTGGCTTGCTTCAAAGGACCTTATTTACGACCAAGGATTCTCCCCTCTCTGGAAGAATTTCTTATTCAATTTCTGATTCTTCTCCAGCCTGGGTAACAACAACATTTCTTGGACCAGCACCCACATTCTCTGGACACTCATAGTGCTTATGTCCCACTTGCTGACATCTATAACACCTCAAATCTCTACCTCTGCCTCTATCTCTGCCTCCTCTTCCTTTTCCTCTGTAAGAACCCCTTCTTCCCCTTGCATCATCCTATGTAGATGCATTCTGAGGTGAGCTACTTTTAGCTCCATCCCTGGGTGTAGCAGGCTTTCCTCTACCACCCTGACTTCCCTTTCCACGGAAAGTACCTCTCTTCTTGGCAGACTGTTTCCTCAAGACTTTATCCTCTTCTTTCAAGGCCATCTGATAGGCCTCTTCCACTGTCTTAGGAGACAGGAGACCAATCTCATCCTGGATCTCCAGCTTGAGACCATTCACATATCTGGCAGTCTTCTCAGGTGTGTCTTGGAATTGCTCAACCCTTATTCTCACTCTGTAGAATTCCTCTGTGTATTCTTTTACTATCAGCAACCTCTGTCTCAGGTTCTGCGTTTTTTTATACAATGTCAGCTGGTAATCACTAGGCAAGAATTTACCTTTTAATTTGGCCATCATTCTGGTCCAGCTTTTAATGAGTTAACACTTAACTCTGCCTTCTTTTTGCATCATCTAAGTGCGACATGTCTTTCAGCTTTATTCTTTCAGAATATTAGCACATCTTCACTTATTTCTTCATAATCGAAGCATTTGTTCAATTCATTTATCCAGTCCACCAACTCCTCTAGATTCAGTTCCCCTGCATAACTTGACACTTCAATTCTGGGCTTAACTGCAGACCCCAGAACAGTTCTAAGGAGCCTCATGTCGGGAGGAATTTCAACATTTTCTTCTGCTTCTTCTGTCTTAGGTTCGCTGATGTCTTAAGGATCTTTGGGCTGTCTTCGCTCCATGGCATCTTTTCTGGCCTTGACCCTCTGCAACATCCCCAACACCTCAGCGTTGGCAACAGGTCTTCTTCTACCAGCACCTCTACCAACTCGGATTGCCATGTCAGTAGAACAACTTCAGACAGCAGCTCTGATACCACAAATGATGCAAAAACAGCTGAAAGTCAACCCCAAGGAGAGTTGGTCAACTGTGATGTGGCTCTGTCCTCATTTCCCTTTGATACCTCGTACTTCACTCCATGTGGTTGATTTCTTTTTATTTTATTTATCAATTTCAACGAAATTGAAAAATAAACTTATTCACAGCTCTCGAATGCTATATTATATTTCCCGACATATATATATTGTCCCCGCATACCATAACCAACGTTTTAAATCCTCGGAACCTTCGGTGATTAACTATGTGATTGGAACTTATATTAAAATCAATGCTTTCTAGATAAATGACTCATAAACGGACCTTGGCTCTGGGTCCCGCCTCCACAATCACTATCCAATCAAATGTATGCCCGTAACTTAGGTTAAATTCCATGCATCTTCGTTGTGTGACCACCGTCCGATGACTCTGCGCCAGATCGACAGCCCTCAACGATATCACTCGGTGTCCTTGTACTAACTTTAACATGCGATGAGAATACAGAAAGGTGGTTTTGTGCGGGTCCACTTTTCCATGCGTCGACAGCTCCGTCTAATCGCTCCACGATAGGGAAAAAACGCTTGTACACCAAAAGCGGTGTGATGAGGGTAATCCGCCTCCTCAAATCCGCTCGTAGTTTTGCTACAATGATTGACCAGGGTTAATGCGGGGTTACGTTATTCCTTTTGTTCAGTTAACTCGCATCTCCGATACACAGTTCTCAGGTTGAAGGCAAGAGACTCTCTTCTTTTATAGTAAAATCTGCAGATTAAGCGGTGTTCATGTGCCTTCTCCTTCTGGACCTGCCTCTGGTTGCTGTTGGTTCATGAGGTTTTCAATAAATAAAGCTTGATAATGAGATGGAATCAAATGGACTATTAATGAATGATCAGTATATATATATATATATATATATATATATATATATATATATAAGTTAATTATGCAATTAAACAATCCTTTCATAGACAAAGATTCGAGTCTCTCCAATGGCAAACAATCTTAGAAATAATTTCTTTAAAATAATTTATGTTTCCCATGTTTAAAGTTTATGCAATCTCTTCCTCTTGCTCTCTCTTTTTCTTTTTTCTTCTCCATCTGGAGAATACAATTTATACATCAACATATGTCCTTTCGGTTCCTTTGTGAGGACCATTATGGTAATTCAAGAGCCTAATTACAATTATTCGAAAACTAGGAACATGACAGATGGAATAACTATTCGACTTCTACAACTCTAACTAATCTAATAATACAACCAGCTAAGGTATTGACACCTAGATGTAACAATTGAAATGTTTTCAAACCCTCCTAGCCACAACATGTGGAAAAAACTCCTACATTGCTGGCTAGTGTCTAATTCCCCTGCATCCTCTAATTGATCTAATAATACAATCAGCTAAGGTATTGACACCTAGCTGTAACAATTCAAATGTTTTCAAACCCTCCTAGCCACAACATGTGGACAAAACTCCTACATTGCTGGCTAGTGTCTAATGCCCCTGCATCAACATCAAAAGACAATTTGACAAAAGAACTAAAGCAAATGACTTCCAAGTTGGGAATGTAGTTCTCAAATGGGATTCAAGGAGGGAAGAGAAAGGAAAGCATGGTAAGTTCAAAAATCTGTGGAAAGGGCCCTACATTATTCATTCCATAAGAGGGCATAATGCATTTTTCCTGCAAGAACTGAATGGTGAAGTGGTGTTGGGGGGTCCTGTCAATGGCAGGATGCTTAAACACTATTTCTGTCAAGAGTCTTAGTTTCAGTGTTTTTATCCATTGTACATACCATTTGCATGAAGAAAAATAGAAAGAAAAAAACAAAAACAATAAAAAATAGAAAAGAGGGCAGAAATAAAACAAGAAAGGTATAGCCCCATACCAAAAAGAAAGGAAAATATGAAAGTGTGCAAGCTCAAATGCTGCTACTTTAAGGAGCGCTACTGTCCAATCATGATTGGGCAGATTTCAATTTTCTTGCTGATAGGATAGTGAAAAATATTTGCCAAACTGTTTAATCTTGGCTTATCAGTAGGACAGATTAGGATAGAAGAAAGAGAACTGGTTCTAACATGCTCAAAACTTGAACCAGCGAAGAAAAAGAGAACAGCTCTAACAAGATCAAAACCAGAGCTGAAATGAAGAAAGAAAGGTGACTCTAAAAAGCTCAAAATCTAAGTCACAGCAAGAAGGAAGAATGTTTTGATTTTCAGATCTTTAAATCTTCCAAGTTTTGTTTTAATTTCTGCTAGTTTCAGTTCATGTGCAGCTTGTCTTTATGCCATGGACCCACAGCAAATCAGACAGTCTAATCCTGGTTTGGCTGTGTTTCAATTTCTGTTTTAGAATATAGAGAATGAAAATCTGTCAGACAGTCTAATCCTGACAGATATTAGTTTAGGTAGAGAAACTTGTGAGTTCAACTGCTTAATCTGAACTCATGGAGAAATAAGGGTAGCATTAGATAGGTTTATTTTTCTGTTTGCAGAATAAAATGTTGGAAAAGAGTCTGCCAGTCCAAGTGCACTCAAAGGAAGAAAAATGCTAGGACAGTAGGAATGGGTAGATAGAGATGTTGTTTTGAAGAATGACAGTTTTTTCAGGTTGTTGCAAAGGTTATCAGATCAAAAGAAGACCAATCAAGGAAAGAAAAACCACTGCCCAATGGAAAGGCACTGGTCTGCTAAATCCAAAGATTTATGAGGTTCTGGACACCTAAAGAGCAAGTTGTCCTCCCCAAGTGGAGCCATTGTTAGCCACCTATAAATTCTGATATACCTAGTGGTGGCTAAATTTGTTTTCAAGCCTTCAAGAGATTTATTTCCTTTGAAAATCTATCATCCTTGAAGTCTTATGTTTGTCCTATCCTGGAGTTTCATCTTCACTGCTGTTTCCATCTTAAAGCCATGCTGATTCACCAAAGAAAATTGTTCCAAAGGCCACTGAAACTACCTATTTCCACTTATTTCCCTTCATTTTTATAAAGCCTTCTTTTCATCTTTTAACCCTCCATTTAGCCTCTAAAGGCCTCAAATCCCCTTCAAGCCTTGTGAAATCCCTTTATGAGGTTTAAAACCCCGTCCTTACCCCGATCGAAACCTCCATTTTCCTTAAAAAACCCTTTAAAATCCTTGAAAATCTTCATTTTTTACACTAAGGCCTTAAGCCCCTTTCGGCCTTAGCCCTAGCCCTTTTTCCACATGTGACCTCATCCTGCGACCAGGAGCTAGCCCCCCATCGCGCAATCACAATCGGGGTTTATAGTTTCTTTGTTAAACGTTTATTCTTCCAATCTTCCAATGCGATGAGCCCCTCTCCTCCGATCGTCCGATCTAATCTCGACCGTCGAATCCACAAAAACCGACGGCTGAGATTTAATCGCGCTCTGCTCATGAGCCCATCACCCGCACCCGCGATTTGATCTGGACCGTTGAATCCACAAGAACCAACGGCCAGGATTCAATCGCGCTCCACCCATAGTCCTCCGACATCACACCCTCTGATTCAATCCTGACCATTGATCTCTCGTCTGATCTGACGACCAACGCTTAATCGCACATCGCAAACTCATAGACCCTGGTGCTTTGGCCTCTTTCCTTTTCTCCGATGCAATTTAATCCCAGCCGTTCATTCCGCCAAATCCAACAGCCAGCCTTTCATCGCATCGCGCCCTTCCATCACATGAGCCTCCACCGTTCCGACCTCCGATTTAATCTCCACCGTCAATCTCTCTTCAGATCAGACGGCTTGCATCGCATCGGCAAAACGCAAAGGTTTAGTCCCTTTTCCTGTCTCCTCCAATGCCGATTCCCGATTTAATCTCAGCCGTCGAATCCACAAGAACCGACGGCTAAGATCGTATCGCGCTCCGTTCATAAGCCCTTCATCATCGACCCATCTTTAATCTCCGTCGTTGATCTCTATCATGATCCGACGGCCCTCATTTAACCTGCCGATCTCCTCCTCCGTACTCCCGGTCCCACCACCAACGCCCCCGTTTCCTCTCATTTTCACCTTTTTCCTATGTATTTGCCCATGCATAAACTTTTACATTTTAACACTAAAGGTCATTTTTCCGCCTTTTCTGTTTAAACCTTGGTTTTCGTGATGTTGCGTCATAAAGCCTTTCTCCCCGCATACACTTTACCTCGCAGCTCTTCTTTCGTCGCGCTCTCTCACAACCGTCCAATCTCCTGACGATCATCCGACGGCCAGCGTTGCATATCGCGTAATTTTTGAGCCCATCCCATAGTGCGCAACTTTTACGCGATAAAGGTGGTTTCAGAAATCCACGTGTCGAACGCTAACCTATATCGCGTTCCAAAAGCTAAAACCGCTTCCCTCCCATTTCATTTTGCGAAAACCACTGCCGGTTTTCCGCCATATCGCCTACCCTCCCCCGCAACGTCAATTTCACTTTAAATCACAACCGTAGATCATCCTGTTCTAACGGCCCACATTATATCGTGATATCATTCCATTGTTTCTTATCTGTTCCCCCAATGACTCCATTGCTGATTGGACGGTTTTGACTTAATCTCGCCCCCATCCATTATCCATTCATCCGATCTCCCAAATGATTCCATTGGAAGATCTCCACCATAGATCATCCTGATCTAACGGTCCACATTCATCCTTGCACCCAAACCTCCATTTACCTGGTTAGCTGCTCTGCCAGGGCTTTTTCCGATTTTCCGCTGCAATCACGTTCTTCCTCACTACTCCTCTGCCACCCCGGAACCTCTGCAACCAGTCTAAACCAAGCCCGCAAGATTTCATAACATGTTTTCGTGTTTTTGCAAGTTTTTTAACGGACGATGAAGGAATTAATGTTTTACAGTCACAAAGGTGACACAAAGGCTCAGATGGCAATCTCAGGGCCACAAAACAACGTCAAAGGGTATCAGTACAGAAGTAGTCCAAGCAATCAACGAAGTGAAAGCATAAACAGAGTTAAACAGGTTGAAGTACAAAGAGACAAAGCAATTATTAGTGCAGAATGTTGACTGGCACAGACGTAGCCCATCTCCACGCTCAAAGCCCTGCCAAGTAGTTATTTCACGAGAGAAGCTACTACAAACTGTCAGAAGCAGTTATTTAGAAGTATGGGAGTCCTCATAGCCCATTCTTCACTTAACTCACACCAAGAAGATAACAGTACCAATCCAGATGGTTTTTCCTCTCAAGGACACCCTGTGGGTGATTTCTATCATATCAAAATGGTCTCAACAAGCTACAAAGTTATTGATCCTGTCTAAAATTTAATGTTATGTTTATGACACAGCACGGAGCATTTGAATGCTCTCTCCTATCTCTAAATGATCATTTAAAACTTTCCTCACCTACTTTTCCTCATTTTTCCTATAAAGACTCTTCGAAGTCTCATTGTAAAAGGTTGGCATTTGGTGATTTCTAAAGTAATACATATTGCTGCTTTGAAGAAGCATTGGTGCTCTGAAAGTGTTTGGAAGTCTTTGTGTTTTCTGTTGATGAAGGAGGCTGGACCATTGGATCCCTAAGCCTGGTTATGGTGAAGTAATCTCTATTGTTTATGATATTTCCCGTTCATCACTCTATTCCATCATGCTTTGACTTGCAGTAGGATAAAAAGTTTAGGCAGAGACATGTATCTTAGAAGCACCTTTGACCTGTTTATCCTTCACTGTTTATATGTTTTCTGCTACTGAAGTACGAAAGGGTAGTCTAACAGCTCTCTTAAATGATCAGTTTGTTTTATTTCAAAAATAGTTAATTCAGTTGTGTTAAAGATTGTTTAGGCGTTCCCTCTTTCTTTACCACTGAATATTGTATCTGAAATCTCCCTTTGATTATTAATGCTTGCAGTTTGACAGTGAGGTATGTTTCAATCATACCCTTTGTTTCTTATTGTAATTATTGTGTTAAAGGTCCCTATAATTGCAGTCCTAGATGTCTAAGGCATTCCCTCTTCTTTGAATGCAATTGTATGTTTTGTTGATTGAGCCTTCAGCAGTAAACTTGTAGGAGGAAATAGGGCGTTCCCCGAATCCTATAATTTATTAACGAAGGTTTAGTCTGCATTTCTCTTTCCTTTGAGTGTTTATATTGATTAAGTCCAAAGCAGTGAGCTTACTGGAGGAAATAGAGCGTTCCCCAAATCTTTTAAGCCATTGTGAAAGGGTTTAGCTTGTTTTCACTTAGTCCTTAATGTTCATCCCATTTCACCTATATTATTCAACAGATCCTTGACCAAGTTAGATTTGCCCTTTGGTTCCCTTCCTTCTCAGTCAGAACTTTTGGGACTTTCACATGACTCCATTGCCCAATAGCTTGTAGATTCCCATGTTCTATCTATACCACATGAAACACATTTGTCCAACCAAACAAACAAAACAAACAACCCTGCACATCATAACTAGCCTAAAATCAACTACTAAAGCTTTCAAGACATATCATTATAACAACATAGAGAGATCCCTCTCTGGATCCAGGAGGGCTAGATCTTGAGATCCCAAAGCGGTTTTGATGTTGTCATGTCTTTTGGTTAGCCAATCTACCAAAACACAGGAACCCCAACAGAAATGACTTGGAAATTATCCTAAGTCAAAGAGTTGAGTCAACAGACATGTGGAGGATGACTGAGCACACTGCATCATTAATTCACCATTATTTTATTAAAATCAAATTTCCCAGAGATAAAGCAGCAAATTTCCCAGAGATAAAACAACAGTTACACACAAGGAAAATTGAATTTATTAAAGGCAGTTGAGCATAAAAGGAATATTCTACAAGATCAATTGACTAGATAGTAGAGACCAAGTGGGGACCTCTTCTCATGAGCTATTTGGAGTGCAACAACACTCAGCACTTCACTCAGAAGATTTACGTTGTTCCTTGAGCCTAGCCTACGCAGTCACTCAGAGAAAACACGCAGTTCTCAGGGGCCTATGCAGAAGTTCACTAGGGTCATCTACAAGTACATTTCAGTTGGCTCGAGTTTGCAGTGGTGGACTTGGTGTAGCACGAGACTTTGTTTGGCTTATGGATGAGTTCATTGGATTATATGGAGAATTCAATTTCCCTTGGTGTGCACAAAAGAAATTCACTTTTACTATAGGTGTCTTGGTCTTCTCCACATCGAACTTGCCTTGTCTTTCCTTGGGATTTGATCCAAGTTCAGTTCTCACATGCATTCTTCCTTGGGAATTGCTCCCTACTCTCTATATAACAAAGCCATGGGCTATTGTATTGTATCATGTTATGAGCTATTGGGCTTGAGGAAACTCTGCCATTTTATACTTGCATATTAATTAAATCAAAACTTTAGGGTTACAAAGCGGATGTTCTCTTGGTGTTATGAGGTGATTCCTTTCCGTGTTTGTGTTTATTATGTTTTCATTTCCTTATATGTTTGATCTATGTTAATTCATATTTGTCATATAGCATGGATTGGTGCATGCAAGCTATCTTGCATGTGCCATTGTTCTAGAGCATTATTTTAGAAGTAAGCTTGCTAAGGCATTTTAGGTGGAATGTTTAGTTTATCTTGTTTCATTTAATGTTCTAATCCTCTTGCGAGTTGATGTTTGATTTCAAGTGTGTAGAGAAAATCCATTTTTACATTGTGTGCAGGAATTCCATCCGAGCATGGGAAACTTCTCAAATAGACTAACTCATTCCTAGACTCACAACGATCCAAGACTTGGTTTCTCCAAATCCAAGTTTTGCATCCATCGAGAACCAAAAGGGAGTGTCATTTTCCTTTAAAATACTTGATCATCAAAATTTAAATTTTAAAATCTAAAATTTTAAAATACTTCAAGAGCGTTTTCTAGACTAGGCAAGAATGGGGGTTCACTCTCATTTCTTGGACTAGTGTCATTGATATTAATTGGTACTTTAGATCTTGTTTATTTCGCTCTAACATTTGATTTTCTTTCGCATCCCACTTGAGTGTGGACAACAAGGAGCTTGAGGAGAAAATGGTGAAAAGCCATTGATCCTCCTTGCATGCAAAGCCTTCCACTACCTTATAGATCGATTTTTAGGGAGGCCATGAGCACCTTTAGGACAGCAGCAATATCATCTTGGCCGGGGACTTTGGAGCCTTTTATAATTTATGTTTTCAAGGTGTTTCCCCATGAGCTTTTGTTGTCATCTTTAAGGAGGAGATCTAGCTTTTTCCAAGCTTTATCTTTGTAAAAAAATCTCCTTTTGGGCAGCCTTCTTAGAGGCTCTTTTTCTCATTTGTAATCACTAATAAAGCTTGAGGGAGTTTGGGATCTTTTTCCCATGGTATCCCCCTTCCTTGGTTGAAGAGGAAGAAACTTCTTGGGTGGATTGACTCATTTTTTTATTTTCATTTCATGCATGCTAAAGAAATAATAACTAATGTACTCTACACTCATCTCACTAAATCTTGGGTTAATTAAACTTACATGCATGGGCTCCAAAGGCTTTAAACTTGAGGAAATTTCTTTTCATATGTGTGAGAAATTTACCTGGTTGGCAAGTTTCAATTGAGTTAATGTTTATGCTTCATTATTTAGTCCATGCATGTTATACATTTTGAAGAACTATTGAAGCATTCTCTTCAAACATAAAGATTGTATCTTAATTAAAACTTATTTCATTCCACTTGCCTATTAATGCTACAACACACATAAGATTATTTTTCTCTCAAAGTTTGGTTCATTATTGCAAGAAAGCACTATTTCATCTCTTGTTGAACATTGCATATATCATTTAATTGGGATTAATCAACATCGCTTTCATACCAACACTCATTAAAACTTTACCTCCAACATAAGTCGGTTGTATAGACCTCTAGGGACTCTCTACTCCCTTATTGGCTCCTCACTGTGAGATCCACATGATTTTGACAATGGTGAGGTCTTGAAATTGAAGATTTGATTTGAAATCTTTGTTGTAGAGATAGTTAACTAAAATTAACCATGAGCACTCTTTATCACATTACTTTTTACTTGTCTTTTGATGGTTGTTAATCTCATGCAAATATTGTGGTGCTTACTTTCCATATTCGCAGTCTAATTTCATATTTAGCATCTAATTTTTATTAGTTGTTTCTAACTATGGCAAGATGTGTTTCAATGTTGTGATTTGGCTATCTCATTATCATTTTTATTTTGCAAATATCGTGTGCTAACAGCTTTTGTTTCCATTTAAGGATTATTGTGTTCTCATTTTTTTGAGCATTACTTTTACTTTTGTGCAAGTTATTTGTAAAGGCACTGGTTCAATGGTTTGTCATTATTATTTCAAAGTTGCTCATAAATGCTCATGAATCTCTAAAGTAATCCATGTTTCACTTTAACAAAATCTCTCATAACCTCATATCCTTTTAACTTAGTTTCTTCACTTTAGGGACCACCCCCCTTAGCTGACCTAGGAGAGAGCTAAAACGGAGACAGTCGAGATCAATGTGACAACCCTTTCAATGAGATCCTTGCCACCAAACACACCTTGTGGAGTTGAAGGCTTTTCCCACTGACTTGTAGGGAGGTGCAGGCGGCAAGGAGAGTTAACATCTTTTGGGACCATTGTCGGGGACAAGTCTCCTTGTACCTAGGAAATCGACTAACTTTTGGCTTTGGCATATTTGAATTTTTAGATCTAGATTCTTGCTCAAGTGGTGACTCCACTCAATCCTAATTTTGCAAGAGTCTCTACTAGGAGAAATTCAAGTGGTTTAGTTAGCCCCTCTCCTGATCCTGAAAGGGTTTTTAGAGAGAGGTTAAATACACTTTCTCATAGTAGAGCTCTTGCTAGTCTTGGGCAAAAGGCTACTTTTGACATTCATTTGTTTTTTCAAGAACAAGTTGAGCCTAGCATCATGAATGATCTTTTTTCTCCTTGTAACTTTACTAACATTAATGGTTAACCTCACAATATCCCTGACAAGGATATTTGAAAGGTTACCTTCTTTTCAAGGTAACAATGCCATTAGCGTTGCATCACATGTGAAGAACTTTAATGTTTGCATCTTTAAGTTGTGTAACGTTGCTAACTATGAGGATGTAAAGATGAGGTTTTTCGTTCTCTTTTTGGAAGAGGATGCTCTTGATTGGTTCACTGAGCAACCTGTTAACTCGTATGATTCTTTACAAGTCATCATTAACGCTTTCATAGGGAACTTTGGTGAGAGAAGAGAAAATATTCATCTGGTCATTGCCACTAGCACCATGAAGAAGAATGAGAATGAAACCATGGAGGAGTTTAACAAAAGATTCAATGAGTTGGTTAAAAGCATGCCTACCACTGTTAAACCTCCGAATGAATTTCTCTTATGCTCATATCTAGATACTTTTAGAGTCGATATCACTTATGAGTTGAGGAGGAAGGAGCCTAAAACTTGTGAAAAATTATAAATAGAATAATACAGAAATCCTACTGCAGTATCTTGATTTACTTCTCCTACTTGTGATTTAATTATACAAGTTATTTTCAGAAAATATTCAAAAAATACCGAAGTAAACACAACTAGAAGCCTACACACATACAGATCATTTACTGAATATTACACTCATTTGACAAAGTGACACACAGATTTTTCGGACAAATGTCCCTGGAAAAACCCAATGCAGGAAAACCAATGTAGCATATATGAGGGTTTATTATTATTAAGTAGAATCTGAGTACAGCAAATCTGGGCACCTTACTAGTTAACTCGACAGAGAAAATTATATTTGCAGCAATACTTGTTGTTCTGGAGACTAAAGACTGGATTGATTCAAACCCTCAAATGGGATTTACAGAACTCGGCCCCTTTCTGCCACTAGAAACCCCAACGCTGCTCTGAAGCTACCTGCGTCAACCCTGCTAGACTTTGTGTGCCCCTGCGTTGCTCAGGAGAGGGCTGTGTAACCCCGAACTAGGTGACACAATCCTTACGCTGCCCTAGTTGGCCCTGCGTAAGCCTGGATGGCCTCCTGCTGCCTCTGCGCTGCCCTTTCTGGGCCTGCATAGCACCTCTGTAGCAACTGAAACCCTCTGTGTTGCGCAGTTACTGTGTAGCTTCTACTTCTTCTGCATTGCTCCTGGTTGCTGCTTCTCTGCCTCTTGCTGATGCTTGGCTCCAGGATTAGATCATCCCCTTAGCCAATACTACCCATCGCTACAGCTAAAACACTTCTAGAAATTCTTAGCAAACCAGCCCTAGAATTCCAGCTCTGCCTCCGTGTGTGTGTTTCCAACCGACCCCAAGCCTTTCTCTTATACTTTTTCATTGACACATCAACGGCCATGATTTAATCTTTTATCAATGGCCTAGATTAATAGACTATTTGATCCGCATCATTTAGAACATTTCATCACATGTGTTTAATTAATTCACTTTAATTTTTCTAATTCCCTAAGTTAGACTTAGGGTCCTCATTAAAAAAATTAATTATTTTAATATTTCACATATCAGATGAAATTTATCCAAACAATTTCTGGGTTTTGGAGGTCTTGTGTGTCTTAGCCCCTCCACAAAATTTCAGGGCTAGAGCACACCCGATGCTACCTCAAAATCTCAACACAACTTTGGGTATAGCTCAAACAAAAGCCTTGAAAATGGAGAGGGCTAGAAAGCAATCAGGAAAATCTGAGATTCCTGGTTTCACTAGAGGGACATCAAAATCGAATGATTCCAAAGGCAAGGCCAAGGAAGAGACTACCCATGATCCTATTAAGGAGTTAACCCAATTCATCAGTGTCTTAGCCCCTCCACAAAATTTCAGGGCTAGAGCACACCCGATGCTACCTCAAAATCTCAACACAACTTTGGGTATAGCTCAAACGGAAGCCTTGAAAATGGAGAGGGCTAGAAAGCAATCAGGAAAATCTGAGATTCCTAGTTTCACTAGAGGGACATCAAAATCGAATGATTCCAAAGGCAAGGCCAAGGAAGAGACTACCCATGATCCTATTAAGGATTTAACCCAATTCATCAAGACTATGGAAGCAAATCACACGAATCAAATGAATGCTATCCAAAATCAGTTGGTGGCCATGGAAAGGAATCAAGTGAGGAGATTCCAGAATCGAGGAAATGATAGATGGCAGAAGAGGGGTCCCCCTAATGAACATAGGCCACCAAATCCACTTGAGTCTACTAACTTGGTTGATGATTCAATGCCTTATTGTAGACCATGTGATGACCTACATGATGAACACACTTTTCCTTACGCGAAAAGGATCTTAGATGGAGAAATGGCTGTAACAAGTGAACAAATCAACATAGTTGGAAAAGAGCCTCATTTGTCCTTGGAAAATTGGATGGGAGTTATGGAGAATAGCCAAAATATAAGTCAGAAGTCTCCATCCTCATATAGTGTAAACAATTTTGAAGAATTGGATAGGATCATTGAGTTGTATGGAGAGAAGCCTTCATCAAATCATATTTTAGAGATAGCCAAAGATAAAGAAAGGACAAGAAGTAAGGGAAGAAATCAAAATGCCCATAAGACTTTCACTCCACCTACATCTAAGTTATATATTGATTTGGGAGGATAGATAAATAATGCAAAGATTTTGGTACCTGTGACTGAAATCATGAAGATTCCCTCCCAAAGATATCAGTGGTTGAAAGCCATTGATGCCCCTAATGGAAAAGAAATGTCGAATTTTTCTAAAGATAGATGTGAGGATGCCCCTATCACTTTGCAAAGTAGTGATATGTGTAGAGATAACAGAGACCATCAACCATTTTTCATCACTATGTTGGTCAATGGAATGCTTTACAACAATTGTAGGTTTGATTTTGTGGCATCATCGTGTGTCATGACTAAGAAAGTCATGAATTAGTTAAACCTGAGGATTTCTAGACCTTACCACGACATTTGCGCTATGGATTTGAAAATTATTTAAGTTTGTGGTTTGATAAAGGATCTTCAAGTCCACTTAGCAGTTCATCATGATATTATGATCACCATGGATATTGTGGTGATTGATGTGCTCGATGCATGGGGGATGTTATTGTCTAGAAAGTGGGGAGCTGATATAGGGGGTAGTTTGCAAATGGATTTAAGTTATGCTACCATCCCTAATATTGAGGGCATCAGGGTTAGGTTGGACAGGGAGTTGGAGAGAGTTTCACGTGGAAAATTCCAAGGACCCTCATAATAAAATTGTGTATAAATCTGATGACTTAGGAAATTATGTTATCTTGGCTAATTTTATTGCTCCTTTGGAGAAGGAAGTGGAAAGTAAGAAGGATTGGATGATGAATTTTGATGGTGCCCATTCGAGGTTTGGTAAGGGTGCTAGAATTTTCCTTACCTCCCCCCTTGGTCATATATTTAAGTTTGCCTTTAGATTGGAATTTGATGCAACTGACAATGTAGTGGAGTTTAAGTTTTCCTTTAGATTGGAATTTGATGCAACTAACAATGTAGCGGAGTATGAAGCTTTATTGTTAGGTCTTGAGTTGGCAAAGTACTTGAACATTAAGATGCTTAGTATCAAGGGGGAGTCTGATCTAGTCATTCTTCAAACAAAGAATCAATTTGCATGCAAGAATGATAGATTAAAGAAGTATCGTAATGTTGTGTGGGATAACATGGAATATTTTGACGTTTTCAATCAATTTCAAGAGAAGGAAATAAACAAGTTGATGAGCTAGTTGTTGATGCATCTACCTTACAACTTGGAGAGAACTTGGTGGATGATAAGATCAGGATGGAAGTTTTCTTTAGACCATCAGTTCCTGATAATGTTGAGCATTGGCAAATCTTTAATGAAGAAAGCCAAGTGATTTATTTTTTAAATAAAATGGAGGAATTTTTCTGGTTTCAAGGTTGGCTACAAGGAAGAAGGTTGCAAGTATGAGGAGTGTAATGTTGTGTCAAATCCCACTCCTAAGGATCGTGTAGCCATGGAACAGATGTTTGACAGACATGATGTTGTAAAGAGAAAAGAGGATAAGAAAATTGATTGAGGGGAATTTATTGAAGTCAACATTGGTACCCCTCATGATCCAAAGATTATCAAAATAGGGAAGAGCACCACCGAGGAAGAAAGGAAAAAATTAATAAATTTACTTCAAGAATATAGGGATGTTTTGGCCTTTTCATATGAGGAGTTAAAAGGTTATAGGGAGGATGTTATGGAACATACTATCCCTCTTAAGGATGAAAATGCCAAACCCTTTAGGCAAAAACCTAGGCAAATGAATCCTAAGTTAGCCCCCTTGGTGCAAAAGGAGTTGCAAAAGATGCTTCAGGCTGGAAATATAGCTCACACTAAGCATTCCACATGGTGCTCAAACTTGGTTATTGTAAGAAAGAAGAATGGATCAATCAGGCTATGTGTAGATTTTCAAAATGTTAATTTAGCTTGTAAAAAGGATAATTACCCTTTACCCAATATGGAAACATTATTGCAAAGGGTAACAAGATCTGGAATGATGTCTTTATTAGATGGATTTTCAGGATATAACCAAGTCATGGTAAAGAAGGAAGACAGGGATAAGACAACATTCACCACACCATGGGGTACTTTTGAGTATTTGAGGATGCCTTTTGGATTAACAAATGCTAGAGCAACTTTTCAAAGGGCTATGGACTATGCCTTTAAGGGTCTAATTGGGAAATTCACTGAGATCTATCAAGATGACTTAACTGTCTTTTCTAAAAATGGAATTTCTCGTATCAGCCATTTACAGCAGATATTTGACGAGTGCAGAGAGTAGGGGATATCATTAAATCTTGCTAAATCTATTTTTGGAGTGGCTGAAGGGAAGTTGCTTGGTCACATCATCTCGAAAGATGGGATCATGATTGACCCTAAGTGAGTTGAGGCAATTAAGAAGATTCCTTTGCCTCACAATATTAAAGCCCTTTAATCCTTCTAAGGAAAGATCAATTTCCTTAGGAGGTTCATTCCAAATTATGCTGAGATTATTAAACCCATTCAAACCCTTTTAAAGAAAGATGTTAATTTTGTCTAGGGAAAAGAGGGAAAAATAGGTTTTCGGGAAATTAAGGATTCTTTTGGTAAGACACCTGTTCTAGTGAGCCCTGATTATTCGAAGGAGTTTTTTATTTTCTCTTTTGCATCTGAAGATACTATTTTTGGAGTGGTGCTACTGCAAAAGAACAATGAAGGGTATGAGCTTGCTTTTATGAGTAGATCCCTTCAAGGTTCTAAGTTGAAGTATAGCACCTTGGGAAAGCAGGCTTATGCCTTAGTCGAGTCCCTTAAGCAATTTAGAGTTTATGTGGAGTATTCAAGAATAATCATGTATGTTCCTCACTCTACGGTAAAATATATTTTAACTCAAGCTGATTGCTTAGGAACTCGAGCTAGGTGGGTCTCTAAGATTCAAGAGTATGATTTAGATATTAGATCTACCAAGCTAGTGAAAGGCCATGGATTGGCCAAGATCTTGACTGAGGGGAATGAGAAAGCGTTAGGAATAATTTGTCAAAATTATTTGGAATTAGCTTCATCAGAACTTCAAAGATTGAGTCAACTAGAAAGACATTATTTATTACTTGCTAAATTTGTCATGTCCTACCCATTTAGTTGGCCATAAAAGAAGAGCATTAAGGCTTAAAGCAACTAAGCATTGCATTGTGAAGGATGGTCTGGGTTGGAGAAATCCAGAGGGGGTAATATTTAGATGTGTTGATGAAGTTGATGCCAAAAAGCTTATATCTGAGTTTCATTTAGGATTTTGTGGAGAAAATTATGATGCTAAGACTACTACCCATAAAATCTTGAGAGTTGGTTATGTTTGGCATTCTTTTTTTGTTGATGTGCATAAGTATGTTAAAGGTTGCCAAGCTTGTCAACTTTTCACTGGGAAGCAAAAGTTAGCTTCTTTGCCTCTTCAGCCTATGGTCATGGAAGCTCCCTTTCAACATTGGGGGCTTGACTTTACAAGAAAATTTAATGAAAATTATAGTAATGGCTACTCGTGGATTTTAACTACCACTGACTATTTTACTAAATGGGTAGAAGCCATCCCCACAATACATGCCACCGACAAAGTAGTGATGGACTTTCTTGAAGATAAGATTATCACTCATCTTTGTTTCCTTGCTAAAATTACAACGAATAACGCCAGGGCTTTTAGCTTTGTTGAATTGTCATCATTCTGCTTTAAGAATGGCATTGCCTTATACCATGGTCTAGCTGAGTCTAGCAATAAAAATTTGATAACCATTATCAAGAAGATAGTAAGGGATAATAAAAGAGCATGGGATAGTAAAATCAAATATGCTTTGTGGGCTGATAGGATTACAAAGAAGAGTTCTACTAGAAAGAGTCCCTTTGAACTAGTTTATGGCTTGGACGTTACCCTTCCTGTGCATTTGAGGTTGCCAGCTTACCAATTGCTACATATTTTTACATCTGATAAAGATGTTGTGCAACATATGATTGATCAAATTGTAGAATTGGATGAAACTAGGAGAAGAGCCTTTGAAAATTGTTGTAAAAATCAATTTAAGATAAAAATCAATTTTGACAAATCATCTAGGAATAGAGGGAATAGAGGTTTTTCTAACAGATAAATGGTTTTACTTTGGGATCGCAAGAATGAAAAGCCAAGTAATCATGGTAAGTTTGACGATTTGTGGCTTGGACCGTATATCATCAGAGAAGCAGTGGGACAAAATTCCTACCATTTGAGAATCTTGGACAGAGAATCACTAGAGTTACCTGTGAATGGCCAACTGCTCAAGTTGTTCTACAAAGAAAACATTTGATGCCATAGGGCATCTTTTTGTATCATATTTCTAACCTTATCCCTTGTCAATTTTGTTTAAATGGATTTCTTGCATGAATAAATTGTTATTTTATGCTCTTAGAATAAAATTTCAATTTATGTACTTGATTTTATTCGATGATAGTTTGAATGGATATTGCTAATATATATCTTTGGTTGGTGGATACAGATTCCAAGCTCTTGCACACTATCACTTCATACCTAGTATTCATCCCCATATGGAGCCAAATTGTTGACCACTGGAGTGGCACTTGATGACAATGTGAAGACTCCATGCCCAAGGATGAGTTAAAAGACACTTGTTCCATCAGATATCATCAAATCAACAGAGATTTTTAACTCTACTTCTACTTTTCATCATCTTTATCTTGTACCGAGATTCCACACCCTACGGGGAATTGTAATAAGTGATGCTAGTAATGATCAATTTGAGTCTGTAACAGGCCCAGGTAGCTTGGCACCTTGCTAACAAGTATTACTCTAGAAGGTTTTTTTCACTCAGTTAATTATCATCTCCCTATCAGGACTTAAAAATTAATTGACTTTTTTCCTTCAATGTATATCAGGACTTAAAAATTAATTGAGGCATTGGGTGATTCCTAGTGTCTAAAGTCAACGTATATTATACCATACTATATCACACGAAAAAATCGTGTAATTTGGTTAGGTCTAGGTAGTGATTTTTTAAATTTTTAGTTTTCTCGCGGGTCAAAAATTGTAATTGGAAATAAATGTTGTCTAGAGAAGTTGTATGGGGTATGAGTAATCAAAATTACACCTCTCACCCTCAAATTTCTACTATGACACACTTTGAGAGGTTAATAATGTGTTTTGGACCCTCAAAACCCACATTTCCTAAGTTTAGTGGAAATTGTGGCCTTTAATTAGGCTAGAATTAAATAAAATAGAGAGAAATAAAAATGACATGGAAATGACTTAGAAATTATCCTAAGTCAAAAAATTTTAGTTTTCTCGCGGGTCAAAAATTGTAATTGGAAATAAATGTTGTCTAGAGAAGTTGTATGGGGTATGAGTAATCAAAATTACACCTCTCACCCTCAAATTTCTACTATGACACACTTTGAGAGGTTAATAATGTGTTTTGGACCCTCAAAACCCACATTTCCTAAGTTTAGTGGAAATTGTGGCCTTTAATTAGGCTAGAATTAAATAAAATAGAGAGAAATAAAAATGACATGGAAATGACTTAGAAATTATCCCAAGTCAAAGAGTTGATTTAACGGACATGTAAAGGATGACTAAGCACACTGCATCATTAATTCACCATTATATTATTAAATCGAATTTCTCAAAGATAAAGCGGCAATTACACACGAGGAAAATCAAATTTATTAAAGGAATTTGAGCATAAAAGGAATATTCTACAATATCAGATGACAAGAGACCAAGTGGGGACCTCTTCTCACAAGCTATCTGGAGTACAACAGCAATCAACACTTCACTCAGAGGATTTACGTTATTCCTTGAGCCTAGACTGTGCAGTCACTCATAGGAAACACACAATTCTCAGGGGCCTACATAGAAGTTCACTAGGGTCATCTACAGGTACGGTTTCAGTTGGCTCGAGTTTGCAGTGGTGGACTTAGTGTAGCACGAGACATTGTTTGGCTTATGGATGAGTTCACTAGATCATATGGGGAATTCGATTTCTCTTGGTGTGCACAAAAGAAATTTGATTTTACTCTGGGTGTCTCAGTCTTCTCCACATCAAACTTGACTTATATTTACTTGGGATTTGATCCAAATTCAGTTCTCACATGCATTCATCCTTTCCCAACTCTCTATATAACAAAGCCATGGGCTATTGTATTGTATCATGTTATGAGTTACTGGGCTTGAGGAAACTCTGCCATTTCGTACTTGCATATAAATAAAATCAAGACTTTAGGGTTACGAAGCAAATGTTATCCTAGCGTTATGAGGTTATTCCTTTCTGTGTTTGTGTTTATTATGCTTGAATTTCTTTATATGTTTGATCTATGTTAATGCATATTTGCCATATAGCGTGGATTAGTGCATGCAAGCTATCTTGTATGTGTCATTGTTTTAGAGCATTATCTTAGAGGTAAGTTTGCTAAGGCATTTTAGGTGGAATGCCTAGTTTATCTTGTTCCATTTAATGTTTTAATCCTCTTGCGATTTAACGTTTGATTTCAAGTTTGTAGGGAAAATCCATTTTTACATTGTGTGCGGGAATTCCATCCAGGCATGGGAAACGTCTCAAATAGACTAACTCATTCCTAGACTCACAACGATCCAAGACTCAACTTCTCCAACTCCAAGTTTTGCATCCATCGAGAACCAAAAGAGAGTGTCATTTTCCTTTAAGCTACTTGATCATCAAAATTTAAATTTTAAAATCCAAAAATATTCCTTTGTAAAGCGTTGTAAAGTCATATTTGCTACTTCAAGAGTGTTTTCTAAGCTAGGCAAGAATGGGGGTTCACTCTCATTTCTTGGGCTAGTGTCTTTGTATATTAATTTATACTTTAGATCTTTTTTATTTCGCTCTAACATTTAACACTCTCATTTCTTGGGCTAGTGTCTTTGTATATTAATTTATACTTTAGATCTTGTTTATTTCGCTCTAACATTTGATTTTCTTTCGCAACTCATAAGCTTGAGCATGGACAACAAGGAGCTTGAGGAGAAAATGGTGAAAAATTATTGATCCTCTTTGCATGCAAAGCCATCCACTACCTTAAAGATCGATTTTTAGGGAGGTCATGAGCACCTTTAGGACAGCAGCAATATCATCTTGGCCATGGGCCTTCGAGCCTTGTAAAATTTATGTTTTGAAGGTGTTTTTCCATGAGCTTTTGTTCTCATATTTAAGGAAGAGATCTCGTTTTTTCCAAGCTCTATCTTTTTACAAAGATCTCCTTTTGCGCAGCCTTCTTAGAGGCTCTTTTTCTCATTTGTAATCACTAATAATATAACATTTTTTGCTTGAAGGAGCTTGGGATCTTTTTCCCATGGTATCCTCCTTCCTTGGTTGAAGAGGAAGGAACTTCTTGGGTGGATTGACTCATTTTCTTATTTTCATTTCATGCATACTAAAGAATTAACAGCTAATGCACTCTACATCCATCTCACTAAATCTTGGGTTAATTAAACTTACATGTATGAGCTCCAAAGGCTTCAAACTTGAAGAAATTTCCTTTCATATGTGTGAGAAATTTACATGGTTGACAAGTTTCAATTGAGTTAATGTTTATGCTTTCTATGCATGTTATACATTTTGAAGAACTATTGAAACATTCTCTTCAAGCATAAAGATTGTATCTTAATGAGAACTTATTTCATTCCACTTGCCTATTAATGATACAACACACATAAGTTTATGTCTCTCAAAGTTTGGTTCATTATTGCAAGTAAGCACTATTTCATCTCTTGTGGAACATTGCATGTATCATTTAATTGAGATAAATCAACATCGCTTTCATACCAACACTCATTAACTTTACCTCCAACATAAGTCAGTTGTATAGACCTCTAGGGACTCTCTACTCCACTCATTAAAACTTTACCTCCAACATAAGTCGGTTGTATAGACCTCTAGGGACTCTCTACTCCCCTATTAGCTCCTCACTGTGAGATCCACATGATTTGGGAGAAGGTGAGGTCTGGGGGTTGAAGAGTTGATTTGAAATCTTTGTTGTAGAGATAGTTAACTAAAAGTAACCAAAAGCACTCTTCATCACATTTCTTTTTACTTATCTTTTGATGGTTGTTAATCTCATGCAAATATTGTGATGCTTACTTTCCATATTCGCAAAGTCTAATTTCATATTTAGCATCTAATTTTTTTTAGTTGTTTCTAACTATGGCAAGATATGTTTCAATGTTCTGATTTGGCTATCTCATAATCATTTTTATTTTGCAAATATCTTGTGCTAACAGTTTTTGTTCCATTTCAGGATTATTGTCTTCTCATCTTTTTGAGCATTACTTTTACTTTTGAGCAAATTATTTGTAAAGGCACTGGTTCAATGGTTTGTCATTATTATTTCAAAGTTGCTCATAAATGCTCATGAATCTCTAAAAAGTAATCCATGTTTCACTCTAACAAAATCTCCTACAACCTTATATCTTTTTAAGTTAGTTTCTTCACTTTAGGGACCACCCCCTCAGCTGGCCTAAGACAGCTAAAACGGAGAGGGTCGGGATCTGACAACCCCTTCTTTGAGATCCTTGCCACCAACCACACTTTGTGGGGTTGAAGGCTTTTCCCACTGCCTTGTAGGGAGGTGCAGGCGGCAAGGAGAGTTAACAGACCCTATTATAGTAGGAGATATGTGAAATCAATTCTTGTGGTGAAAGGAAATGGCGAGCAGTTCAAAGATAGAGATCAGGAAATTCACTGTGCAGAGTTTTGAGCTATGGAAGCTCAAAATGAAAGATTTGTTGGTAGACAAATATCAGTGGATACCTATGGATCTCAGCATTGCACCAACAGGGATATCGACAAAAAAATGGACCAAGTTGGATTGAAAGGCAAAGAACACAATATGATTGTGTCTCTCAAATTCAATGTTAAATGTTTCAAGAGAAGCTATAGCAAAGGCAATGTGGAACAAGTTGGGGACTTTGTATCAGTCTAAGTCCACTGGTGAACAAATTTTTCCTACTAAAAATGTTGTATAACCTAAGGATGAAGCATGGAGACTCGATGACAGAGCATCTGAATGCCTTCAATACTATGGTAAGTTAACTATTATTTGTTAATAATAAAATTTCAAATGAAGATAAGTGTATAAGTTTTTTGTGTTCTTCACAAGATTCATGGGATAGTTTGATTGTTTCCATCCGTAGTAATTCAACCAAGGTTACTTGGCAGCGGAAGCGAAAACGGGGAGCGGGAGAGGGAGCGACATTTTCAGAAGCTCTCGGTTCAAGAGCAAATTTTTATATAATATATATTTTTTTATATTTTGATGCATATATGTCAACAAAAGCATGTAGAATGATGAATTAGATATAAAAAACATAAAAACATAGATTGAACCATATAACATCAATTATCTAAAAGTTATAATCTTCATCAACCATGTCCACAAGTTAGTAACATACAACATATTGAGTCTCATGATTCATCGATCTTAAAGTTTCAAGCTTTCAAAATTCAATATACAACATTTATCATCATTGATCACCAAAGTTGTACTTGTAAGCTAAGTGTAACCATTACAACAAAGAATATCTAACATGAAATGGAACAACTTTCAAATTTCATGAAGCATAATATTCATAATTCATTACCACCGAGTTATAATTTCCAACTTCAAACTTCAAACTTAAATTGTCATATATTGTTTACAAAAAATATCATAATAAATATGAAAGAGTCATCAGTTATAAAAACTACTAGAAACTAGAAAAGATAAGCAAATTTATTATCTATTGCTAATGCTTGGGCCTCTTTCCACCACAAGAAATGTCTAAATTTTTAGTCTTCTTAGAAAATCAGGATCTTTGTCATTAATATCACCCTCTAAGCATTAATATCCAAAGGTATCTTTGTCATTACCTATGGATCTGTATAGGGATCTTTGTCATTAATATCACCCTCTAAGTATTAACATAAGATAGAAAAAACATAGCATGTCAAGTCAAGATTTTGTTTGAGTGATGGGTACATTTTTAGTAGCGTCCTGATAGAGGAGTTCGACAACCAATGTCACTAACATCAAGGTACATAGAGGTATTGGTTCTCTTGATTAAATACGAGTTCCATACCCTAATACATGACAAAACCCAATGGAGACAACGCAATCCCTCCAATCCTGAAATCTTAAAAAAATGATAAGTCTACTGGATTTTGAATGAGATCTAAAATTCTACTTTCTCCATATGAAAGCCAATGAGGTCAGAACCACTCTCAAACATCCCGAGTCATTTCATAGTAATGTTAAAAATTTAAGTAAAATGATGAAAATGAAGATTAAGGAGAATGTCACTATTACTTTAAGAATTTAACATTATCATGAATTGCATATCAATACTGGGGCCATACGCTTGACCATTAGGCTTCCCCACTCAAAAATTATTGTTTGTTTGAAAAAACATTACATTTGAAATGTTTTTGCAAAAAAAAAATTATAAAAAAGGCTAGGAATTTCGCTCCCAAAACTCACTTCGAGAGCAAGTTCAGGGGGGTGGGCAAAGCCGCTCCCCTGCAACCCTGAATTCAACTACTTTTATTTTTGATGATATATTCTCCTCTTTGTCATTGGAGGAGATGAGGCCATAATAGAAATAAAAATAAATCCTCAAGTGGGAGATCAAAAACTAGAGGAAGATCTAAATCTCCAGAAAGATTGTAAAGGTATGTTGGAGATGCAAAAAAAAAGGGAATTACAAGAAAGACTATAAATCCAAAATTGTTGAAAAAGGAGAGGGATCTGATAAATCTCCTTCCAGAAAAGAAAAAGCCTCCTCAGATGAAGGAAGGGATGTGTATTTGGCTTCTTCAAGCACACATGTAGATCATGAGGCATGGTTGGTTGATTCAAGTGCATCCTTTCATATGACTACTCACAAGGAGTGGTTCTATGAGTATGAAAGGTATGAGGGTTGTGATGTTTTCATAGGATATGTCTTGTCAACTTGAATCATAGGACAAGGAAAGGTCAAGTTGAAGCCCATGGGTGGAAGAATTGGAACAGTTCCTAGTCTTCCACAGATCCCGGGCTGGCTAGAAATTTGATTTATGTAAGTAAGATAAGCGATGGAGGTGTAAAAATAGTGTGAAAAAAATACCTATAAGATGGCTCGAGAAGGAAAGGTATTGTTAAGGGGAGTTCAAATTGAAACTCGGTATAAGTTGTTGGGAAGATGTGCAAGTGATGGGTATAACATTTCCATGATTATTGAGAGTGGAATAGAAGAAGGAAAAACCCCTACAGCCTCTAGAGAAAGACTTTGCTATGTCATCAAAGACTGAGACATATCAGAGAGAAGGGCCTTCGAGTAATACATGGTAATGGTATGGTAGAAGGAAATGTCAACTTCTTGTTAAATACCCATTTGCTTCCAATGGGATTCCTTCCACCAACAACTCCACTAGATTTTAAGCTTCATTCTTGTTTAAGTATGTCATTTCTTCAACCATGGCCTTTTTCCAATGTTTGCCATTCTTTGAACCCACTACCTCCTTAACAATTCTAGGATCATCATTAGTGATAAACAAAGCAAAATTTGAATGGAAATCGGGTGGAGTATACCTTTTAAGCGTCCATCTTTTCCAAACCGGTCTCCTCAATATTAGAGTGTGTGATTTTTTTTCTTTTGATTCATGTTCTTCTATAGAGTCTGAATCATCATCCTGCAAAGCAAAATTTGAACAGAAATCGGGTGGAGTATACCTTTTAAGCTTCCTTCTTTTCCAAACCGATCTCCTCAATATTAGAGTGTGTGATTTTTTTCTTTTGATTCATGTTCTTCTATAGAGTCTGATTCATCATCCTGCAATTGAAACCCTATTTTCTTTGGTTCTTTTTCCCTTGGTAGGAATTTCTCCTTGACCACATCTTTGACTTCTCTAAATAATACATTTCGATTATACACTACCTCCTTAGTTTCCGAGCTTCAAAGCTTATAACCTTTCAAACCATCTTTATATCCAATAAATATGCACTTGTCAACTTTCTTATCTAGCTTACTCCTATTCTCCTTTGGAACATGTACATAAGCATCACAGCCAAATACCTTAAGATGTTTAAAAGAAGGTTCCTTACGAGTCCATACTTCATGTGGAGTCTTATCATCAAACATTGATGATGGCGATCTATTTACCACGTAACAAATAGTGTACACTACCTTTGCCCAAAAATTCATGTCTTAACCCGTCACCATTGAGCATGCTCCTTGCTTTCTCCATCAGTGTCTTTTTCATCCTTTTTGCAACTCCATTTTGCACAAGCAAGCTAAGTCACCACGTTTGTGTTCGTGTTCAAATTCAGTGACTTTGAAATTCGAATAAAGTTCGACACTTAAAATTGAGGATAAAATTCATCATTAAGTTCGACATACTAGAAATTTGAATATATATATATATATATATATATATATATATATATATATATATATATATATATATATATATATATATATATAAAGTTTAAAACACATCAGCAGAGATAAAAATAGCATGCACATTGCCAAGTTGAGCCACTGCATATGTTAATCGTGGATTTCCACAAGCCAAAACAAAACTCTAAATCACTAAGAGGATAAAATAAAATATAATTTTATCTATTACTTAGCATTATTAACAATATTGATGAATCATTCAAAAACTTAATTGGCCAAAGTCAAGATGTCATATCCATTAAACCATTTTTGAGTGGATTCTGAAACAATCATAGAGCATTAATTACAACTGTAGAGCATATAAATGGTTGCCTTGCTAGAAAATTGTTAAAATCTATCTACGCTTAGCTTTATTTATATATAGTTCAGTTTTAATGCAAACAATTCATAGATAGCCAAGATAGAATTATCATAAGAGGCAACTCCTCCATCAATGGCAGCGTGCAAACAAATTTAGGATAAACTATAAATTGAAAACGTGAACTCTAATTTACATATATATTAATACATTCATTTAAAATTCAATGGCAACATGCAGCACAAATGTAAGCACTAAGTAGGAAAGACTTTGTGATAAAATTATGCCTCCCAAACCTAAAATCTAATCTTTAGCATTGCATATCTACACAAGAAATGGAAGAAGACGTTGTTATCTAATATTTATGGAAGAGACATGCATCTGGGTTTGAATTTGGTTGGATATAGCGGTGACAACAAATTGAGATCAGATGGATGTCGACTACAATGGTTCTATCGTTTAGTATACTCTCTTCTACAAATATAGCATCACCCATATCATCTTGTAACTCGCAAGTTGCAACTTGCATTTGTCATCACTATGCTTGTCAAGATGCAACAGCGACATGCGAGAGATTGCAATGGGTTGTACATTGTAGTTGGCCGCGACTGTGAGCTTGAAGAGGTAGAACGAGACTACGAGCCTATGGTGTAGATTTAGGGTTATAGTTTTTAAAAAAAAAATATTAACAACCAAAAATTACCAGAACACAAGACAAATTTCATCGATTTTAATGTGACTTTTGTAATTTTGTTCACATTTGTGTTTGAGTTCGTATTAGATTCAAGTTCGGGTTTGTGCTCGCCTTGATGTTCGACGAATCTAATCGAATAAATTCGGCAGGCAGTCAAGTTCAACAAACTTCGAATTTCAAGGATTTTGTTCACTGAACACGGTGACTTAGCAAGCAGGTACTCCATTTTGTCAGGCAAGTACTTTTCTAAAGCCTAAGTGTCTAGGCATGCAGAAGTCACCCAAATTCTCCTTAGACACTTACTCTAGTGTGAGAAAGTTGCATTTGAAACTTATGCTATATTAGACTTAAGAAAAACACATAATTATGATGTTGGCTTATTAAGCTAAAGTAAACTTAAGAAAAGTAAATTAATTACTTTAGTGATTATGTTTTAATTTCAACCCTTGATCTCGAGTGAGGCAAGATCTAATCTCATCCATCAATCACTTTGGAGATTAGGGTTAAGGATTCAGCTCAATGTAAAGTTATAAAAGCAAGGCTAAAGAGGGGGAAGGCACACCATACAGTAGCACAAGTTTGAAAGAGGCATCACAGTGAGTGTGTTGGGCCTGTGGGAAGGAACAACAAGGAGACCCAGATCAGCCAAGGAGGACTTGAGCAGCTAGATTAGATTTCCAAGATATGAGCCCAAGTAAGTTCTAAAAGTAAATGAAGAACTGTGATTGGGTAGAATCTAGTGTCATCTATTTTGTGATTGAGATTGGTATATTTTGCTTCCACTAAATTTCTTGTGTTAGGAACCTACATGTGCAATTAATCAATTGATATGTAATCTATCAAGCATTAAGTGTTTGGTGCTAGGTTTGCAGGAAAATATAACATACATACATACATATAAGTATTGTAATACTATAAAGAATAATATATTGAAAATATTTTTGGTTTTCTCGATTTTGGATTTCCAAAGCAAAAGTCTCTGTGTTAATGTGTGTGTTTGCCATAACATCTTTTTTGTTTCAGCAATTAACTATGCAGCGTTAAAACCTACACTAAATGGTAAGTTGCACCCCATGAAATGACCACTCCACTACTAAAAGGATCACAAGCCACAATGGATGACTAAAACCAAAAGTTTAGATATAGATATAAAAGCTTGGATAAAAAAACACACCAAAAATCTAGTAGCAAAAGAATTTTTAGGATGGTAAATTGGAAGAGGTCCAATAGCAAAAGAATTTTTAGGATGGTAAATTGGAAGAGGTCCAATCTCAATTTGAGAACACTAAGGAGTATGTCTCCCAAGAAGAATACGAATTATCTAATCCAACCTAAAGGAAAGATATTTTAGAGGACTTAATTGCAGGAATTTAGGTGCATGCACATCAAAAAAAAATATACATATAAAGAATAATAAATGCCTTTATATACCGATACCACAATAAATACATCCACAATCGAAAGATCCCAAAAAACACACCAACAATGCCAAAATAGGCTACCAACGTATATGTACCACTCTCTCATCTTTACATAATGTCCTATTGTTAGACAACCCTAAGTAGTTATGATTGTTTAACCATTTACACATACTAGTCTCTCATATTGATTGTTTAACCATTTACACGTACTAGTCTCTCATATTTACACTCATTATTATATTTAAAACAAATATAATTTGTTACGATGATTTAACCACTTAAACCTCACCTTTTCAAAAAAAAAATTCAAAATAATGACAACACTCAAAAGATTACCTCCACTTGAAACATCATGTCCAAGGTTTTCTATTTCGCTAAGGAGTTGCACCTAACCTCAACCACATTGGTGAGGACATCTATTCTGCTAAAAACTTGCACCTAACCTCAATCACATAAAGGAATTGCACCTTGCCTCAACAACATAGGTGAGGACACCTAGTCCGCTAAAGACTTGCACTTAACCTCAACAACATAGGTGAGGACACCTAGTCAGCTAAAGACTTGCACCTAACCTCAATTACACGTACTAGTCTCTCATATTGATTGTTTAACCATTTACATGTACTAGTCTCTCATATTTACATAATATCTCATTATTATATTTAAAACAAATATAATTCGTTACGATGAGTTAACCACTTAGACCTCACCTTTTCAATTTATTTTTTCAAAAAGATGACAACACTCAAAAGATTACCTCCACTTGAAACATCATGTGCGAGGGTTTCTCTATTTCACTAAAAGATTACCTCCACTTGAAACATCATGTGCAAGGGTTTCTATTTCGCTAAGGAGTTGCACCTAACCTCAACCACATTGGTGAGGACATCTATTCTACTAAAAACTTTCACCTAACCTCAATCACATAAAGGACTTGCACCTCACCTCAATAACATAAGTGAGGACACCTAGTCCGCTAAAGACTTGCACTTAACCTCAACAACATAGGTGAGGACACCTAGTCAGCTAAAGACTTGCACCTAATCTCAATCACATAAAATGAATTGTTTGCATAAGTAAGACAGCCCATAGGATGGCTACGGTATAAAACATCCCACAATTTAAGATGTAATGAAGACCCATGGACCTTAACTATCTCATTTGGTCACATATCCAATAGACGTCAACATAAATTTTACATCATTGCGCCGAGAGGCGCATTCTATAGTCCAGTGTGATGTGTAAGGGTGTCAGTCTGTCATTAAAGTTGAAATTTGTTGAAATTTCTGCTAAAAACTTGCACCTAACCTCAATCACATAAAGGACTTGCACCTAACCTCAACAACATAGGTGAGGACACCTAGTCCGCTAAAGACTTGCACCTAACCTCAACAACATAGGTGAGGACACCTAGTCAGCTAAAGACTTGCACCTAACCTCAATCACATAAAATGAATTGTTTGCATAAGTAAGACAACCCATAGGGAGCAAAATTTGTCTCAAAGAAATTTCAATGTGGCTACGGTATAAAACATCCCACATTTTAAGATGTAATGAAGACCCGTGGACCTTAACTATCTCATTTGGTCACATATCCTATAGACATCAACATAAAGTTTACATCATTGCGCCGATAAAACATCCCACATTTTAAGATGTAATGAAGACCCGTGGACCTTAACTATCTCATTTGGTCACATATCTTATAGACATCAACATAAAGTTTACATCATTGCGCCGAGAGGCGCATTCGATGTGTAAGGGTGTTGTTGAATGTGTAAGGGTGTTATTGAAATTTTGTTTATGTCAGCCAAAATTTAAAAAATAAAAATAAAATGAAAAAAATAAATAAATTTAAATAACTATACAAAACATTTAAATAATGTGGGCTCATAAAACAATTAAAAATCCGGAGTGTAGAATTTGAGGAAAGGTTTGTAGAATTTGAGGAAAGGTTTGCACCCTCGAATCACTCTCTGTACATGATAGATCCAGAGTTGATAGATCTTGAATTAGATGATTCTATGCTGATACTAGAAAAGTGAAACTACTTTTTTCCCAGTGGGTTAATAGATCTTGAATTAGATGATTCTAGGCTGATACTAGAAAAGTGAAAGTACTTTTTTCCCAGTGGGTTGATTTTTTAAATATATTTTTTTCATGTGTCTCATCTAACCAAGACCTTAACTATCTCATTGAGTGACATACCTTACTAATATTAACATAAAGTTCACATAAAACCCTTTTTTTGAGGTATTTGTAAAAGCTTCTGTTTTTCTCAAGAAAGTTCCACAGCGTTAACACAGTACAAATTGAATTACATTATATTTCTTGGCCATGTCCATCATCACTTAAACATTAGCCTCGTCATTTAAACATGTACTTCATCAATTTAAACATGGACTTTTAAAGAAGTCCTGACTTTCACAAATTCATCTTATTATCAAACAAAATTAGTATTTAATCTTTTCCTTTTTCAAATAGTTAAATATTCCTTATTTTGTCTCTGAATTTGCTTTTACTGAAAATGAAAACACCATTTCATTTAATTCAACAGGAAAGCAAAACAAAATTAGTATTTAATCTTTTCCTTTTTTAAATAATTAAATATTCCTTTTTTTTGTCTCTGAATTTGCTTTTACTGAAAATGAAAACACCATTTCATTTAATTCAAAAGGAAAGCAAATATCCTTACTTGTAGCATCTCGAATTCTTTAAAAACTTTCCTGGGGATGTTACGGATCTTCTTGAGAATGCTGAGAGACTCGGAGCAGGCGTTAAGCTGAGCCGGTGTAAGAGCCACGCGGAGATCATTATTCAGATCGGAAGCCTGCGTCAAAATTGCGTTCCTGTCTGTCAACTTCAGGGCGCTGGGAATGCTGATTGCTTTGTTGTTGCGAGAGCCAGCAGTTGTTGTTGCCGGCCCCGGAGAAGACCTGCTACAAGCCATGGCGTTCCCCGTCTTGGAAACCCTGAGTCCTCACCTTGATTACTTCGTTGGGAGGGGCGAGCCTGTCCAGATTTGATGGGGACTTTGAGCTCAGAACTTCTTTATGCGCGATTATGCCGTTGGTGGGGTTGTTACTTGCAAAAGTGGAACTTCTGATTAGCAACTGTATGTGTAATGATCTGAATGATTACAAACGAGTATTTAATGTTCAGTTAGGCATCTCAATTATTTTCTTTCCACTAAAGATTCTTGAAAATAAATTGAATCCTAATATCTAGTACCTTGCGGTTCTTCAATCTTATGGGTGATTTTTGCCATATGTAAAGACTATTATTGTAAATTGTTCCTTGTTTTCTGGTTATTTGTAATTTTTTCATAGTCATCCTTCATCAACATATTTGCGTAAGTTATTCATATTTTTTCTTTAAAATTATTATTATTTTTTTTTAAAGAGGTTGTGATTTTGATTTCACTCATTCTTTTAATTAAATTAAAAAGTGTTCTATAGTTTATTATAGTAAAAATGTTGTAATATCTTATTATGTGGTTTAACATTTTGATTTGATTAAATTTCATAAAAATTCAATTAAATTATAAATGAAAGTAAAATTAAAGTAAATTAATCAATTTATCATCAATAGTTTTTGGATTTTAATTTTTGAATATAATATTTTAAAATGTAATATTTTTATTTTTAAAAATATTATAATATTATTTAATATAATATTTGTATTTTTTAATAAAAAATATTCATTTTTTAACTATGTGAAAATAAAATAAAAATAATCTTAATGAAAAAAATAATAAGAATAAAGTCAATTTAGAATATTATTTTATTTACCTTAATAACTAATTCACTAAGGGCTTGTTTTCAACCTCGACCAAATCCTAATGATGTGATTAACCCAAAAGACATTTATCTACAATATGGATCACAAAAGTCTTACATCTAATAATAATAAAAACCTTTAAATGAAAATAAGAACCCATGGTATTGCCCCATGGTATGAGAATGCATTGTATCCATGTGAAATATAGTTTGTTGTGCCAAATTTGAATCATTTTGTGTGAGCTATATATAAACACAGATTCACAAAGCCATTCTTTGTTTTTACTTTTTATCTTTTTTAATTATATTTTAATTTTTTTATGAATTGTTTATGTAAATAAAAGAAAATTCTTGGACCAAAAGTACCTTTTATAGGCAAAGTTTTCAAAAAAAAAAAATAGGGAATCTCATTTCAATGATTTTGTTTATGTATTTATGGTCTTTATGTCTAAAAAAAGTAGGCTTTACTTTTTGCATCGAGAGGTGCTCTACAACCCAGTTTAGGGTGGATGGGTGAGTGTTATGTTAGATAGGGTGGATGGGTGAGTGTTAAGTTAAATTGGTGAGCGTGAGCGTGAGATTAGATGTGATATGTGAGATATTTTTAAACTCAATTTTTTTATATTGTAACTTTGTTTTTTTATTTATAAAATTATGAACAATTTTTTAGATAAAAGAAAGTATAATATACATATCACATTAAAATATGCAACATATAAATAGTACTTATAAATTAACATTCATTTTACCATATAAATTAAAATAATGATTGCATAATCATCTTTAAATTTAGTTAATAAGCTGATAAAATTTAATATTTACAATATAACAAGATTTTTAATCATGAATATTTACCATGGATATTATTAACTTCTAAATAGTTTTTTTACAATACCATGGACCAATACCCACAAGAGAAAGATAGAGAGAGGGAGGGAGAGAGGGAAGGAGGGAAGAAAATCATAATGCCATGCTTTATCAATACCATGGGTCATCTATGCTTTTGATTATTATGTTATGGATCTTAGCTTTTAATTATTCTATTACAATACCATGTGCCAATATCATGGTTTATCAATACCACATGCCCAACAACCATAACTTATTTCAAAATAAAATAAATAAATTACAAATAATTTATTTTAATTTAATTTTATAACATTTTTTAATTAAATCTAAAAGCAAAAAGGTTATAATTACTTTTGAGGTATCTCTAACCCTCCATCGTCGCGACTACTAAAAATATTCCCATAGAGATTAAATCAATTTTTAATAAAAGAATTGGGGGTTTAATAAATTAATAAAGAGAATACTTTTATATGGATGGGGGAGAGTGAGAAGGAGAGAGAGAGGGAGATAGTGACAAAGTTAGAGGGTGGAGAGAGAGAGTTTGTGTGATGGGGGGAGAGATAGAGAGAGGTGGGAAAGAAATGGGGAGAGAGGACTTGAGAGAGAGGATAGAGAGATGGAGTTGGAAGGGGAAGAAAGACATAAATAGAGAAAGGTGGAGAGTGAGAGGGAGTGACAAGGGAGAGGTGGAGAGATGTTGAGAGAGAGAGAGAGATGGGGAAGAGAGAGAGAGGAAGAGGAAGAGGGAGGGAGAGAGAGATAGATAGATGTGGAGAGAGAGTGTGTATATTTTGGGGGTGAGAAGGAGAGACAAGGGGAGATAGAGATATAGATGGAGGGGGGAGATAGGGCAGAAGAAAGAGGCAAAGAGAAGGAGGGAGGAAGAGAAATAGATATGGAGAGAGAGAGAGAGAGAGGGGTGGGGGGGAAGAGATATAGAGGGAGAGGGAGAGGGAGAGGGAGAGATGGATAGATAAATATATATGGAGAGAGTGTGTGTATGCGGGATGATATAGAGAGATAAAGAAGGAGATACATAGGGAGATAGAGATATAGATGGAGGGGGAAAGAGGGAAGGAGAGAGAGACAAAGAAAGGGAGGGAGGAAGAGAGATAGATATGGAGAGAGAGAGAAAGAGTGTGACATGTGTTTAGGGGGCTGAGATAGAGAGACAAATAAGGAGAGATGGAGAGAGGTATAGATATAGATGGCACGAGGGGAGAGGGGAAAAGATAAAGATAGAGAAAGGGAGGGAGAGGAGAGAGAGGGAGGAGGGGAAGAAGATAAACACAAAATGGAAAGTGGAGAGAAGGAAGAATAAAGATACACACAAAGACAAATACAGACATAGAAGTTAGATCTAGAAAGTTATGAATATTTTGGTTTTTGACTAAAATAGATGTATTTATTTTAGTGTAGTTCTTTATTTCTAATCCTACTTGATTGCTTGCAATAAATTCATTAATTTCAGTGTAGGTGTCGATTTCTAATCTTATTTAATACCTTACACTAGATGCATTGATTTCAGTGTAGATTTTGATTTCTACTCCTATTTGATTGCTTCCACTAGATGCATTGATTTCAACATAGATATCGGTTTCTTATCGTATTTGATCGCTTGCACTAGATTCATTGATTTTAGTGTAGATGTCGATTTCTAATCCTATTTAATACCTTATACTAGATGCATTTATTTCAATGTAGACGTTGATTTCTACTCATCTTTGATTACTTGCACTGGATGCATTGGTTTTAGTGTAGATATTGATTTATAATCATATATGATCCTTTGCACTAGATGCATTGATTTCAATGTAGATGTCGATTTCTAATCCTATTTAATACCTTACACCAGATGTATTGATTTTAGTGTAGATGTTTATTTCTACTCTCTCTCTTTTTTTTGCATTAGATGCATTAGTTTTAGTGTAGATATTGATTTCTAATCCTATTTGATTGTTTCAACTAGATGCATTGATATGGAGAGAGAGAGAGAGAGTGTGTAGGAATTTACAAAGTAAGTTCCGTAGATCAAGAACCAAAGGTCATCGCTCACAAACAGATCAGAAATCAATACACTAGTATAATCACGTGGTTAAAACCCTTAAAGAGGGAAACAGTCCACGGCCTGAGCCAACGTGGCCTCTTCAGGAAATTTATTAATATAAAAAGAAAAGTTACATATGTTTCTCTCATAAACGGTTACAGGACAAATGACCCTCCATGCTCTTTAAATAGAGATCATAGACCAATCGGGTGTTTTTTTTTTTTTACAGAAACGGTTATGAGATATATTAACTGCTGGGTCTAAATGCCAGATTTCGGATTACAATGAGAGGGAGGAGGGCCCAGGAAGTATCTATAGCCAAAAGTGCTATGAGACTTGTGGACAGCTTCCAGCTCTTTTTGACTACAATTATGCACTCGATTTTTGTGATTTCCCCTAGCTTAAAAATACAAACAAACTAATTCAATAGAAAGCAGTAAAACATTTAATCTGGCAGATTATGGAATTGGATCCCATGTTTCGTCCTTGTCTCGAATTATTGCTCCAGCAGAGATGAGGACAGCTTTATTTGCTTCAAGGTCTGCTTCTTTGTTGTTTTCTCTCAACACATGATAGTAGCTCAACTTTTTAAACAATTTCCCCAAAGTTCTGATTCTGGATATCAGCCTTGCCAATCTAAGATCCCGGGGGGAGGAGTTTGTCGCCATAATTTTGATTATCACTTGGGAATCCCCAAAAACATTAACCTCCTTGATTTCAAGATTCAAGAGCGATTTAAGGCCTTGAAGGAGGGCCAGTGCCTCTGCTTGAATGCTGGTGTTGATCCCTAGACCCCATGCAAAGCTGTGGATCAGAACACCTTCAGCATTTTTTACAATACCTCCTGCTCCAGCCCTTCCTGGGTTGCCCTTTGAAGCCCCATCAAAGAAGAAAGAGTGCAGCTGCTGCTTGGAGATCCATTCTTTAAACTCAGCATTGTTCTTCCCCCTTATTTGCCAATCTTCAATGGGGGAAGTATTGTTGGCGGCTTGAAGAAATTGCAGATTTAGGGAGGTACCCCAGACTGAATCTAATTGAGTAAGATTTGAGGCATCTTTTTGATTATCCAAGCTTTCCTTTAATTGGAATTTTATCTTGGCCGCCACCACCTTGACATCATGCTTAGTATCTCTAAAGATTCTGCTGTTTCGCTCAAGCCAGATCTGCCAACAGCAGATTTTGGGGAGGGCAGACCACGCCTTTTTTATCACTTTGTTTCTGGGTGTAGGTCCGGGGTAACTGTTCTGCCAATTTGCAAAAAGATTAGGAATAGTGGAGGGAAGGACAAATTTGGGGTTCCAGTAATCCATCAACTCGCTCCAAACCAGCACAGTGAATTTACAATTCAAGATCAAGTGTGTGGCACATTCCACATTTTCTCTGCACAATGAGCACCTGGACGGACCATGGAAACCCCGTTTCTGCAGATTGTCGTCTGTAAGAATTTTCTTGTGGCAAAGAAGCCAACAGAACATGTCAATTTTAGGCAGAGAGTGCAGACGCCAGATCGCAGTCCAAGGGGCAGGGTCCGGGGGGACGTGAGGCCTTAAGGTGAGCTTTGCGTAGCCTTGGGCTACCGTGTAACCTGCAGCCAGCAAACCCCAGCCACGCGAATCTCTTCTGCGCAGATGAGTGGGGGCAATACCATTCAGCATGGAGCGAAGACAATTGCAATCCTGGAGGAGCTCCGGAGGCACGTCGAAGAAATTCCAGCCTGCCCAATGCATCCCATCCCACAAGGAGATGTCCCACAGCATAGTTTTCCCAGCAGAAGTCAACCAGCAACGAATCGCGTTCAAAGAGGAACAGTCACCAATTGGATCGCGATCCAGAATTCGATCTGTCCAGATATTTATCTTCTTACCATTTCCTGGAATCCAGTAGGCGTTGGAGCTGATCAGGGGGGCAGCTTTGGAGCAGAGTCTAGCAAAGGGAGAGGAGCCTTGGGGGAGAGGACCATCTAGGCATCTGAGTCTCTTTCCTTTGAAATATTTCTTCCAGAGTGCTAATTGGGCCCAGCAAGGCTTGGGCGCAATGATTCTCCAGAGCAGCTTGGCTCCCATGGCTATGTTCTGAAGCGAGAGATTCTTGAAGTTTAGCCCCCCCTCCCTCAGCGGTTTGGAGACAGTCTCCCAGTTAACCAGAGGGAATTTCCTCTCATTTTGTTTGCCCCCCTTCCAAAAGAAGTTTCGAATATGTTGTTCCATTTTCTGAAGGATGCTAATTGGGGCCAATAGAACAGAGAACTGAAATAGGGGAAGACTGCATAGGACAGCTTTGATGAGGACAGACTTGCCCGCAATATTGAGCCAGGTGAGCCCCCAAGCCTGGAGCTTATTTTTGAATTTTTCCACTTGGGGGAGCCAATCCTTACTGTAGGCCCTCTTGAGGAATATAGGAAGCCCAAGGTATTTGAAAGAAGTCCAAGCTGGAGAGGCTGCAAAGCCAAAACACCTTGCAATGGAGCTGAGCAAGCTGGGAGGAGTATTCCAACTGTAAATATGGCATTTCCCCTTGTTGAGGTTACTTCCCGACACCATACAATATTCATCTATAGCTTCTTTAAAGCTGTTGGCTGAATGTAGTGTTGCAGCCCCCAACAACAAAGTATCATTAGCAAAGAGGGCGTGGTTGATGCTTTTAACTCCTCTGGCAATGCAAAGCCCTGTGATCTCCTGCTCTTGCATTTTCTTGTTTAGATAGAAACTGATAACGGAGGCTTGAAGGACAAACAGAAGAGGAGAAAGAGGGCAGCCCTGTCTTAGTCCTCTTGAGGCTTTGAAGAATTCAGCTGCTCTACCATTAACAAGGGGATCAATCCAAGGCTCTGAGATACAGGCCCGAATCCAGTTTATAAAGTTCTCCCCAAATCCAAATTTTTTCAGAACATTCAAAAGGAAACAATGCCTGACTCGATCGAAGGCATTAGCTAAGTCCAGTTTGACAACCATACCTCTTTCCTTACGCTGCTGACTTGAGAGAATTGCCTCTTGAACCAAAATGAAATTGTCCACTAGTTGTCTACCGTGAATAAAGCCCCCTTGATTTTCAAGAATGATTGTGGGGAGAAGATATTTCAGCTTGTTTGCTATTACTTTGGTGATCACTTTATAACCAATGTTGCAGAGAGAGATGGGGCGAAATCTGTTGAAGGAATTGGCGCCTTTCTCCTTGGGGATGAGGGCAAGGAACGCAGAGTTTGTGCTGCCTCCTAATTTCTGACAGTCTTGGGATTTTTGAACCATTTTGTAGAGATCTTTTTCCACAATGTGCCAACAGGATTGCAGAAATCTGGCGGTGAATCCATTCGGTCCTGGTGCTTTGTCAGGATCCATGGCAAAGAGAGCATTCTTGACCTCAGCCTTGGTGACTTTGGCTTCTAGAAGATGGTTCATCTCAGCAGAGATTGAAGGAGGGACCCAGTCCAGAAGATCAGAATTTTGAATCAGATTCACATCCTCACTGTACAACTTCTGGAAGTGAAGAAAAGCTGCTCGCTTAATGCTTGCAAAATCTTTATGATTGGAATTGTCATCCTTAATCTCAGATATGGTGTTGAAGCATTTTCTGGCTTGAGTTTGCTTGTGAAAGAAAGAGGAATTTCTGTCTCCCGCTTTAAGCCATAGGCAACGAGACTTAATCCTCCAAAACTCTTCTTCTGCCAGGCAGGCTTTGTGGAAGTGTTGTTGGAGTTGAATCTCCTTATCGAGGATTTCTCTAGTTACATATGCCTCTTCCGAAAGTAAGTGGTGTGCTTCCAGTTGACTTTCTTTCAGTTGCTGGGTTAGAAAGAGTTTTGGCCCAACATTTTAAAGCAGCTTTCGTTCTTCTGAGTTTTTCTTCCCACACGAAGAAGGGTGATCCATTGACTGGCTGAGACCAACTTTCTTTGACAATCTGCATGAAATTGGATTCCTTGACCCAGAGGGGGCTAAATCTGAACGGAATGGGGCCGAGGTCGGGGTGAGCTCGGAGATCAAGCTTGATAGGCTTATGATCAGATATGCTGCAAGGAAGGATTTGCATACTAGCATCTAAACCAAGCAATAGAAAGGAACTTTGTACAAAAAATCTATCCAGTCTTGCTGTTATGTGACCAGGGCCTACTCTTTTGTTTGACCAAGTGAACTTACCTGAAGAGGGCTTGATGTCCAGCAAATCCCAATCTTGCAGAAGATCCTCTGCCCATTCCCTCGCCGGATCTCGCACAATGCAACCTCCTCTCTTTTCAGAGGAGTGCAATGTGAGATTGAGGTCACCTGCAATAATGATGTTGTCAAGGTTCCCTAATTTTGCCTGGCTTCTTATAGAGTCCCAACAGGCCTTTTTTTCTCCAGCATTGACCGGTACATATACATTAAAGAGACAAAAGTATTCTTTAGTGACAAGATGCTGCATTTTTAGGAGCAGCCAGTGAGTGTTTGAAATTTCAGAGATTAACGAGAACTTGCTATCATTCCAAAGAGTGCCTAACCCTCCAGAGGCTCCTCGGGCTGAGACAGCTTTTTCTTTGCTTTTACTCCAGATTCTTTTACTTGTTTGGAGGAAGTCTGCTTCCTCCATCTTAGTCTCCTGGATAAGGAATATGTCCGGGGCTTCTATTCTTATTAAATTTCTTGATGCCTCTTCCTTGATCTTGGTCCCCATACCCCTACAATTCCAGGAGATTATTTTCATTATTTACCTTTGTTCTACTGGGCTCCCTTGGAGCCTGGGGGCTGGCTTCTCACCATCTTCGTCTTTTTTTCTAGTAGTTTCTGCAGAGTTGGTTGGCTGCCCTGTAACTTGTCCTTGTACGTTTCCTGCTCTCTTTTCTCCCGGTCTATTTTGCGACCTCTTGTGGATCTCCTAACAGAGGCCTGAGAGTCACCTATTTCTCCTTCCTCCTCCGAATCTTCCGACTCCAGGTCCTCTTCCTCGACACCAACATGTATTCCTTTTGAGCTTTCTGCAACACTTGCGTCTTTGGAAGACACAAAGGGGGTCCCTTTGACCGGGGATGCTGTCTTTTGAACCTCCACCTCCTGGGTGTCCTCTTGGTGCGAGCTTAGGAGTTCAAACTTGTTTTCAGGAGCGGACTTAGACGGGATCTGCTGAGAAGAGGCCTGTTGGGGACCTTTGCCACTAGGGCCTCCTGGCTTTTGAGCCTTATGGGAGGTTTTGGTGCGCTTGACTTGATTCCATCCGTCCTCCTTCCCTTGCACATCCTCATTGTTGGATGGACAGCCTCTGGCGAAGTGGCCATAGACATGGCATTTCCGACATTTGAAGGGCAGCTGCTCATAGTCCAGTTTTTGCACATGCGTCCAGCTTCCGACTTTGATTTTGATGGCCTCTGGTAGCCCAACCTCAAGATCTACTTCCACGCAGATCCTAGCGCAGTCATACTGGTCCTTGTTGTTTGCTCGATCAATGAACTTCCCAAGGGCATTTCCAATATGCATCAGAGAATCCCAATTCCAGCAGTGAACTGGGAGATTTGGGAGTCTAACCCACACCGGGACTGCTTTGGGCACATCCACAGCAGGATCGAAGTCAGGAGTCCATTTATTTAGGTATAAACCCTGGGGGCCCATGAAGTAGGGGCCGTTCTGGAAGATCAGATCTTTATCATCTTTAGAAGTGAACTCGAAGAGAAAGTAACCTCTCCCCAAAAAATAAGAAGTAACGCTTTCTTTGATCAGAGGCGCCCAGTTTCTGTTGACCCAACTCTCAGTGGTTTTGGGAGAAGGCCAAAGCCCTGTGAACTGGCCTATGAGAGCTCGTTCAGACAGTGATAAAGCAACCTGAATCGGAGTCTCTGCTGGAAGAGAGATCTCAGGTATTTCATCAATTTTCTTAACAAATTTCGCAGCTTCCACATTCCTCTTCTTAGGAAGCCCTGCCAATAAACGATCGAAAGCCTCAACAGCAGAGGGCGGGGGAGGGGGACGAGGCCCCTGGGGAGAGCCCAGCCCCTCCATGGGCGCAGGCCCTAGCAAGGACGTGGCCCGAATCTATGCGCAGGGATAGCCTTCAGATCCCAGCCTAGACATTGACCCAATACAGCAGAGGCGGCAGGAGGCAGCAGGAACAACAGGCCGCAACAGGAGCAGCAGGCCCTGCGAGGGCCATCGCAGGGGCATTCGCAATCGAAGCAAAGTCTTGGAGGACCCAACCAAGCAGCGGCAGAAGCAGTAGGCCCTGCCAGAGCAGGCGCAGCCGCAGAGGCTGCAGCGCGCAGGGAGAGCAGCTAGGGTTTGCAGGGGTTGCAGCGCGCTCTCAAACTTTCTATAACATGTTGCCCATGGACCAATCAGGTGTTAAGCCAAGGATCAAGTGTCATTAATACGGAGGTGAGAGATAACCATCGGATCACTACAAATCGTGACCATCGGATTATAAGTTACAAATGTACATGGTAAAGAAACACACTTTACCTAACTCTACACTAGACTAAGTTATTCTTAACTATTTCCTATGTGTTGGAATATCCTAACATCCCCCTTTAAGAACAACTTGGGATAGGATTGAAGGATTTACAAAGGTGACACAAAAGGAGCCTATTTCCTATGTGTCGAAATATCCTAACATCCCCCCTTAAGAACAAATTGGGATAGGATTGAAGGATTTACAAAAGTGACACAATAGGAGAAGGAAGGAGGCATTAGAGCCTATCCCCCTTAATGACAACTTTCCTGAACTCCAAGCATGGATCGAAGTTTGGTAAACTTCGCTTCTGTGAGAGCCTTCGTAAAGATATCGGCTACTTGATCATTGGTTGGACAGTACTACACTTCAAGAACACGATCATGAATGAGCTTTCTGATGAAGTGTATGTGGAGTTCAATGTGTTTCATACGCTGATGCTGAACTAGATCTTTACATAACTGAATGGCACTCTGATTATCACACCAAAGTGTAGTTGGATGTTGTTGATGAAGACCAAATTCAGACAAGATCTGACGAAGCCACATGGATTCCTTGCTGGCTTCAACTGCACCACGATACTCTGCTTCTGCTGAAGAAAGGGAGATGGCACTTTGTTTCTTACAAGACCAAGTAATAGGTCCTGAACCAAGAGTGAATACATATCCTGCAGTGGACTTCCGATCATCAGGGTCACCAGCCCAATCAGAATCAGTGAAACCAATCAACAAGGGAGATGCTCCTGCACTGTAATGAATCCCGAACTAAACTGTACCTCAAATATATCGAAGTATTCTTTTAGCTGCTTTCCAGTGACTTTCATGAGGTTGGTGCATAAACCGAGCGACAAGACCAACGACAAAGGAAAGGTCAGGACGGGTATGGGTTAGATACAGAAGTTTACCAACAAGTTGACGATATAAGGTAGCATCAACTTCAGGGGTAGTACAAGTGACTGAAAGCTTGACTCCAAACTGAAAGGGAGAAGGGGTTGGCTTACAGTTTTCCATGTGAAAGTGGTGTAGAAGATCACAGGCATACTTGGACTGAGAGAGGGTAATGCCTTCCTTGGATTGCAAGACTTGAAGACCAAGGAAATAATGCAAGTGTCCTAAGTCTGTCATTTCAAACTTCTTTTTGAGGCTAGACTTCACATGGTTTATAAGGTTTGGATCACTACCAGTAAGGATAAGGTCATCAACATAAAGAACAAGGATGGTGAAGGACTTACCCACTTTCTTGGTGTAGACAGTGTTGTCAGAATGACACCTAGAAAAGCCATTATCTAAGAGAAATCTATCCATTTTGGCATACCAAGCCTAAGGAGCTTGTTTGAGACCATATAGAGACTTCCTAAGGCGACAAACAAGGCTGGAGTCTTTTTGGGTAAATCCATTGGGTTGTTCCATGTAGATTTCTTCATTCAAATCTCTATGTTAGAAGGCGGATTTAACATTCATCTGATGGATTTCCCATTTAAAGGAGGTAGCAAGGGAAAGAACAAGGCGGATAGAATTCATTTTATCAACAGGGGAGAAGGTTTCAGTATATTCAATGCCTTCAACTTGTGAAAATCCGTTAGCGACAAGACGAGATTTATGTCTATCCACTTTTCCATTTGGTCCAAACTTTGTTTTGTAAACCCATCTGCATCTGAAAAGTTTTCTTCCTTTTGAAAGAGGAACAAGATCCAAGTATCGTTTGCCAATAAGGAACGATACTCTTCTTTCATAGCTTCATCCCAATCTAGATGATCGAAGGCTTCTTCAAAGGTTTCTGGATCAAGTTTTTCTGGAACCTGAGCCAATAAGGAAGAGGCTCTTTCAAACTAAGAACGTGTACGTCATCGATCGGCAGGGTCACCTGCAAGAGAATCTACTGCATCCCGAGTAGAGCAGACCCATCTTGGAAGAGGTGGAGTATAAGAAACAATTTCAAGAGGTGGAGGAGGATTATCATCCTCGCTGTCATCATCTGAACTAGCATGAATGATATTAAAAATAGAAGAGAGAGAGAGAGGTGGCACATATGCTGAATCAGGCTCGCAAGCCAAAGGTGGCACACTCGCCGAACTAGGCTCACAGGCCGATATATTTTCATCAAATTTTACATCTCTTCTAATGATTGTATTTTTGGATTTTGGTTGAAGAAGTCTATATCCTTTGACATCTTCAGAATATCCAACAAAAATGAATTTTTCACTCTTAGGTTCTAAGGCTTTATGTTTCGCATCTGAAATATGGGCCCAAGCATCACTTCCAAAAACACGAAAGTGACTTACATCTAGTTTGATTGAGCTCCAAGCTTCTTTTGGAGTTATATTCGTTAAAACCTTATTAGGAGTGCGATTTACTATGCAATTTGCATAGTTAATGGCTTCTGCCCAAAAATTGAGACCAAGTCCTTTAGATTGAAGCATACAATTAGCCATTTATTTTAAGGTTCGATTCTTCCTTTCAGCTACACCATTTTTTTGTGGAGTATATGGAACAGTATGTTGCAATTGAATGCCATGCTGAGTGCAAAAGTGGATAAATTTGTTGTTAACATATTCTCCTCCATTGTCTGATCTTAACTTAAGAATTTGATGTCTAGATTGTTTCTCAACAAAGGCCTTAAAGGCCACGAACATGTTAAAAACTTCACTCTTGAGTTTTAAGAAGTATACCCAAGTGCGTCTAGAAAAATCATCAATGAAACTTAAGAAGTACTTGCAACCAGAGAAAGAAACAATAGGAAGTGGACCACATAAATCACTATGCATAAGCTGCAAAGGGGTTGAAGCGTGCCAAGAGGCACATTTGTCAAAACTATCCCTATGATGTTTCCGAGTACACATCCAAAGCAAACACCATCTCGGAAAAATTCCATAGGAAGACCCGTCACCATATTTTCCTTACATAGAGTTTGAAGAGAGCGATAGTTTAAGTGACCAAATTGCTCATGCCAAAGTTTGCGCACTTCATCATTGTGAGCAACAAAAACGGAGGGAAGACATGATGAACCAAAGTTGTCAAACTTATACAACCTTTTGGAATCATCAGCAATGCCAGTAGCTAAAATATGTCTAGGATCTTTGAGGTCCTTGATTACAACATCATGCGGTGAGAATTATAATATTTTCCCTTCACCTGAATGAGTTATCTAATAAACAAAGAGAAGGTTGCATGACAAGGTAGGAACACATAGTACATCATTAAACTGATCATTATCGAGATGAATGGTTCCAGATCCTATAACACTAAGAGATCTATCATCACCAACATAAATATCTTTGGTGTTACAATCATTTAAAGAAGAAAACATGGCTTTATTTTTGGCTATGTGATAAGAAACTCCATAAACAATGAACCACTCATGGGAATGAGAAGATAAAGATACATTTAATGCATAACTAGATCTTTATGCTTAACAACCACAAGCAGAAAGTGCCATTCCTGAAGATGAAGGTGAAGAGTGCTCCAAATTGATGTTGTGCTTCTTCATTGCTACTTCTAAGGCTTCCATCTTCTTAAAACATTTGGACTCTAAATGGCCATCACGATTGCAAAAGTTGCAATGTCTATTTGTCTTCTTTCCTTTGTTTTTATATGCCTTATCATTTTGGCGAGTTGCTTTTTTAGTTTGTGGCTGAAATCGCTTAGGACCCTTGTTTGGTTTCAGACAATACTTTTTAGGATACTGCTTCTTGGGATTCTTTTGATATGATTGTTGTCGGGCTGCTAAGGCTTTCTTAGAAGCATTTCCAGAAGTGATAAGACCAAGATGTAAGAGTTTTTCTTGTTCTCTTATCAAATAATCGCAAAAAGCATCAAAAGAGGGGTTATTATAGGCGGTTCCTGAATAAATGATGGCTTCTCTAGTGGAATGGAAGGCATAAACAAATATAGAGTATGCAGGGCCAAGCTTAGCAAGAATGCAATAAATGAGGCTACCATCTTCCTTTTTGATCTTACAACCTTCTAAAAGAATTCCAATGGTATTAAATTTGGACAAAAAATCTTCAATAGAGGAGAAATTATTGGGGTCCAAAGTAAGCAACTCCTTTTCAAGCTGGCGGGCCCTTATTTGATTTTGAATGCCAAAAATAGTTTTTAGCTTTTCCAGGGCTTCATCAGGGGTGTCAATGTCAAGGATATGAAACCAAATATCTTGAGCAATGGACATTCCTATCAACCCTCGTGCTTGATCTGGTTTATTTTCCCATTTAACAACTTTATCATCATCGGAAGGTTTAGTTTCTTGTCATGTGTCTATTCTATATAGCCCTTTACTTCTAAGTATATCTACCATGTGAGGTAGCCATTGGAAATAATTGGTGCTGTTAAGAATAATCGGGCATGCACTTTCCATTTTTTTTTTTTAAATTGAAGTTGAGAAAAGCTGAAAATAACTACTCCAATGGAAAGATCTTGAAAAATTAGGCCGTTTAAAAAAAACGGCTTCCGGATGAAGAAGTTATGCCTTTTTGAAAAAAAGAGTTGTAGATGTCGAATAGTTACAGGAATGGGATGAAGTGCGGCTTTAAAAAAAAAAAAAAATTCCACCCCTTTGAACAAAAACTTTTTACAAAAGAATCTTGAGAAGGAGACTTGAACCCAAGACCTCTATTCTCATAAACTAACCCCTCACCAAGTGAGATAGTAAAAGGATCACGTTATTGTTTGAAAGGAGGAAAGGGGTTTGTTTGTTTTTTTTTTTACTCTTCGGTGTGCGTGCATTTTCCTGCACAAAAAAACGCAAAAACCAAGTAAAAAAAACAAAAGGCAAAGCCTTACGGCAAAATGTTAGATTTTTTGTTAGCCTTATCGGCAACTATTAATTTTTTCACTATTTCTGATTTCTCGAGATCGCACAAAGACGCAGGGAAATAGCAGGGGATTTTTTTTATTTTTTTTTTACTCTTTGGTGTGCATGCCTTTTCCTGCAAAAAAAAAACACAAAAACCAAGTAAAAAAAACAAAAAGTAGAGCCTTACGATAGAATTTTAGATTTTTGGTTAGCCTTACCGGCAATTATCAATTTTTCATTATTTCTGATTTCCCAAGATAGCATAAAGACGCGGGGAAAGAGCATACATAGCAAAAAAAATCCCTTTTTCCTGTTTCTGATTTGTTGAGATCACACGCAGCGCACAACAAAGAGCATACACAGAAAAGAGGGTATAGATTCGGCAAATAAATAAAACCGATAAAATCGAAAATAAAAAAAAAGAACCGAAATAAGCAAAACTATTAGCAAATATAACTGCAAAACAGATGCTTTATACCTCCAGATCTAAACTGTCATAACTTGGGCAGCTGGAAACATTTTCGCATGAAAAGAAAGGCATTCCTCACTGTAACAGACGCTCCGGACACAACCGAGTAGTTCTCCAAGCCCAAAAATGTTTAGAATTAGTAGATCTACAAAACGACATTCACATGCAGTCAAACCGGCTTTGGATTTTGATCAACAACGGACACGACCCTCAAAATAGCTCTGATACCATGTAGGAATTTACAGGGTAAGTTTCATAGATCAAGAACCAAAGGTCACCGCTCACAAACAGATCAGAAATCAGTACACCGGTATAATCACGTGGTTAAAACCCTCAAAGAGGGAAACAGTCCACGGCCTGAGCCAACGCAGCCACTTCAGGGAATTTATTAATATAAAAATAAAAGTTACATATGTTTCTCTCATAAACGGTTACCGGAAAAATGACCCTCCATTCTCTTTAAATAGAGATCATGGACCAATCGGGTGCTAAGCCACAAATCAAATGTCGTTAATATTGAGGTGAGAGATAATCGTCAAATCACTACAAATCGTGACTGTCAGATTATAAGTTACAAATGTACACGGTAAAGAAACACACTTTACCTAACTCTACACTAGACTAAGTTATTCTTAACTATTTCCTATGTGTCGAAATATCCTAACAGAGAGATGTGTTTAGGTGGCTGAGATAGAGAGACAAATGAGGAGAGATAGAGGGTGGTATAGATATAGATGGCACAGGGGGAGATGGAAGAAGAGAAAAATAGAGAGAGGGAGAGGTGGAGAGAGAGGGATGAGGGAGAGAGGGAGGGGGGAGAGAGAAGGAGAGAGGGAGGGATATAGACACAGAATGGAAAGTGGAGAGAGAGGGAAGAAGAAAGAGATTCACAAAGACAAATACATACATATTAGTTAGATCTAGAAAGTCATGAATATTTTGGTTTTTCACTAAAATAGATGTATTGATTTTAGTGTAGTTCTTTATTTCTAATCCTATTTGATTGCTTGCACTAGATGCATTGATTTAAGCGTAGATGTTGATTTCTAATCCTATTTAATACCTTACACTAGATGCATTGCTTTAAATGTAGATTTTGATTTCTACTCCTATTTGATTGCTTGAACTAGATACATTGGTTTCAATGTAGATATTGATTTCTAATTATATTTGATCGCTTGCACTAGATGCATTGATTTTAGTGTAGATGTTGATTTATAATCGTATTTAATACCTTATACTAGATGCATTGATTTCAATGTAGATGTTGATTTCTACTCCTATTTGATTGCTTTCACTGGATGCATTGGTTTTAGTGGAGATATTGATTTATAATCATATATGATCTCTTGCACAAGATTCATTGATTTTAGTGTAGATGACAATTTCTAATCCAATTTAATACCTTACAGTAGATGCATTGATTTCAGTGTAGATGTTTATTTCTACTCCTATTTGATTGCTTGCACCGGATGCATTGGTTTCAATGTAGATATTGATTTCTAATCCTATTTGATTGCTTGCAGTAGATGCATTGATTTTAATGTAGATGATGATTTCTAATCCTATTTGATTGTTTGCACTACATGCATTGGTTTTAGTGTAGATGTTGATTTCTAATCCTATTTGATTGTTTGCACTAGATGCATTGATTTTAGTGTAGATGTTGATTTATGATTTGATGCAACTAGATGTATGAAGTACATTAACTTCAAATTAATTAGTTTTATAATGTGCATTGATTTAAGTGTAAGCACATCTCTTCCCCCTCCATCTATATCTATATCTCCAATTAGCTCTCCTTCTTTATCTCTCTATCTTATCTTACCCCCCAAACATACTCTCTCTCTCTCTCTCTCTCTCTCTCTCTCTCCCTTTTCGACTGCCGCTCTCTCTTCCTCTTCTCTCTCTCTCTCTCTAACACTTTGCTCTCCAAATATGTCTCTTCCTCCCTCCCTATATTTTCCTCTCTCTTCTCCCACCCCCCCCCCCCCCCCTCTCCCCAAATCCATATCTCTATTTCACCCCCAAAACATACACTCTCTCTCTCACTGTAAACACATAAATAATATTCATGACGTGAATTGACTTTTGTGTTACAATAATTCAACCATAAATACAATACTTGAATTTTCATCCTAAATAAAATGTTCACTTACTTGAAATTTCTTCTTCCTAAAACTGTAAACTATTTGTAATTGGCTACATTCTTATTATTCCCATTTTACATCATTCAACATTGTTAATCACTTTGCATTCAAACGTGATAATAGAAAATAACTAATATGCGTGACAATACAGTAGAAGAACATAGTTTCAGATTGATCGCAATGAATATTGTTTGTAATTGAATATATTCTTATTATTCACATTTGCTATCATTCAACATTGTTACATTGTCACTTTTCACTTAACATTTAGTTCATCAATTTTCATCATTCAAGTTACTAACAGTCTCTCTCATCTCAAAAAACTGAGGCAACTAAGCAAAGTTAAAATTAAATTGTCCGAATTAATCTTAGACATTCTTAACATATTTAACATATTTAAAATGATCAAAATAATTAGATGTTTAACAAATTTTATATGACCACACATGAATGAAACCACCTAGATTCATCTTAACCTTGAATCTATCAAGCGCTAAGAGGGATCAAATCTTTTGAGGTGCAAACCTTTCCTCAAGTTTTTCACTCAAAAAAGAGGTTTGCATCTCGAGAGATTTGATCCCTCTCGGCGCTTGGTAGATTCGGGGTTAAGATGGACCTAGGCTGGTGTATAATTATTGTTGTCCTCAAGCATGAGAGTGCCTTATAGGTAAAAAATTTATAAAAAATTAAGGAAATTTTTTATAAAACATGTTTCATTATAATTTTTTTAATTTAAGAAAAATAAAAGGAGAGTTATTTTATCTTTATCCCCTTCAATGGTTTTGATTCATTGCACCGAGAGGCCCTCTCCAGCCTAGTATGGAATAGATGTTGTAAGCATTGTAATGTTATGTAAACATTTTGACTCAGTCAAATTACATAACAATAAAAATAAAAATTAAATATAATTAAAAAATAAATAAAACATTAAAAAAATTATTAATCAGAACATTTTGACGAGGTCGAAATACATAAAAATAAAATATAATTATAATTATAATTATCAATTATTAACCATTTTAACTCCTGATCTACCAAGCGCAGAAAATAATCAAATCTAAGGTGCAAATCTCTTTTAGAGTGAAAAGAGACTTGATCCCTCTCTGCCCTTGGTAGATTTTAAGTTAAGATGGATCTCGGTCAATGTATCTATAGTCCTTATTTTTAAAAAGTTAGGCTTTATTTTTGTATGGACTTTATTTTTGTATGAGAGTGCCTTATAGGCAAAGTTCCCAAAAATATTAGGGAATCCCATTTCAATGATTTTGATTTATGCATTTAAAGTCCTTATGTCTGAAAAAAAATAGGTTTTCTTTTGTATAATTATTGTTGTCCTCCAACATGAGAGTGTTTTATAGGCAACCAAGCATCAATGGTTGTGTCAAATTTGAGATTTGAATCCTTTTGTATGAAAGCTATATATAGACACATAAGATTCACAAAGTGATTGAAGGATTAGAACCTTGAGTTTTCAATCTCACAGGTAGCTATTATTGGTAAAGGTAAGTCTTTCCCTAACACCAAATTAGGCTTTATTTTTGTATCAAAGTGTCAATAGGCAAAGCTTTTAAAAAACATTAGGGGAAATTTTGATAATTTTTTTCTCGTTGTAATTTCTTAATTTAAAAATAAAAAATAAACAAGAATTATTTTCTCTTTATTTTTATCTTTCTTTTTAAATTATATTTTAAAATATTTTGCTAATGGTTTGTGTAAATAAGAGAAAATTCTAAGACCAAAAACATCTATATTTATTGTGCTCCTCCGTGATGAGAGTGTTTTAATGAAAGTGTATTAACTTCTTCCTTTCAAGCTTTTGTGAACGGCCATTTTGTATGAAAAGTTAGGCTTTATTTTTGTATGAGTGTCTTATAAACAAATATTTCAAATAAATTATGGAATCTAATTTCAATGGTTTTGATTCACGTATTTATAGTCCTCATGTCTGAAAATTTATGCTTTAATTTTGTATAATTATCTATTATGTAAGCAAATGTAGATCCATCTTAACTCTGGATCTATCAAGTGCCAATAGGGATCAAATCTCTTGAGGTGCAAACTCCTTTTTGTGCTTCATAGATCCAGAGTTACGATGGATCTTAATAATAGCATGATAGTGAGATATGCCAATTTGTGGTATATTAGAATTAATTTATGGCTATAAAATATTTTGTCCTCTTATCTCATATTGATTATGAGGCTTGGTATACCATAATGCAAAGGCACTAATACACCACGAGCTTATGCTAACAACAACATTCATAGCAACAATTTCCCTCCTACTAATGTAATGGTTGATGGATATGCCTAACTATGACATCTTGGAGATATTTCTTTAACTATAAAATATAAAAATATCATATTGTCTCTCCTCTAACCAAATAAGGATAACACCCTGAATGGGGTGACTAGCAGTGAAAGGGGGGGCGGATTCCACCACCCCACCTAACCAATAGGAAAGGGGGCGTGGAAACATGTGCTCGGAAAATGTAATAACCTACAACTAGCATTAACTCTTCGGCATTGGGCCAGATGAAATGGCGTCAAGCTAAGAAGGTAGGTGACATTGCACATGTGAGGGGGATGGCAACAATGTCAAGCATGTTGGTAATAACTCATAAGGGGGAATTTGTAGCCCAAAGAGCACCGGTGACAATGTGGTTTGAAGTTCATATTGAGGCTAGCAAGGAGGTGTTAAGTGGAAGAGGACGAGCGAACCTTCAAAGAATTACAAAGTCCAAAAGCACTTCTCACAAGAGATTGTTGGGCCACAGAAGAATGGTGTTAGTTGTTGGTGAGGGGCTTTAGGATGGTAAATCCCACTCCCAAAGAGCGAGGGGATTTGGGAAGCGATCTTGGGACACATATTGAATGTACATCACCTAGCCTTCAAATGAGGAAGTGGGCTCCTAAATGACACTTTACTATGTGGCTTAGGCAATTAAGGCAAAATCCCCTCTCATCTCATATAAGTAATTGTTATGCATTATTTACATGATGCATAGCTAATTAGTATACAAGTATTTTTTAATTAATATATAGGTAACTATTATACATGTGGAAGATCTAATCAGTATATGCAGACAATATACTTGTACAAGCAAATGAAGTTCCTCTTAGGACACATGTTATTGGATAGCTAGAAGTCTAAGAGGGACCTGCTACAAACTTTGGATCATATGCATGGACACTTGAAACACTATGATTGCAGGTTGGAAATGATGGATCATAGGTTTGCAAGGATTGAACAATATCACGACATCCCTCCAACAACTATTAGGTCCCCGACAGTGTGAAATTTCCTTAATTGTAGTTACCATAATTTATTCTTTTATCTATGCACATTATTTGTCTTTAGAAATTAATCATGATAAATAACGAACAAATCCCTTCTGCAATTTTCACAAATAATAACAAGAACTAAGAAATAACACACACACAAAATAATTGATACTAATATATTTAGACAAATTGTCTCAAGAAAAACCCCAATGTGGGGAAAACCAGTTCAACAAATAAGGGTTTTATTATTAATCCTCAACAAAATTTGAGGATTATAATTTTTTTCCTCTCACTAGCAAAGCTCCAACAAATATTTTTTCTCTTCGCCAAATATATATGGAAACCCAAAAATATCCCTCTGTATATGTATTCGACATCCCTGTGCAATTCACACTCCTCCTTGCAATTCACACTCACTCTACAACTCGCATTAGTTGCTCCAGAAATTCACACTGCTTATGGGAAAATTCGTTTGCAAGCAAATCTGCCTCTAATTGACCAACTCACACTGCTTTCAGGTGATAACTCTGACAACTAGCAACTAAAATAAGCTTCTTTGTCACTTGCATTGGATAACTGGATATTTTCACTATTAAGCTCAACCTCTTCTTTTGTTGATGAAATAAATCTCCTTCCTCTTACTCGAAATTGGAAATCATTGAGAAAATTCCTCTGAAAAATTTCTCCCCAATCTTCTCTGTTGAAACCCTTTTGTCCGTGTCTCCGTCACTCAAACTACGCCTTTCATGTATCTACAACTAGGTGATTCAAAGTCCTTGATGTGTCTCCAACTAACCCATCATTTTTCTCTTATATTCTCTCATTAACAAATCAACAACTATGATCTAATTTCAATGATGGCTAAGGTCATCTTGACCCCATCAAATGACTTTTTCAAAAGTCTCCATAGAAAAATCGATTTACCTCAATCAATTTGATTTAATTAACTAGTTTTCCTAATTTGTACTTAGGAAAATATTTAGTAATTGACTAATTAATCTAATTAATGCATTTTCCTTAGAAAATTTTCCTAGGTCTTACAGATAATTGTTTTTTGTGTTCCTTGGCCTCATAGACACCGATAGAGACTAGAACACCTATCTGAACTACTAAAAAACTAACACTCCCTCTTAGCAATGAAGGTGTTCTCCACTGCTCCCATCTTATCCCTAAAGAAGACAAACTTTTCCTTACTGAAGGCCTTCATGAGAATATCTGCAACATGTTGATCTATGGGAACATAATGTAGTCGAATTTATCCAAGCTATACACAATTTCTAATGAAGTGGTATATGGTGTTGATATGCTTTGAACTATAATGGAACACTAGTTTCTCAGAGATCCTCTCGCAACTATGATTATAATAGTAGATAATGGTCAAATCTAACCATTGACCAAAGAGTCCCACTAGCAGCTTCCGAAGTCAAATAGCTCCACATGTGGCCATGCTCATTGCCATGCATTTTTCCTTTGCAAAACTTAGTGCCACAAAATTCTACTTCTTACTACGCCAAGAGACAATCCTTGATCCAATAGTAAAGTATCACCTCAAGGTTTTCCGATCCACTGAACTACCTTCCCAGTCTGCATCTGTATATCCCATCAAATTGACACCATCACCTCGAGTAGATCTCAATCCATACCATAGTTTTAAAAATTGAAACCTGTAACTGGACTGGTCCACCTTATAAACCGAGTTTCAAACTGAAATCGGTCGAACTGGGACTGGTCAGATCTCAATGAGCCAGTTTTTAAAAAAATACATAAAATAATTAATTTTTAATGAAAAAAAAAACCTATTTTTAAGATTTAAAACCATGGTTCCAAACCAATGGAGAAAAAATATGCAAATTTTTCTCATCTATATACCATGTAAAGGTGAATATCTCAAAGTGGCATCGAGTGCAATACATATCATCAAAAAAATACATAAGTATGAGGCTCTAAATGACCTATAAAGTCTAAAAACAATGCTACAAGCTATGGGGCCATTTTCCTACTACAAGAATACAAGTCTATTGGCACATATCAGTAATTAACATCAACTACATATTAGTGATCAGATTCGTCACCACTACTAGATACATGATCATCAACAGGAGCTACATAAACATCATCTTCACCATTGCCTTCAACATTTTCAATCATCTTCACCAACAACCAGGTGCAACCGAGACTAGTTCATCTAAGGTTACATTGAATCTGTCACATGTGTTGAAATAAATTCTTACTAATAATGCTAGATTTTTAATACTTGTAGAATTAAAACCTTTATTATATATGGGTTCTTCTTCCAAGAATACTTCAAGGGTTTCATCCAAACCATAACCTCATGTTATCCATCAACCCCTAATAACCAAATTGCCTAGTGTTTTATTCAAGCCCTAACATTATTTTAGGTGTCTGCCATCTTCACTTGCTTCCATCAACGATGTCTTCACAGGGGCGATCACAAAGACTTTTCTTCAACCTAGCTCTTATACAATGTTAATTTTTCTTAGGGCTATATTTTTATTTTCTTTAGATAATTGCATTACATATTTTAATCATTTAATCCACCCCACAACATCATAACATCATTAGAAATTATGTAGAAAGAACAATAAAAATGCAATGAAACATAAAGGAACAATAGAAGAAAAACATGCACAAATAGAGACAAAAAAAACTTGGTCGGAGACCAGGGAAAAACCCCACAAGGGGGAAAACCCAAAAGTCAATTCTTATTCTTATATTAGAGATTCATCATTTTTTCAACTAAGATACAAAGTAAATTCATAGTAAGACACATCATTTCATCAGGGGCCACCCTAGGCCATGCCAACCGCTGCCACTAGGCTAACTTGGGCCATGCCAACCACTGTCACTGGGCCACCCTGGGCTATGATAACCATCAGGCATTACTAACCACTGGGAACTACTAACCATCAGACATTGATGACCACTGGGCACTGCTAAACATTTAACACTACTGACCACTGAGCATTGCTAACCATTAGGAACCATTGAACACTAGGCACTGCTAAACATCGGGAATTGTGCTATGAGGTCCATACCATTTGGCTCTCAAGCCATACCAACTTTGGGAAAAAATTTCCATACCAACCATGGGCGAACTAGGCCATACCAACTGTAGGAAAATTGGGCCATACCAACCATGAGTGAATTGAGCCATACCAACAATGGGAGGACTGGACCATACCAACTGTGGGTGAACTAGGCCATACCAATTGTGGGTGAACTGGGCCATACCAACCATGGGCGAATTGGGTCATACCAACCGTGGGAAAATTGGGTCATACCAACCATGGAAAAACTAGGCCATACCAACAGTGATCGAATTGGGCCATACCAACCATGGGTGAATTGGTCCATAACAACCGTGGGCGAACTGGGCCATACCAACAGTGAGCGAACTGGGCCATACCAATCATAGGAAAACTAGGCCAACCAATAGTGGAAAAATGGGCCATACCAACCGTGGGTAAACTGGGATATATCTAATATGCATGGATGCCACTCATACTGCAAAGGAACAATGCCAACCATATTATAGAGAAAACAAAGTGTATTGATGCCAACGATATATATTGTGAATCGATCAAGAGGAATGGTGTATCTATAATATGATCATGACACATCAAAATCACTCTTAATGGATACAAATACCCTGAATACTTTGGTACCATACACTGCCACTTCTCTGATTTATACATGAAAAAAATGTGAGATTGTATCCACGAGACTGTAGCCATAATGAGAGATGGTGCAAGACTATAATTGACATACCAATGTGAGACTATGCCTGAGACATGAGAAAACAATTGATGAATGTAGCCAATGATATTTGATACCATGAGACATAAAGAGAGTGGGACTCCTGATATCATATGAGAGATCATACGTGGAATCTATGCCAAGAGAGACCATATTAGAGACTTGTGCCAGGCAGAAATATGTGAACCTTAGGCAAACTTTAGATTCTTGATTGAATGAGGAACCTTGTCACATATTTATAGTTTAATCCACAAATGAAAGGGTACAACATTTAGGGTTGGTTGACCTGATGAGGCCAACTTCAATTTAACCTTGGAGGAAATTTTGAATTTGAAGTTCCCATTAATATATTAAATATGTATTTTTCATATCCTCTTATGATTATTTTCTCAAATAATTATTTTTACTAATTCAAACTCTTCTTTCAACTAATATAATTCCTCATGGGTCATAAGGGCTTGCTTTGGGGGACTTAGGGTTTCCCTTAGGGGAATTCGTCCCTAAGTTGCCAAATTTCAACATATAGTAAAATTTTAAGCCAATCTAGTGAAGGGCATGTTCCTTCAAACAGTTAATATACTAGAGAATAATGTCCATTGTAGTTTCAAACCTTGGTATTTTGAATCGAATTTTGAGATATAAACCATCAACAAGGGATGCATCCCTTATTTGTTTTTTTTTTTTAAACAAAAACGGTTAGAAGGATATATTAATATCGGCCCATAGCCTCAAAACTGGATACAATATCATATGTCGAGGCTCGTCGACTCCATGGACCACCGCTTCAATTTTTCCCCCCCATTAAAAGTGCGGACAAATTGTTTTAAAATAAGACTCGTAAAACATAGGACACACAATTAAGGAATGGGGTCTCGACTTTCAACTCCATTGCTCGTTGATGACTCCCGGAGGGAGGGTGACCGCTTTATTTGCCTCCGTATCGCCTTCTCTCGTTATTGTCTCTCTTTATATGGTAGAAGCTTAATCTCCGAAATGCTTTCAACGTAGTTCTAATTCGTCCGATCAGCTCTAGACAGCCTTGTATCTGCGGGGTAATAATTGTCAACCATGATTTTAATGATTGTCTCAGTGAATCTCCAAACACGGAGGCTTCGTGAATGCCAAGCGTTTTTAGTTGTTTGAGACCTTGAAGCAGCGCCGTAGCTTCGGCACTGGATGTCGGTGTTGAATCCCACACCCCGGGTGTAACCGAGAAGCATAACTCCATCCGCATTTTTGATCACACCCCCGGCTCCGGATCCGCTCGGGTTCCCCTTCGCAGCGCGTCAAAGAAAATATTGCCGTGCGCCTTCGATAAGCGAGAATGACATGAGATCGGATGCGGAAAGTCTAAGTCGCCAATCCCGAAGGGGGGATAAGCGACTCGTCGACAACAGAGAACCGAAGTTCCGGATGCTCGCAGCGAATCGGACTCGTGATCCCTCAAACCCGACCCCCATCAAGCCGATCGCCAATGCATTCTTTGAGCAGGGGCTTTGCTTTTAATCCATGTAATCTCGTGAGCGCTCCTCCGATCGCGAAAAATCCTCCGGTTTCTCTCCAACCGGATTTGCCAGCAGATCGGGTTTGGGGGAGGATATTCTAGGCACGCTTGAGGTGCGAATTCTTGGGAGATCCTCCGGGGTAAAGGCGCCACCGGAGAGAGAACAGCTCCGGGATGTTGTTTGGGAGATCGACTTGTCGAATCCACGGGCCTAAGGTTTCACCCATAAATCCTTGGCAAAATTACGAGTGTAGAATCAAGTGAGCAAAGCAGACTCGGGCGCTTTCTTCACACAACGCACACCGAGAAGGACTAGAAAAACCCCTTTTTTCTCAATCCGTCCTCGCTAAGATTCTCTCGATGGCATAGAAGCCAACATAAATGATCGATTTTGGGCGACGATGGGTTAAACCAAATTCCTTTCCAAGAATTCGGATCCGGAGGAACATGAGGTATTGATATGATCCGCCCGTAGCCCTTTGAGACGAGTATTGTCCAGAGAGACGAACCCCATCCTCCGACGTCCCTTTTCCTCGCTTCTCAATGGAGCCTTGCCATTTAGATGATCTAAGAAAGTATCCGACTCGTTAGTCGATTCAAAGGCACTTCGAAGTTAATCCAACGGTGCCAAACTCCATTGTCCCGCTTGGAAATATCCCACAAAGTGAAATAACCAACACTCGCATCCATTCCTTCAACAAGTGGAGAGAACGGTCCTCCTCCAAGGGTTCACATCCCATTATCCAATCCTCCCTGCATTCGAATATGCTTGCCATTACCTAGTATCCAATGAGCATTTTGACCGATGATAGGGGAGGATTTTGCGCAAAGCTTTTGGATAACCGAGTTGGAGATGGCTAAGGGCCGCTCCAAGCACCTTGTCCTCTTGCCACGTAAGTATTTCTTCCACAAGGCACGCCGCGCCCACCCCGCATTAGGGGGCTATTATCCTCCATAGCAGCTTTGCTCCCAAAGCAACATTCTCGATGGCTAAGACTCTTAAAATTCGGACCTCCTTCCGGTTTGGGCAAGGCTATTGTGGCCCAACTTATTAATGGAATTTTCTTAGCATTGTCCTTCCCTCCTTTCCAAAAAAAATTTCTGGTCAAGTCCTCCATTTTCTTTATTATTCCAACAAAAGGGCCAACAGAACGTCAAAGAACCGAAATATGGGGAGGCTATTCAATACAAAGCTTTGATAAGCACCGACTTTCCAAACCGTATTCGACCCAATTGAAACCCCGGGCACGAATCTTAGCTTCAAATTTGTCCAACAGAGGGTAACCGGTCTCTACTTGTAGCACTTTTTATGGAAGATAGGGAGGCCCGGATATTTGAATGAAGACCAGAAGAGGAAGCCACGAAGCCTAAGCACTGGAAATGGCATGAAGCAAGGCAAGCAGGAGTGTTCCGACAATAGATGTGACACTTACCTTTGTTGAGACTACTTCCCGCATTATAGCAATAAACATTAATAACCTCTTTAAATCTTCTAGCCGAGGGCAATGAGGCGACTCCCAAAGAAAAGGGAATCATCTCATGAACAAAGCATGATTAATGTTCGGACTCCTCTAGCAATGTTCAGTGCCTAATAGATCTTGATCCCGAAGTTTTTTTTGTTCAATAGGAAACCGAGAACCGAGGCTTGGAGCACAAAGAGGAGGGGGGGGATAATGGACACCCCCTGTCTCAAACCCTCGAGAAGCTTTGAAGAAATTAGTGACTCGCCATTCACTGCGAGGGGCGATCCAAGGCTCGCTAATACGTGCCTTGATCCAATTTATGAATTTGGAACCAAACCCAAATTTTTTGCAAGACATCCGGAAGAAATTTATGTCTCACTGTCTGTAAAAGCATTTTTCCGGGTCTAGCTTCGATCGCCATACCTTTCTCTTTGCGAGCCACACTGGATTGGATTGCCTCTTGGACCAAAATAAAGTTATCCACTATGTGTCTTCCTTGAATAAAGCCACCTTGATTCTCGGGGATGATCCCGTGAAGGATGGTTTTAAGTCTCGTTGGCAATAATTTTCGTAATCAACTTATAGCCAATATTACAAAGAGAGATGGGGAAAAATCATGAAGGAGTTGGCGCCTTTTTCCTTGGGGATGAGGGCCAAGAAGGCTGAATTAGTGCTACCCCCCAATTTTCCGGCTCCCTTGGGATTTCCGGATCATTCTACACAAGTCCTTCTCCACAATGGACCAGCAGAATTGCAAGAAACTAGTTGTAAACCCATCGGGTCCCTGGGAGCCTTATCCGGCTCCATGGAAAAAAAGTGCTTTTTTTATTTCATTGTTGTCGATCTCGCATTCCGGGAAATAATTCGATCGACTTCGGTTATCAAAGAGGGGACTTCATACACCGCATTCGGATCCAAATCCAAGTCCTCATCTTCAAGTATATAGATTTTTGAAATGGGTAAATGCAAACCCATTTTTTATATTATGTAAATCTCTATAGATATTGGTCTCAACGGCAATTTCCGAGATAGAGTTGCGACAGCTTTCGAGCCTCGGGCTTGCTTGTGGAAGAATGAAGTATTTCTATCTCCCCCTTGAGCCGGAGGTCGCGTGATTTCAATCTCCGGTGATTTTCCTCGCCCAAGCTAGCCTTAAGAAACAAGCTATGTCGCAGAGAAGCCTCCTCGTGTAGAGTGTCTTGGGTGATCTCCACATATTCCGAATCCAATTGATGTTTCTCCAACCGATCCCGAATCAATTTTCTTTCCTCTCGTCGGATTAGGTAAGGACCCGACCCACTCTTTTAAAGCGGCTTTTGCTCTCCTTAATTTCTCCTCCCATACATAAAAAGGTCGAACCTTTGACAGGGATATTCTAGGTTTCTTTTATCAAAGGCATGAACGATCGCTCCTTGACCCAGATGAGAGCAGAATTTGAAGGGAATGGGTCCTTGGTTCGTTTGTTCTACTAACTCAAGTTTTATAGGGCGATGATCGAAGTACAACAAGGCAATATATGCATTCGAGACTCTAAACCATAAAGGAAAAAAGAGCTATTGACGAGAAATCCGTCTAACCTTGCGTGATATGGCCCGAGCCTATTCTTTTGTTTGTCCATGTGAACTTTCCGCTCCGAGGTTTAACATCGATCGGATCCCAATCATGAATTAGTTCATCAACCCATTCCCGCTGCTGGGTCTCTTACAATGCATGCCCCACGTTTTTTCTCGTCGAAGACAAGGTGAGGTTGAGGTCACCCGCTATTATAATGTTTTCCAAGACTTCGGATTCGCCAAACTTTTGATAGATTCCCGACAAATTTTTTTTCTCCCCTACGTTAACAGGGGAGAATAGACATTTAGTAAAGAAATTATCAGCTCGGATTCAACATTTCGGAGCTTTGTAAACAACCAATGGATGCTATTCGCTTCTTTGATCTTTATAAACTTATTGGCATCCCAAATCGTGCCTAGACCGCCTCGAGGCACCCTCGGGGCGTAGACAGCTCTTGACCATCACTATTCTTCCACAATTTTTTTCCCAACTGAGAAAGGAAGTATCCTCCATCTTAGTCTCCCGGATGAGGATTATATCCGGGGTTTCGGTTCTTTCGTACTTCTCAAGGCATCTTCTTTAATCTCGCTCCCCTGCCCCCTACAAGTTCCAGGAGACAAACTTCATCACTTACCTTTTTGGATGATGAGCTCCTCTAGAGCTCGAGACCGGTTTCTATTCTTCTTCTGGAGTGTTTGCCGTGAGTTTCTCGAGTGTAGGTTGACTTCCCCGAAGTTTTTCCTTGTAAGTCTCTTGCTCTCTTTTTTCCCGAGCAATTTTCCGCCTCTTAAAGACCTTCCGGTCGAGGTTTGCGAAATCTCTATTTCGCCTTCTTCTTCTCGATTCATCCGAGTTAAGCCCTTCCTCTCGGCTCTTCTATGAGGGCCTCTTTTGATCTCGTTTTCAATGCTATCCACTTGCATTGGTCCGGGAGGGGGTCTCTCCGGGGATTGAGTCATCCTTCTCGCTTCTCCGATTCTTGGGAGCCTTCTATGGCAGAGCTTAACCGCACGAATTTGTTGCCTTGCTCTTCCATTATTGGTGTCCGATTTTTAGGGGTCGCTTGAGAGCCGTTGCCATTAGAATTTCCAAAGGCGAGAAGCTCTATGAGCGTTTTTAGATCTTTTAACCTCGTGTCCATCCTTCCTCCTTACCCTTCTCTCGCTTCACAATTTTTTGGGCAACTTTCGGGCAAAGTGACCATAAACCCGACATTTCCGACACTTGAATGGAAGTCGCTCATAATCCAGCTTTGCAAATGAGTCCCAGCTTCCAACCTTAATCTTGATCGCCTCGGCAATCCAATCTCCAAGTCGACTTCAACACGGATTCTCGCACGGTCGAATTGATCCTTGTTACTTGCTCGATCAATGTACTTGCCTAAGATATTCCCAATATGGCTTAGAGATTCCCCATTCCAGCAATGAACATGTAGATTTGGCGACCTAACCCAAACGGCACTGCAGTGGGCACATCGACTCAGCGGGTCAAAGTCGTGGGGTCCACTTGTTCGGATAAAGCCCCCCGAGGGCCCATGAAGTAAGGGCCGTTACAAAAGATTAGATCCTTATCTTCTTTGTCGAGAACTCAAACAAGAAGAAGCCCTTACCCAGGGAAGTACGAGGAACTCTCCCTTTGATCAGCGGAGCCCGCTCGAGCGACCCAGCCTTTCCGTTGTTTTGGGGGGAGGGCCAAAGGCCCGTAAACCGACCAACCAAGGCCCTCTCCGCCAAGGAAAGGGCGACCTTGATCGGACCTTCGGGAGGGAGAGTTATCTCCGGGATATCCTCCATTCTCTTCACAAACTTTGTTGTCTCGAGCATTTTTTCTTCAGGAGTTCGAGAAGCTTGAGAAAAGCAAGATCCTCCGAAGGGGGAGGCGCGAGGAGGCTCCATAGCCACCATGACCACAGAGGCCCGCGAAAACAACCCCGCCCCTCGCATCAACATAGAAGGAGCCACCAACGAAGCCGCGACCGAGGGGCAGAGAATCAACTCCGCGCAGAGAGCAGCGCCACAAACGACCAACACCCTGGCGCGCACCAATACCCCGGCCACTCCCGCACAAAAACCGGGCCCACCGAGAAAGGCGACAGCCCCCACCAAGTGATTGGAGGAAAAACCGAAAGAGGACCAGGGCCAAACCGGAGGCCCTCGTAGCCGAGCGGCGGCCTAGGTCGGAGCAGCTCGAGGCTTTCGCGCAGAGCCAAAAAAGGCGACAAAATTTTCTACATCCCTTATTTGTTATGTATAATGGCTTCTAATATATTTAGAGATAACCATTTCTCATAATCTTATATGGACTTTTTTTTGTGCCCTTTTTTGTGGACAAATTGAATGTTTAGTATTGCAATATAATAGTTTTTTTTGTGAATATATTGGTGGGCTTTGGGGCTCTCCCGACCCATTTATAATCACTCCACTCCAATTCCTAAATACAAAACAATGCATCACTCCACTCCAATTGCTCCACAAAATACAATGGATCACTTCACTTTACTTGGTTCCTCATAAAGGATATGAACACACTAAATTGAACAATCTTGGCTACTTTATTAGGGTCACGATCATAATACTATTTCATGACCAAAATGTGAAAATACCATTCATACAAGAGGCCTTAGTACTCTTAATTAATATTGTGAAAGCCTAATTTAAATTTCTCAGGAAACCAAATGTTGTTAGGGTTTCCCATGGTGATGGATATAATTTGAAATGAAATGAACTACTCTTTCAAATAAACCGAATAATTAGGAGAAGGAGTCTATGGTCCCTAAGTGTTCCAACATGAACAAGTATTGTTTATTTTTTCTCAACTAATAAGTCTCCATAATTGGCTTATTTATTAATAGTTAAGCTTTCTATAGCTTAAGTCTTTGATCTTGATCTAGAAGTGCTCTATTTTTTTATTCCCTTAATATGAGCAATTGCACCTCTAGATGATCTACCTCATCTTTCCAAGATTCTAAATCATCCTCTAGTTATAATATCCTTATGATGTTAGACAACCTACTTCCAAGGTCTAGAAATGTTTCTTCTTCTAAACTATTCTTAGCTTTTTATTTCCTTAACTTCTATTTTTCCTTTGTCTTCCTCATGTATTCTTTAATTCAAACTATGTTTCCTTTGTTTCAATGGAATTTGGTATATTTCCCTCCTCCATAGGTTCTATGTTCTCAAATTCCCCCTTTGTTTTATGAGATGCCAATTCCTCTATTCACTAATCCTTAGGATCTCCTATATCCATCTCCTAAGATTCCTCTATTTCATCTTCATTTTCCTTTTCAATCATTTTCTCAACCCTTGTCTCATTAGATATCTTGATTTTCTCCTTTTCTAGAAAAATTATAAGAAAATTCCTATTGCCCATCATCACACCCAAATTCTTCGATGGCTTAGAAAAAATGTGTCTAGGCCTCAATGGGCTTCAAAATTATTTGTTTTTTTCTCACACAAGACTTAATTCTTCATATAGGGCCACACATAATTTTTCAAGTTTTTATGAATTTTCCTCAACTTCTTTTATCTCTTTAGATATTTAACCAAGAAAAGTGGTTGAAACTTACCAACCAAAAAAGCATGGTCCTTTTTATTTTTTATTTACTTTTAGTTTGGTCAACAACATAGGTTCCTTAGGCTCTAGTTGTGTTCTGGGCTCAATTGCATCCTTGACATGGACATCTTCCTCTTCAAACGTGTTTCCCTCACCGTATCTATAAAATCTAATGAGCCATGTTCCTATATTCCCATCATCTCTAGAAAGTTCTTTGTTGGTTAAATGTTTTCTTTACGCGTTTCGATGATTAGATACATGAACCATTTCCACCCTTGTTTCTTATTTTATTGTCGTTGAACATGTCCCTCGACCACTTGGAGGGATTTGGATCATCCCTCAATAAAATTATATTTCGAGGTCTGTGAAGGACTTGGTTTTTATACATCATTTAATGGGATGACAATTTTCATTCCCTCGCCAATATCTTCATCTATATCCATAAGTTCCACAACCTCTCGCAACTTTACCAATTCTTACATGGATGCGTAGAAGTACTCCATGTGCACCCTACCTCCTTCAAGACTTATTCAAAAATTATCCTAATTATATTTTCATGAGAGAGGTCATTTCCAGGTCACTTTGGACCCTTTATTGTCATATTCATGATGTCTAACGTTTTCAACAAGATATATTGTATGTCAATTAGATTCTCGATGCCTCCAAGGGCTCATTAATTTTAAATGGTAACAAAATATCATTTTGTGTTATCCTTCACATGTAATGAATTTATGTATTCTCAAGGCCACTTTTCTCATGGTGAAGGTAGGGATGATCTCCATGTACCCTTGTCATTTCCTTTCACAACTTCTCCTTCTCCTAAAAAATCTCTCTCAGACATTTTTGTTGTTATTCTAGATCGGAAAAATAGCCACTAGTTAGTGGTAGACCAATTACCTTGGCTATTTTCTCCTCATTAACTTGCACTCACATCGCCCATACTATTGTTTCCTGTTTTTCATATTCCTATGCAAATTCCATTGTGATCGATATGTCTCCTTTCCGAAGCTTGATAAAGTAGGCTACCTACCTAAACTTTTCATATTCACAATCACTTTAGTGTTTCAAGTGATAATACTTATGTGCTATTGTTTGTTGGGTATGGGAGGTTTCATGATTGTAACTACAAACTCAACTACAAAGGTTAAGGTTTCTCTATTAGCTCTTAGGGCATGCTCTATGTGGATAACCTTACAATAGTGTCGAGGAATGGAAATTGTAGGGGAATAAATTGTTTTTTTCTTGTAATTCATTATTGTAGTGATGTTATGAAGGCAATGGTATGGTGATGATGTTCATAAGTGGGGGAAATTACAATTATTAGTGATGGAATCAACTTATTTTATTGATAACCTTATGTTTTTGTCATGCAATGGATTTGAGAAAAGGCTTGTTATATTTGGGCCAAATTTTGAATTTTAGGATGCACGAATATGAAAATACTCCCCCCCCCCAACCAAGGGTTTTTTTCCATCCTTTCGATGAGGTGATTTGATGTTTTGATAGTATGCATAGTATTATTAGTCAAATATTTATCATATTTGTAACTAGAGGTAGTAAGGAGATCATGTGTAGTAATTACCTTACCATTAAATTGGTGTTGGCAAATCTCGCAATGTGGTGTGGCCCTCGAATTTGTCTCATGAGTAATTGAAATTGACTAATTGTTGAAAGATTGATGTGGTCCTATCAAAAATAACATACGTGATGAAGGTGGATAGTAGATCTGTATGAAGCATAGGATAGGGTTTTTGATGAATGAAGGGTGTCAAAAAAAATGATGAGGGGTGAGTTGGAGAAGTTTGCTAGCATAAGTGGAAGTTGGAATAACACGACGATAACAATAAGAGGAGTGATTATATTGAAAAAAGTAAGAAAGAGTGTTCCAAAGTCCTAAAGCAATTCTCATGGAAGAAGATGTTGTAGTGATCCTTTATGATGGTTTAATGGAAAGTATAGAAGATAGTTTTACAACAAATCTATACTAAAAATCTAGTATTATGTTTGTTAGAGCGTGCTACATGGGATTGCCATAGTAAATCTATAGGATGGTTCCATAGCAAGTCTATGGGATGGTTCTCCAAAGCAAGTCATTAGGAATGTTTGGCAACAAGTTTGCAAGGATAGTTTAATATATTATGGCATGGTTGCAAATGATTGTTATAGAAAGAGAGATAGTGTGTGGTCATCTCTCTCTCTCTCTCTCTCTCTCTCTCTCTCTACATTTTCCTCTCTCTCACTCTCACTCTCACTCTCTCTCTCTCTCTCTCTCTCTCTCTCTCTCTCTCTCTCTCTCAAGAAGGATGTTGCGAGAACCTACTTTATATATCAATCCAGGATTGCGAGCTTTCAAAACACTTAGCGCCATATGTGAATTTTTTGGGTTATTCCTTCTATATTTACTAGTTTTTTAAGTGAATTTATAATTATTAAAAAGTGATGTACATGTAATCATAAGAAAAATCAAAATAACATTCCATGGTTGGTTCAATTAAACTAATTATCAACTAATTTCGGTAGCAATTCGAAATAGATCCAAAGAATAAAAAAACTAAAACAATGTTCTATTCCTACAACAATTAAAATAACCAATTATGCCATTGTGAAAAGAAATGTACTGCTAATGCTACAATATTGCCACAAAAATTTACTACGCTTGTTATTTATGAAATGAATACAAGTCCTATTGAAATAAAATGGAGTTAAAATCATTCTATATAAAAATACGCTACAACTAATAAAGTAAGACTATGCTACATAAAATAAAGTGTAATAAATAAAAACATATTATGGCTATGCTACATAAAATAATTTACAAGCCCGAAAAGATGAAGTATGTCCTATGTCTAGAAAATGAAAAAATTGAATTCAACGACATATAAATACATAAAAAGAAAACAGATTTACATAATTAATCAAGAAAGTAAATGAAAAATAAATATTACTATTGCTGTAGAGTGGCCCTTGGGCCCTTGCTCTATAATATTGGTAATCAAAACCACAAAGGCAATAATTCATTGGGATTAGAAATAGCAAGAACCCTTTGTATTCATAAAACAATACTTTCATGTAAAACACGATTGAACCCCCTTAAGTTTGGTTCTCACCTGCTTTTAATACAAAAAATTCCTAACTATCATATCATAATTTCTTGCTAACTTCTAGTAATTCTTACCTAATATAAAAAAAACAACAAATTTTAAATTAAAAACAAATAAGTCCCTATATTTAGAATCCATTACAAACAACTAATTAACTCTTATATCATTCCCTTCTTTCACCTTATAATTAAGCCAAATGAACTGAGTGGTTTGAGATGGTGGAATGAAAATTCATGGGATGATTTACAAGATTAGTTTTAGTAAAAAAGTAAATAATTATAAAATACAAGATTACAATCTTATTTTTGCTAATGAAAAAGTTCCACAATAATGGTTCCATCCTTTCCAAATTCTTCACTTTGTAAAAATATCTATGTTTGTAAGATTGTTCTAGGTTTACACGGTTGATTCTGAATGGGGGCATCATTTAGCATGGTGGCCTTACTCTCTTTCATATCGATCTCAACCTACTCTCTTGCGCGGGTCTTAGGTGTCCGGCGTGAGATATCTTAAATCACTTTAAATTAACACCGAGGATTGGCCGACTGAGTGCTTCCCAAAAAATATATAATGCACAATTCCATGCAAACTCTCAAATTTATATAGCCCCTCACTCCTAAGGCTTAACTCAAATTCTTCACATGGTTGTTGGCTCAAAACCAAGGGCTTAACCTAAATTCGCTAATCCTTTTGGGTCCCTATCTAGTGACACTTACCCATTATAATAAAATAATACGTTTACACCTCAATTTTAAACACATGATGCTTATGAATGTGGAGGTATACACTTTGTTGTGCCTCGTATGTTATCTCTCTTTAGGATATAATCCTTCATCTGGATGTACTACCCTCGGCTAATAACTAGATGTTTTTTACTTTGATCGGATAACTCCATTAGACACTTCCCAATGCTTACGAGGTCCACACTCCGATGGATCCGCCCATCCGGGATCCAACTCATCTTCAATGTTCACACTTTATGGGAGGCCAAATATATTTACATGCCGAGATTCATCTACCCACCCACTATTTGGGTTGATGCAGGGATCATTGTACGTTGCCATGGACTAGATATACTTCAATCCCGCATATGGTTTGATTAGCCCGGATGCGCTATGGAGGATCTAGTGATCCGAGATCTAGGGTTACACCTCATCTCACTCTCATAACAACCCATAATATATTTTTACACAACCAAAATATGTTTCCACCACTGTAAACATCCGTCTCGTCAGTGGTTCATGGATGGCACAATGCTTGCGCTCTCTGTAGGACTCGGATAGATATATTCCCAAATATAAAGGATTTCATTGCAAAAACACATAAAGTTGGACCGAATCTATGAGTGATGGAACCTCAACTCTAATGAAAGATCTCAACAATATTTCTTTAAGTCATTATGTCATTCTCGCTTTAATAAGGGATAAGTCTTGTGAAAACACCATCTCATCAATAATAAGGGATTGGCCTCGTAATCTTAACCTCACAACTACTCGAGTTATTTCTATAACTCTCTTTGTAATGATGAATCCTTGTATCAAATGAAGCTTTCCCATGCCTATTCTCGTCTTGCACATCATCCCTCCCACCGTGAGGAAGCAACTATCTACACGTAGTCTTGAATTCACACCAACACATAAATCATGATTTCTAGAAATTTAACGTTCACAAAGGATAACTTATCAATTGAAATGCAAAAAATCATGTATATATGGAGGATAATCGCACACAATTTATATTAACACAAGATCCGTTCAATATGTCTCGATTTACATAATAATTGGCCCTCTACACTCTTCTTTATCAGACATCTCTTGGGCCTTAGCCTCTCTTAGTTACCTTGTATTCTCTCCTCTCCCTTCTTCTATTTGCCTACTTTCATTTACAAAAAACAATTATGTACAACAATGATAATATCTTGAGATCCACTAAAGGTGGATATAATCTCCCATATAAGGAAAATATCAAATATAAGCCTAAAACCTCTAACTCCTCAACAAATCTGTCCAAATAGTGCATTACATGTTGATGAGGAAATGCTTTCCCATTTCTTAAATAAATCTATATTCCAACGAGAAAATCAAATCCCTATAATTTAATTACATAAATTTGACTTAAATTAAATTAAGGGAATCCACTCCCTTTAGTAAATGTGGCAAATACTCCTAAATATTTTTTGAATTTAAGAAATGCTCCTACATTAGACTCAGAGGGAAAAAAAATCATGGCCTCTTGGTCATGAGTCTTTTAATCGATTTTGCTAGTTGTACCTTCCAACTTGTTGTCGGCATTTTTCAATTGTACGTACATCTACCGCAATTTCTTCTCCTCTTGGATCCCAAACTTTGTTTTGTTATTTTCCCTTTACCTCTTATAGTTGTTATCCTCAATATTTCAAGTTTCCATACCTTATTATGAAATTATCTACTTGCTCCGTTGATTTACTCTCTTACAGTCCACTCATTTCTGTTGTTGTCTATTCTCACTATTTTAATATGCCTCTTCTTAGGAAATTTATTCATCATAATACATATCTCATCAATTTCAATGTTCAACTTATCCTTTGTTGATACATGCTAATAGCATTTCTCAATTGCAACTTTTCTTCAAAAATTTAAAAAATTGTATTGCTTCACTTGCAATTTCACAAGTTCTTAGCTTCCATTCTTCATCACCAAACATCTCTTCAAAAAAAATTTAAGGCAACTAGTTGCCTCCTCCATGGCTACAATATTACATATTGAATTACATCTTCCAAACTCTTGCTTTTACCTACATCTGCACATGAAATAAAGTTATTACAACAAATATTAAATCTCCAAAATTTCCATCAGTCTATAAGAATAATTGTTTCATTTTCTTCACTATTGTCCACAAAAATGTAGTTTGATGTCCCTCCATATGCATTTATCTCTCTTTGAACCTTCGATTCCCCATTTTACATCATGTTGGTGACATTTCATGTTGTCTTCCTCCTCATTCTTCATGTATGCAATCTCCATGCAATCCCCCTCAACTCCTTGGATTGACTAGTCGTTCCTCTAAATTCCTCATCTTCACATTAGATTTAGCATTTATACGGATGTCATCCCTTATTCCACATGTTGGAATCTCCTCATTTCTATCATTATCCTTCAATTTCATTTCTTCATTAAATTCCATCAAAGCATTTCATCTAAATGGTGCTCTTCATCTCCTTCATTCTTTTTTTATGGTTGCCTTCATAAGCCATAATTTCATGTTCACCGCAACAACTTGTTATTACAATTGTTCTCCCATAACTACATTTTTTCCACCGTGTATGATTTCCACTTTGATTTTATTTATCGAGCAACTATTTATTTCTCTCTTATAACATAAATATGATTATGTCCTTCTATTTTAATGACAGCTTTTCGAAAACTTTCCATCATCTTCAAAACTTGATAAATATGCAATTTCACACAAATAATTAGTTTTAAAAAGCCTCCTTTTCCATCTCTATCATAATCATGTTGATATGAACTTTTAAATTCATCCACAAGACTCTCGTGAAGTCTCACATCATCATCCTCATCATCACCTTTCATGAAGAATAATCCTTGCTATGGTTCATAATAGTAAATGTTATCTTCCTCATACTCACCGCTTCTAACTTCCTCTTTCTTCAACCAAGCACTCATCATGTACTTCAACTTCTTCCTCAAATTTATAGAAAATTATTTCTTAACATGCCATGTAACTTGCTTCTTCATTCTCCATCTACATCTTTAGTCTTTGCACTTTCTTGTAGCAACACCATCATTATACTTGAGTTGTTCCTTCATATCAACCATTTCTCTATCAAATTCCCTCTTGACTCATCCTTTTTCATCCTTATACCATTTTCTTTGGAATTCTTCTCCAATTTTTTTGTGGCTTGTATTGAACCCTTTTCTTGTCCATTAGTAGTCATATTTACTCTTTATGTATGAGATTTCTTCCTCCACTTGTGATATGCACTAAGCCTCTACAATAGCAAGTCTATTTCCCTGGTAAAAGTACCTCACCATGCTTTTCTCCTTTGGACTTGGCCTTTTACTAACACTACTTCTCCTTCTCTGGAACCTTCTAAGCCTCTCTCCTCTTCTATTTTAATTTTTGTAACTATGATCAATTTTCATAATGTATATTTTGGCCCTTGATGTATTTGTATTCATTATTGTAAATCATGGTCTTCATGCTAGAGTCAAAAGAGAAAACATATTTTTTTAGTCATGTCCTTTCGTACTTTTAAAAGATGAAAATTTAAAATTTTAAAATTGAAAATTTTGGCTCAAAGCTTGTCAAGTCGGACCAAGTGAGAGTCACACCCATTTTACCTAGCCATTTCACTATATAGAGGCAACTTGACTTCCTCCTCAAGGCACCAATTCACACTCTCTCGTGCAAGATAGTATGTGGGCATCCTAGCGAAGGACAAGAAGAGAAAAGGAGGACAAAAGGAATGAAAAAAAATAATCTCTTTCTCATATTATTTATCTCACACGTCTAGAAGGATTCCTCTCTCTCCAAATCACACCTTTTTTTGGTAATTCATGTTATGCAGGCCAAAATTTCTGGGGAACTGCACGGGGGTCAAAATTCTTGGATTTTGACAGATTTTTGCGAAAAGAGCTGAAATTTTGGGGTAGATAAGGAGAGAAAAATGTTGGATCATGTTGGAAGGCTTGATTTGGACAATTCGACCATAGAATTGTCGAATATCGCCTTGACTCGGTTGATGACTAGAAGGTCTAGGTGTGTCTCTTGTTGAACATAAGAATTTATCTATTGAAAAGGTTTTTATGGTTTTTTCCCCCTAGTGGGTTTTCCCATAGTAAATCTTGTGCTCGTTTTTTGCATTGTGATATTTTTTGTTCTATTCTTCTTGTATGGTTGATTCTATGAAGTATAACTCGCTTAATGTTACATTGGAAAAACTAAAATAAGATCAACATCATTAGAAGTAATTATCAATTTTCGTAAAATATTGTGCTAGTATCTATTTCACTTGAAAATAAACATGGTATCAATGCTTTGGTGAAGGAAGGAACATGGAGATCACCCTTGAATAAACCCTATTTTGAGATCACTAATGTTGAAGTCCTTCTTGTTGATCTACATTCCCGGTTTCTTCTACAAATTTGGATAAAAAAGCTAGGAGGAGCCTCAAATTTCAAAGCTTGGAAGACTAGAATCGATCTTATTCTTGCTAAGAACAAGGCCTTGAATATTGTAAAAGGAATTTTTTTGAACCAACGAGATAATGCATAAAATTAGTGTTGAGAAATCTAGGAGTAGCTAGATTAGGATTGTTAAATTTAAGCATCCGTGGCCAAATTCCACCTTGGACAACCGGATGACAAAGATGATGGTTGCATTGAATTCCTCTTTTCAAGAGGACAAAAATTGACCTAAATATTACCTCGTTCAAATAAGCAAAAGTTGGTTTTTGAATTTATGTACCCACTCATGTATATTGGATTAGGTCAGCCCTATGCACATGTACCAATGGAAAGGTCATCCTCAACATCAAGTAGACTCTCATGGAAGCCTATAAATAAAAGAGACCTCAACATCATTTTGACACATTAATTAATCTCTCTTATTCTCGTGTAGTTTGTCCCGCATCACACGTTTGATTGAAGGAGTTCGTGTAGTGTTTGAAATCGTAGGCGAGAGGCTCAGCTCGATATAGGGTTTTCTGGATCTTAATCGCTGGGCTTGCTACATAAATTTTTCGAGCATAGCTGCATACACATAATGTTATGGTAGCATCTAGGTACCCATAGCCACAAATAAAAATTGTTGTGGTAGCGGTTAGGGCCTCGGAAGGTAGAATGAGTTGTGTTCACCCACAACCACGAGTACAAAGTATTTTGGTAGCGGCTAGGGACCCATATTCACAGCACAAAGTGTTATGATAGCGGCTAGGGTCCCATAGAAGCGGACACAAAGTGTTATGGTAGCGGCTAGTGCCTCGGAGATGAAACTACACTACTCGAAGTTTTTGCTCGGTGACAATTGTGTTCAACAAGTATATACGAGTAGTGACAGTATATTACGATCATCAGAATCAAATTTTATATGTTTAGATGTGTTTCATGGATATTCTAGTTGTTGTGAAGATATGGATCATTGTATTCTCTTTTGCCGAATAATTTGATGACAATCTACTAGAAGAATAATCACTAAGGGTTTTCCCCATAATGGGTTTTTACACGGGTCTCCCGACCAATCCCAGTGTGTCTCTATGTGTGCATGATTTTCTTCCTATGTTCCTTTATGTTCCACTACATTGATGATGATGTTATTGTGTAATATCCCAGAAGGGAATTTTCAGCAGATCATGCCGTAAAAAATGCATTCCTCAGGTGTGAGGGCTTCAGCTATCATAGAATATCTCTGAAAATTTTCAGCAACCAAAATAAATAGCAGCAGAAACCTTTACTCAACTTTTAAGGGCAAAAAGGTGGGGAAAAGTGAGGATTTTGGCCCTAAAATGAGTGTATAAGAAACTCTACGTAAAATGATGACTCAAGGTTCTAGGATATGTTATATTAGGTTAAGAGGGATGTCCATGTCGAATTTCAGCTCAAAAAAAGGCGTTTTTCTATGTTAAACAGTTCCTCCTTCCCGACTAGTCAAGAAAAACCCTGATTTCCCAAGACTTTGAGTATGCAGAATTTTACTGAAGCAAGGGCTACGTTTATTCTGAAGGAATAAGATGTATAATAGTATGGATGATCAGAGAATGGGTTTGGGAACACGGCATAGGCATTCAGCAAGGTTAAACAACATTTTATATAGAAAAACCCTCAAAATAGAGGTGCCGCAAGACAAAGATTGATCCAGAAACACTTCAGCATTTTCTCTAGGAGGCTGAAGCTTATATTTATTATATTACATATCTGAAACTGATAAATACATGAAAACAGAGATCTATAATGAGACAAAATGCCCAAAGGGCTCTTTATTACTTTCCCCTTGGGGATTTCAGCAATACATGAAAATGTCGGAGCAGATCTGAGTTTTACTGCAACAAATATGAAGAATGATTCAGAATTTCTAAAGAAAACTTCAGTATCAGATCAGAAATATACTTGGATTGGTTGGCCAATCCAAGGATCACCCTCAATCAGAGATCTAACTCCAAAATGATGCCAAAACCCTTGGACCGCTGCTCCCTCAGCAATAATGCAGATCTGGGGAAAGAACTGCGCAGTATACCATGAATAACATATAGCCCTGATGCCAAGATCTGATAATAAGCTCCAATATCTCCCAATCTGATCCTCCAAAGGAGAGAGAGGCTCTCCCTTTGAAAAAAAGAGAAGGAGGTGGTGTCGTAAAGTCACCACAGCAACACCCTACAACACAGTATTACGCCGCTGCAGCAATAACGCTGTCCTGGAGGATGATGCTAAGAAAATAACGTTGCCTGAGCAGGCACTCAAAGTCCCCCGAGGCTAAGGGTGAGATCAGACGGAGACACTTGTGGGGCACTATTGATGCAGAATGGCTAAACAACCACAGGCAAAGAAAGACAAATGTCTCACTCAATAATCAATAATCCAAGAATCCAAGCACCCCAAATGGAGGAGGCTCTTCCATATTTTAACAAGGAAGCCCAAAACTCAATTCGCTCTCTCTCCATCCTCATCCTTATCCACATTCTCATCCTTATCTGCGTAGAAGCTTGGAGAAAATTCTAGAGTGTACATAGGCCCCCTCCTTCACGTGGTGTTGGGTCCCCCCTTGACTCCCACTTAAGTCACAACGTTGTGCTACTAGGTGGATGTCTTATTTCATTTAGGTGAGTTTAGATCCTCTTTACTCACTTTTTATTTATTTACAAACTATGGGTGGCAAAATAAACAAAATATAATATTCCAATTTATTGTCACAAATTAGGAATATTACAGTCCCCCCCGAAAAAATGTTGCTTTCCCTCAAGCAACTTCCTGAGCAAGTCTCCTCCTAGCGGATGCTCTCCACCGATACTGCAAAATATGCCTGGGTCCCAGATGCGCCACTGAATCTCCCCTGTACTCTGCATCATCCTGATATGAAGGGATCTCTCAATGCCAGGAACCCAAACTGATCTCTCATGGTACCAGCCAACCAACAATCCTCCCGAATCCCATCGCCACCATGGCCAATAATAGCCCAAGTCCCATGGCTCGGACTGTGCACTGCCTCTAGCTATGACTGATGAAGACCATGACTCCGACTGTGCTATATCTGTCATGGTGTAAGCTGTCCCATCGACTGCGTACCAGCTCATCACCTCTCTCCACTCAAGGCATGAAGTGAGGAACATCTCTTTCATGTGGATCCTCCATCCCCAAGCAATCATCCAAACAAAATGAGCCACCTCCCGACAAGGCAACTCCTGAAAATCTCCTTCCACCTCAAGCTCCGGTAATGAAGGTGGGCTGAAAATCTGATCTTGGCAAGCATCATAGCTTACCCCATGCTGTCCTTCTCTCCACTCATGACAAGTGTAGAATGTATGTTGATCTTGGGCTGCAAAATCATTGCCCTCCAATGGCAAAGTGAAGAACAATCCTCCAAAGAAGGTTCCTCCAACAATGAAGAACAGGCTGGCCCAAAACAATTCATCCATGAAGAATAGGACATGTGCATCATGGATCATCCTAATGAGATGTTTGTTGAAGGTGTTACATGAGGATACATAATGCAAACAATCTCTCATAAGGATACAACATAGTCTCATCCACTGCAACTTCAGAAAATTACATGGCAAGCAATGTACAAGATTCATCACATCTACTAATGGATAGTAAATGGCTGAATATGACAACAACATAAGACCAAACACTTTCCCATGGCTGTACAATGGATGAATATCAATCTCATGGCCCACCTCAAAAGAGAACACATATGTAGTAGTGGTGGCCATGCCCCCTCCCATGCTCCCATTAAAACATGTAGTGCAAAGAATGTGAGAATTCTTCCCACTCAAAGACACATCCAACTCATGTGTCTCCCTCATAATCAAGCCTCCCATACAAATCTGATCTATATCAGAAAATGGAGACATGATCAGCAGCAAAATGAAGGAAACGCTGAAGGTTACATGTGATGAAAAGAGGTACCAACAGCTTCCCCAACAAGTACAACGCAGTTTTACAAGTTGCTGCTTGATAAGAGTACAAGGCAAAATGTTTATGTTAAACATGCATGTCTTCATATAATACATGATATAGTGCTGCAAATGAACATACATGAGGTGATAAAACATTTTCCCAAAGCCACAAAAGAGATGGTTGCCTCCATCATGTAGATTGGCCCAATAAAACTCATGGAGTATTATGACAAGCTTGCCCCCTTGTGAAGCAATGCACTGCATAGGAATGGAAAAAGTGTGCAAGACAAACTCCTCACCATATGCTGGAAGTAAGATGGTACATGGATCCATAAATGAGTCCTCCATAGTGTTTTGGCATGCTATGAAGAAAAATGAACCATGTGCTACAAGAAGGTAATCCTCCTTATGCTTGGAAATCCAAGTTAAGAAGAATATGCCATAATGATAAATGTCTCTATCATCGTTACCTCCTCTAAGTGCAATAAATATGAAGTGATCCTGGGACCTATGGGTTATAGATCCACCATATCTCTGCTGTTCACACTTCATCCATAATGTTCTGCTCCAAGGTGACAACGCTGTGAGCTCATGCAAATAAGCTCCTGTCAATACAAGACTCTATTCTTTGACATGCTCCTTGTCAAAGACTCCTCTAATAATGCTGCAACAAATGTGGAATACTCCCCAAGATGGAAGTGCTTCCCCATCATCATCAAAGATCAAGGAGATAGTGCCATCTCCTCCTCCTGCAACATTATACAAAGTGTGAGAGCAAATATGCCCTTGCTCTCCCAAGCAAAGCAACAAGAAATTGTGTTGCCTCCCCATACCTCCATCATACCAATCATGTGATGAAGACACAATGAATGATATGAGTATCATATCAACACCATGCATCCATACTCTATGCTTCTCAATGATGCAAGTATCCAACCATATTTCCTCCATCCTCTGACTCTTAGGAAGAGTGTTTGCCAAGAGATGGCCAAACTCTTTTAAGAGTAACCAGCGCAGCCAAGCCTCCTGCTGCCCGGTATCATAGATCTGCAAGTACAAGTGATGGCCAAACTCCCTCAAGAGTAACCAGCGCAGCCAAGCCTCCTGCTGCCTGGTATCACAAATATGCAAGTAGCCTCCTAGCTCCTTGCTCATCATCCCCATCCACTCAATCACTTGTGGATGCCTCCTTCTTCTCCTCATCCTGGTACTCCTCCCATGAGGGCTACCATCCTCCCAAATCAAATTGTTGATTTTGCACTTCATGGGATTTTGAAATATAAACTTCTCAAGGATCAATGAGACCCTATCAAGAATCAAATAGGTGGTAGGCAAAAACCTCCCATCATGATGTGTGGGGCTCAAGGGTTGTCCAACACAAGCATGAGAGATGTTATCCATCCGAAGATGTCCTCCATCTTCTATCTGCTCTTGTGAGAAGGGAACCAAATCATTGTGTTCCATAGTGTGTTGAAGTGCATCTATAGTGAGATCTCTCCTTGAGACCTCCCCTTCATCCATGTTGCAAAACGCAGTGCAACTAGGCTGCTCTATAGTAGCGATGAGATTTGACCCTTGGTCTACAAGAGTCCCGTCCTCAAAAGTGTTGGCTGCCCCAACTGTTGATGCATGTGGCTGCTCCTCCATGACTGTGACAGCGTTTTCACAAGCCTCCTCAAGAGGTGATGTGATCTCTTCTTCTCGATTAGAATTGGGAGCGCATGGTACTTCCTCTTCTTTTTCTTCATTCTTCTTGACCTCCTCAAAGGTGGATGTATCTTTTCTAGATTTGAAAAAGAAATAACTATCCTTTTTCATCGCTCCGGTCTTCTTGGGCTTAGACTCACAGGGACTAGTGGATCCCTCATGCATGGGAAGAGGTGATATCCCAGTAGTACGCTACAAATCTAAACTCTGTATGCTAGAAACTCCATCCTCTCTGAGCTGACAATAATCTTTGAAGGGAAAAATTGCTTTGAAGTCTTCCCCCATGGACTTCCATTCTCTGAAATAATCTTCAAGAGGTATACGACCATGTTGCCTCGGTACTTCAGGTAAGAATGTAGGCATTGTGATCCTCATATTTTCCATAGATAGCCAGCTCCACAGGCTGAGCCAGAACTATGCTCCGATACCACTGTAATATCCCAGAAGGGAATTTTCAGCAGATCATGCCAGAAAAAACGCATTCCTCAGGTGTGAGGGCTTCAGCTATCATAGAATATCTCTGAAAATTTTCATCAACCAAAAGAAATAGCAGCAGCAACATTTACTCAACTTTTAAGGGCAAAAAGGTGGGGAAAAGTGAGGATTTTGGCCCTAAAATGAGTGTATAAGAAAATATACGTAAAATGACGACTCAAAGTTCTGGGATATGTTATATTAGGTTAAGAGGGACGTCCATGTCGAATTTCAGCTCAAAAAAAGGCGTTTTTCTATGTTAAACAGTTCCTCCTTCCCGACTAGTCAAGAAAAACCCTGATTTCCTAAGACTTTGAGTATGCAGAATTTTACTGAAGCAAGGGATGCATTTTTTCTGAAGGAATAAGATGTATAATAGTATGGATGATCAAAGAATGGGTTTGGGAACACGGCATAGGCATTCAGCAAGGTTAAACAACATTTTATATAGAAAAACCCCTCAAAATAGAGGTGCCGCAAGACAAAGATTGATCCAGAAACACTTCAGCGTTTTCTCTAGGAGGCTGAAGCTTATATTTATTATATTACAGATCTGAAACTGATAAGTACATGAAAACAGAGATCTATAATGAAACAAAATGCCCAAAGAGCTCTTTATTACTTTCCCCTGGGGGATTTTAGCAATACATGAAAATGTCAGAGCAGATCTGAGTTTTACTGCAGCAAATCTGAAGAATGATTCAGAATTTCTGAAGCAAACTTCAGTATCAGATCAGAAATATACTTGGATTGGTTGGCCAATCCAAGGATCACCCTCAATCAGAGATCTAACTCCAAAATGATGCCAAAATCCTTGGAACGCTGCTCCCTCAGCAATAACGCAGATCTGGGGAAAGAACTGCGCAGTATACCATGAAGAACATATAGGCCTGATGCCAAGATCTGATAATAAGCTCCAATATCTCCCAATCTGATCCTCCAAAGGAAAGAGAGGCTCTCCCTCTGAAAAACAAGAGAAGGAGGTGGTGTCGTAAAGTCACCACGACAACACCCTACAACACAGTATTATGCCGCTGCAGCAATAACGCTGTCCTGGAGGATGATGCTAAGAAAATAACCTTGCCTGAGCAAGCACTTGAAGTCCCCCGAGGCTAAGGGTGAGATCTCCGCACGGAGACACTCGGTGCACTAAACAGTGCAGCAGACGGGCTAAACAGCCAGCGTGCCAAAGAAAGACAAATGTCTCACTCAATAATCAATAATCCATGAATCCAAGCATGCCCCAAATGAGGAGGCTCCTCCATCTTTTATAGTGTAGGTTTCCCTCCAAAACCCAATGTAGCCTCTCTCTCTCCTCCACATCCTCATCCTTATCCACATTCTCATCCTTATCTGCGCAGAAGCTTGGAGAAACTTCTAGAGTGTACATAGGCCCCCTCCTCCACGTGGTGTTGGGTCCCCCCTTGACTCCCACTTAAGTCCCAACGTTGTGCTACTAGGTGGATGTCTTATTTCATTTAAGTGAGTTTAGACCCTCTTTACTCACTTTTTATTTTATTTGTAAAACCAGGTGGTGTAATAAAACAAAACATAATATTCCAATGGTTGTCGCAATTAGGTAAATATTACATATTGTTCTTCTACATAGTTGCATATGTTGATGAATAATGATGTAAATCAATAATGTTATGATGTTATGGGTGAACCTAATGTAAGAATGCGAAGAAATATACTATCAAAGAAAAGAACAATATAGCCTTATGAAAATTAAATGTATGTCTTCAGAGATGAGCTGGCAGTGCTTTATGGAGACTTAAATGCATGGGACACTTTTGATGGGAAGTGAAGAGGATCGTAGAGACCTATTAGAATTCGGAAAGGTCAAGAAACTCAGGTGATTAGCAAATAAGGATTTTATGGTTAGGGTTTAAGAGAAACCCCTTGGGTTTATGGAAAGGACTTGAGATTTGATGTATGAAACCCAGCATGGTCTATGTGAAGATTATCAAGCACTTGTATCATCGACAGAAGCCCTAGAAGATTGCTGTTGATAAAGTTGATTGAAGGCAACATTCTCAGGGACTATGGATAGTGACGGCTCTTGAAGACTATTTTCTCAAGAGGGAGAGGATCACCTCTCATTGAAGATAAGTACCAATTTCGATGTTTCATTTCTACTCTTGTTTAGACTTATGGATCCGATTATTATAATTATTGTTTTGATCATTGTGTATACTTTGCATGTATTTGAATCACATAGATGTATATAACCTCTTGATGAGATATTGATGCAGTATCTAACCTTGGACAAGGCTTACTAAGGGAGTTGGTTCTAAAGTTAGGAATGGGTTCTTAACATGCATTTTCAAAGCTTTGCAGAGAATTAGGAAATATTGTAAATATGAGAAGATTAGAGTATTTGAAATTTGAGACTTAAGGATAGTTTGTTTGATCTAGACAAGAGGTTAGATGAGATTTTATGGATTATGAGAAATATTTTGGGAGTTAGTTTAGGATCTAGAACCTACTTAGTTATAATCCATTTGTATAAATCTAGGTGAGCCCAACACATAAAAGTAGGAGAGTGAAGAGTGTGTGAGAGTGATAAATGAGTGGTCAAGAGTTCTTGTGTAAATATTTTATTTATTAAATAATCATTTTCTCATTCTTACGTTGTAAAATTCAGTTCAATTTGTAAGGGGATGGGGGAGACCTCAAAGTGTCTGACCCTCCACGTCATATTTTTTGGCAATGAGCACAGGCAGTGAAGATGGGCGTGATTGTGCAGTGCTTAAATTACGTGTTGGTATGTAGCAAGTGATTAATTGTGGACTGTGACTTTGGTATTTGCTGGAGATGTCGTTTGTGGTATATCGCTGAGAAACGTTACAGCCAATGGGTTTATTAACATTCCGGGGTGTGATGGTTTTGTTTACCAATCAACCATTTGCATGTTTCCTTTTGTTTGCATACGTTGTTGTCTGCCCGAGAAGTGTGAAGGTTGTCATGTCTCAAGAATCTAGACCTGTACGTCATTAACTTCAATGGTCCGGAAACGGATACTCTGTACAGGCCTGAAATCTCGCAACGGCTGGATTTTAGAAAGAGTTAAGCCTCACGTCTGCTTTGGTGAAGAAATAGGGCGGAATTTATGAGCTTTTTAATTAAAAATGAATGTTCGGGGCCCAACAACGGATTTTGATGCAACTCTGTTTGATGCCTATTTCCAAAGAGATTGACTTTGGTGAAATGACTGATTTTTAAATCATTTGAGTAATCGAGTTGAGGTGGGAGCCAGTTATTTGCTGCCTGATAGGCACAGCAAAATTTTCGTAATTTTGTGTTTCGCAATTTCTGTTGACGTGTTGTTGTTTCTATGTTCTATCACGACAATACCAGCGAATGGCTAGGAAAAAAATGACAACGAAAAGCAAAGCAATAAAAGGTGATGATAGCTGCGTATGTTCTCACTGGTTTGTTCCTTTGGTCGAAGATTAAATCCTTGTTATCGTTGTGAGAAGACACTCATACCCACGTCATTTTAATATCTTTTCTTGCTTCTTTGGGTAAAGCACATTATTGTTATCTCATGCCAAAGCTGACACAGCTTATCGTTGTGGGAGAAGACACTCAAGATTCCACGCCATTTTAATATTCTTCGTTTCTTGCAACTACTATTATCTTGCAGAAGTTGACACAGAAGAGTTGGTACTATACAACTCGTATGGTAGGTGATTAATTTCCAATCCAAGCAATGAAATTGATCAAAAGACTAGAAATTTAGAGGAGAGATGGTGCAGCTACATTTTTTGGAAGCTCAGAAGATCGAGATCGAGTAGATTCGAGGAAGAACCTTGAAGATTTCATCGTTGGAGACCGCAAGAGAATCGGATATCAAAGTTATGCAAGTTTACGTTGCATGTTAAGGTATCCGTATTGTGGGTTTAAGCAACATCCGTAGAAAACTTGTGGCGAGTTGCGTTGAACTTAGGCGTCATCGAAATCAAGAGAACTGCATTTGGAATTGAATTGAGCTACGTGGAGGAGAAGCTGCAAAATTGCATTGAACAGAGACAACACACTTGTGTTGGACAGAATTAAAAAACTCGCGCGACGCTCTGGTTGGAAATTTGTTATTTGACACTTCGTGGAAGTGGCACTCCGATTCGTGTGAAAAGGCTATGTGCAAAGTGAATGTGAAACCGTAGATCGTTTGTTGGATTATGAACACACAGAAAATTGTGATTTATTCGTCATTGAAAACTTATTCATTATAGAAAATCGACACATTATCTTAGATCGACCATCAACTATGGACGCAGACGCAGGCCTGGTGGAAGCTACACTTTCTGCCTATAGCACAGGAATACTTTTGGTACGTTTTCTTCTTTTTTCAAGGGATGGTACGTTTTCTTCTTCACAAAAGGAGGACCATGCATATCTTGTATTGTAGGGCTTGCTATGAATAATTTATTTCATGTTATTTGATTGAATTTGGAATTCTAGAACCATTGAAAAACGTGAATTCATGGTTGCAACAAAGGCTGGTCACATCAAGCTAACAGGTTCAACCTTCCAGGTTGAAAACTTTGTTTTAATATTTTCTATGTGTGGTGCTCCATTACAAATTCCTGGAAGTTTTAGGCAGAGAATTATGGTCCAATGGATTCATTATTGGAAAGGAAAACAACAAGTGCTGGCATACAGTGTTAGAAAATCAATTAGAAGGAGCAATGAAAACCATGGTGAACCACCTAAAGTATGCAATTGTAAGCAGTTGATTCAATCTTATTCAAAGGGTCTTATTAGCAATTTAAATGTTAATAGTGTGATCGCCATTGTATCATTGTTTTCAAATCTTTCTCTTAGTGTCCTAGCTCTATGTCAAGTTTCTGAGTCATTTTCAATAAAAGGTCAAGAAAGGAGTCTCCAAAACCAAAATATTTTTTAAGTTTATAGGTGGTATTAGTGTCTTAAGCTCATAAAAGAAGTTAAAACCACTCTTAATCCAGGTTAAAGGCCGAAAGTTATTGGTCATTTTGGTAATAAAAATTACAAAATTAGTCTCAGTCTCGGGGATAATATCCACTGTTTAAGCTCATTGTTAACACAATGATATAATGGAGGGCAATGCCTATTTCTCCTATAAAATTGAAGGTCACATTACATACACAATGAAAAGAGCCGCCATTTCTTCGTAACTGCTTCCATTGGTAAAAGACCTAAAGTGCTATTTCTTGGGCATAAGGAGTTGCAAAGAAGATTTCAAGAGAAAAGATCATTCATGTTTGTAGATGATTGAAGACTTCTATATGTCATAAGCATGATCATTCTTTTTAACAAGATTAATTATTTTTGACTTAGGAGAATTATTTTTAGATGAATGTTTAAGTTATCAATGCAACTAACCTATAGCTACCCTACTAAACTGTTGGAGATCATGGTACAAGGTATCAAATATTGAACGATGTTGTGAAGTGTTGTGGAGTGTTATGAGTTGCGAAGAGATTTCGAGCCTACATTTGATTGATTTCAATTGTGCCATTACTCCATACCATGATTAGAGTTGCAGAATCGTAGGGCTGAGTTTAGTGTTCAATTGACTGAAAGTTCTTTGTAAGTGTTACAAGTCAAAACAATTTTAGCATTTCAAGCTACAGAAAACTAGGCTCCATGTAGGGTTTTGCATCCAGGTTGAACAATTTTGTGTTTACAAGGAGCCTAGCTGGCTGAAAAGTATGGGAAAGGGCGGTGATGTCATCAGATTCGAGCAAACAAACACAAGGTTCGTTGATGCATAGGGCCAAACCTAAATTTAAGTTAGCCGGTCGTGTATAGGTTTTGGCAAAGTTTTAAGGGAGAAAGTGGCTTTACCTCAGCTTTTGCCGCAGCTTGATGGTGAAAAGGTCAAGTTGGGAAGTAAGATTTCACATCTCCTCCGAACCCATCAGGGCCCCGTGCTACTCAAATCTCTGCCATTAGTGACCGTTGGTTCAAGAATAAAACACTGCCCACAGAAGTAAGTCTCGACCTTAAACCTAAACATGTCAATGTTAAATGGGATCCGACTACACATATTTCATGTTTTCAGGCTGAATGGAAACATGTGATCACCACTGTTCAACCCTACATTACATGTGAGGGTAGGTTCTCCTCTGTCCACCATTATCAAATGAGATTTCTTGCTCATATTTCAGGTGATAAACCTATGAACTTGCCCTATTTCCTATACAAGTCCTTACTCAAGATGTCCTTAAAACTGCAGAAGATCCCTAACTATCCTTTGCACAACCTATATCATAGGGGTTTAATTAAAATTTTGATTTTCTACCCCCTTAAAAACAAGAGGTCCACCTGGGATAAGTTCTTGACAGAGGAAGGGTTTGGTAGTATAAATTCCAGGAGAAGGGTAGGGGGACCCAAGAAACGAGATACTCGTGAACAAACTAGTGCATCTCCTGTCTCAAACAGTTCACAACCAAACCCTATCCATTCATCAAATTTCTTCCAAGTTGACTCTCCCTCCATGTCAATCAAAAGGCAAACTAGAAGCTCGACTAATAAAGTTGGAGACCCTACACCTATGCCAACAACACAACTAGTCAATGAAGCCCATGTTAGCAGTTCACCAGTGAGAAGTTCACCTAGGGAACCTCAGACCTTAAGGTCATTCATGGAGGAATATAAAAAGAAATTGAAGTAGAAAAATACTATCCCTCCTAATAATTCTGTGTCAAAATATAGGGAGCATACAACTTCCTCTTCAAGAGGAAAACCTAGGAAAAACCTCATCATGGCAAAAGAACTTCTAGAGGAAGTCAACCCTGGAGTTCTAACTTCTAAGTCTGCTTTGCCTCCAAAGGAAGTCAACCCGAGAGTTTTAACTTCTAAGCCTTCTTTGCCTCCAGAGGAAGTCAACCTAGGAGCAAAGAGATCAAGCCATGTTTCTAAAACAACTCAACAAACTCAACCAAGCAGTGATACTTCACTCACAAAATCCACTCTCTCACAGGTTTTGCTATCTCTTAAGAAAGGCAAAAATAAAATATCAGAGACTATCATAGAGGAAGAGCCTACTTTAGCTCAACTAGTCTCCTCTATTGGCTCTTCAGTCAGGAAGAGGAAGAAGACTATGATACATTCATACTCCTCTTATGAGGATAGGAGTGACACTGAATATGCAGAATCAGAGTATGAGGAAGGAGAATCTAGCAGGTTCATTCATGGAGGTAAAAGGTCTAAGTTCATTCCAAATCCCTACATCTAGGGACCTCATACCATGCCCAAAAATAAACTTAGACTAACCATCAAGTTGATTGCTAATATTGCATTAAGAGATGATATTATTAATATTGATGATAGTCCATAAGATAAAACCCAAAAGAATAAGACTCGGCCAAAGAAACTTTTCATTTTTGGGCTAATTCTCCATGTTTTCGGATATAGCTACTTTTTCAACAGAGGTAGCTATTATTTTCAAATATTAGTATATGATGAAAAGGAGCTGCTTTTTGGTTTATTATAATAATGGTGACATCAAAGCAGGTGAAGTGGTGGAGAATTCAGTTATGATAGATGCTGCCAGGTGTCAATGATCAAGCCCCCTCCTAAATTTTAGGGTTCTAATTTCACTTTTTAGGGAAAACAACCACATGTCACTTTAACTGTTGTTTACACTTTTTGTGGAGGTGGTTGCACCAGAATAGAGGAACAGTCTTTCAATAGATTTCCACATCATTCAACAACTTTGAATTGCTAGCCATCATGTTGTTTACTTTATTTATGTTATAGCACTTTGTATTAAAGTTTAAAGATAAGCCTCATCTTTTGTATGAGATTGTAATAACTTTTTTGAACAGATTCACACCTTTTGTGGCGATGTCAGTATAATGTTTTTTGTATATATGAGACAAAACTCTATGAAGAAAAGGTTCATGGTTTTAGAATATTTTGCTCATATCATCAGTGAACTTTTCAGTGAATGAAATCAGAAGAAACTTTTGAGGACTTATTACCTACTTGATGTGTGTATTGTTAATTTTCACATGTGTTTCCACATCTCATTTTCTTCAGTTGCAGTTTGTATCTCAGATGTTGTTGTATGTTTTTATCAGTCTCTTGATATGCTTATGTATTTTGTAAATTTTTATCAGTCTCATATAGTGAGCTTTCTTGATAAAATATGCATAATGAAAGTTTAAAATAACATCACTTATGACAGTCACTTTTCATGATATTCAGTAAGATTATTGTAAGTCTAGATATAGCCTTCTCTTATTGAAACACTGCCAAATTGTACTTTGTGTTACTTTTCACCCAAAAGCAGTGGATTTCTGCCTTGCAAACCTACTATCTCTTCTTCTACTTCACACTCTCTTCTTTCCATAGGCTACAAACTTACCTTTTTGCTACCACATCAAGACTCAATACCCTTATTAGTGTGACAGTGAACTTGAATGAAATCCCTTTTCAATGATTGAGGGTTTAAACCACCTACCAATCTTATAATCCAAATCATTAAATTTCCTTAGAGCTTAGAATGTGTCTAGTGAGGCACTTGATGCAATCTAAGTGCTAATTCCAGCGCTAACATCTTTTGGTGCGTCTGCCCGGAGGCGAAGGCCTTGAAACGAAGTATTCTCCCGAGTCTCTTGTTTTGAATTGTTGATAATAAATTCTTGATGGTGAATAATAATTGGCAACTTAAATAAGACTGCAAATTGATTCACCTGGCGACTCCACAAAGAGGAAGAGGGGTTTCAAGGCCTCCTACTACAAGGAGAAATTAGAGATCACCTACTGTGACTCTAGTTTCTGACCCAGAGAAGATCATTAATGATGCAAAAGGAAAACAAAGATCAGTTGAAGCCACATCTCAGTCAGTGAAGAAGGTACACAAAAAGTACATTCCAAAGCAAAAGATACCTTCATCTACTTTAGAATCAAAAGAAATTTTAGTTTCAAAAGATTATGTTAAAAAATCTCAAGTTGAAACTGCTTCCTTAGATAATAAAGTAGATGGTGTTAACCTAGGCTCAGTTGAAATTTTTCCTCACTCATCATTTAGTAAATCTGAAATAAGTAATATTCCATTCAAAGAGGAAAAAACAGCGGCTTTAAGTGTCAATAAGGAATCAAAAGAGTTTGTGCTGACTGAAGGGGAGTTAGAACAAGTATTGGCAATTGCACCTTTTCTTGATAGGGATGTTTTAACTAAAGAAGATTTTATAACCATTTTAAATTTCCTTCAAAATCATCTTGAATATCAGTATTTTATTACCCCTCAACAAGAGTATTTTCCTTTGTCTCAAAATTCATCTGTTGGGTCATCCTCTTCTCATCCACCAGGAGTGTTCCTGAAGGCCTCACTTTCAACTTATCTGACTTCCTAGCTCAGCAAAATAAAGTTGAATTTACCACATCCCATCAAGAGACAACATTTGAATCTGATTCTTCTGTAGAAGGTGAAGTCAATACCTCCTTTGTTCATCTCTTTGAAAATCCACTATTTTCAGTCCCAAAAATTGAAGAATCAGCCCAAGAATTTCAATTTTCTGCTGTCCCAAATCAGATTCAAAATCCGCAAATTATAATTCCTAATTCCCAAACAGCTACATCAACCAGTCATCCATCAACTGTACATCAACAACCCTTGACTCAACCTACCCTTACAAGGAAGCAATAGATAGTGGCTGCAAGATATGCACCTTTTGCTCTTCCTCAATCTTTGCATCCTCTTCCTCAAGGGGATTACCTGAAATATCTTCCAAAATACACCGGGGAGGGAGAAGGAGTTTCTGCTGAGGAAAATTTGGTTGCCTTCTATAGTTATGCTAATAACCAGAACATTGAACATGAAGATGTCTGGTCAAGACTCTTTGTTCAGAGATTGGATGGAGAAGCTCGTAAATGGTTTAGAACTCTGCCACCAAACTCAATAACAAGAATAGATGAATTGGAGGAAGTATTTGTGAAGCAATGGGGTGATAGGAAAGACTATGTGTACTATCTTATAGAGTTTGGAACTCTGAAAAAGAAGACAGATGAGTCATTGGCTGACTTTACAAAGAGGTTTAATCAAATTTATCAGAAAATTCCTGAAGAAATTAAGCCTCCTGAGACTACTGCTATGATAACTTTTGCCAATGCTTTAGATTATGAGTTTGCTTTATGGTTGAGCGCTGAGAAAGCACAAACATTGATGGATATGCAAGAGGCTGCAATTGGAGTGCAGTCTAATCTTATGGCTTCAAATAAATTGAAAATGGAGGAAGAGAAAGCACCAAAAGACAAAGAAAATGAAAGAAGAAAAACCTTCTTCTTCCAAAACTCTTACAGCCGAAGAAAATATTGATCAAATGTCCAATTTGATCAAGGAAATAGCCTAAAAAATGACAAAATTGGAGTTAGAAAACAAACCAGCTGTTAGAGCCAATCAAAATGAAGCCAATAGAAATCAGGCCCCCTTCAGAAGGCCTTTTCAACCTCAACAAATCCTACAACGCCCAAGGAGGAATGCTGATGATCAAAATATTCAGCCTCCTTTGAATAATTTGGTTGAAGAAGAGAAGTAAGAACATGATGAATAAAATGAAGAAATAAACCTTGTAGGAGACAAATTGTTTGACTTTGAAATAATATGAAGATCATTCAAGGATATATTTTTTTTCAGATGATGAGAATCCCAAAATTTATGCACAAAATGATAAAAAACAACAAGAATTTCAAAACTGAAATTATCCTTTGAGGTCTAAGGGTCCTGTTCAACAACCTCAACAAAAATCAGATTTTGACAAACATGTTGCCAAACAGAAGGCCAAAGTCAGTGATGTTCCTCCACCTCAAAATTTTGCCCCAATTATCAAAATTTATGCAGAAATTAAAGAATCAACTCTAATTTATTTCAGTTTCAAATTAGAAATGAATAAAATTAAAATTCCTGTCCCACTTCTGGAATTTTTGAAAAAATCAGCATACAAAGAGTCTTTCAATAGTCTGTTACATCCACCCCTCGCTCTTTATTCAGTTAATCTTGAGGATGAACATCCTACTATTTATTTAGGCTGCCATGTCCAAGATCAAAATGATGATAATTCACCACCTTTCTACCTCTCACTCAATATACATAACAAATTGCTGCATAATTTTCTATTAGATTCCGGGCTTGTCACAATCTAATGCCAAAGAAAGTGATGGATGACTTAGGATTAGAAATGACCAAACAATACCATGACTTATACACCTTTGATTCCAAAAAATTCAAGTGTTTAGGAAGTGATTAAGGACTTGGTTGTTTCTCTTACCCAACTTCCAATGAAAATCTTAGTAATGGACATCGTAGTTGCAGACATACCTTCTAGATTTGGGATGCTGCTTTCCATATCATGTTCTAAAAAATTGGGAGGCACCCATTAGATGGATATGTCATATGCCACAATCCCAATGTTTGGAGGGGAATTCAGAAGGTTGTATAGGGAAACCCAAATGGCCTACATAATTAGTGATCAATATAATCCTTCAAATCATCCTATATATGCTGAAGAGAAGGAATTAGGGTCGTCCATATTACACCTTGCTGTTGATATAACAATTTCCAGCATGAAATTAGTGAAAAAAAACATTTCCAAGGTACAAATGAGCAGCATTTAGAGGGAGGACAGATCTGGAAATTGTACTTTGATGGAGCCTCATCAAGGGAAGGATCGGGAGCTGGTGTAGTGCTCATTTCTCCCACTCAGCAAAGGTTAACTATATCATATAAACAACAATTTTCCACCACTAATAACACTGTTGAATATGAGGCGTTTGTGCTGGGTATGAGGGCATCGAAAGACTTGGGAGCTGAGAAACTAGTTGCTTTTGGTGATTCAGAATTGGTGATAAGGTGGGTGAGAAACAACTACCAAGTGAAAAATTCCAAATTGAAGAATTATAAGAATGAAGTATGGGACTTGATTGAGCATTATTTTTCAGCATTTAAAGTGAATTTTGTCACTAGAGAGGAAAATCAAATGGCTAATTCACTAGCTATTGCTGTTAGTAATTTCAAAGTTCCTCTTGATGTTAAGGTAGCATATGATTTTCAAATTAAAAATAGACCTCTTATTCCTGATAAAATCAAACATTGGCAAGTATTAGAGGATGACAAGGAAATTCAGAAATTTTTAGTGTGTGTTGAATAGTTTGTAGAAATTCAAATTGATGATGAGCAGGACATTGTAAAATAGTAAGTCTTTAAATAAAACCATGGTTGGGAAGGACATTATAGATCTAAAAACTAACTATATTCCTAAAGGCCTAGTTCCTTTAGAAAGATAGTTTGATAATAATGATGTCTTTTTGAAGCCTAAAAATAAAGTTGATGGAGAGAGTACAATTGACTGTAATATCGGTGCAAAAGATCAACCAAAATTAGTTAAAGTTTCTAAATTTATTTCTCTTGAAACTAGAACAAAATATATCAAGCTGTTGAAACAATATGCAGATATTTTTGCATGGTCCTATAGTGAGCTGAAAACTTATGATAGAGGTATAATGGAGCACAAAATTCCTTTGAAAGAAAATGCAAAGCCTGTAGCACAAAAAATTAGGCATATCAATCCCATGCTACTCCCTATCATTGAGAAATAAATAAGAAAATCATGGGAAGCAAAAATAATTCTGCCTTTGAGATTTTCTAATTGGGTAGCTAATATAGTCCCGGTTCAGAAAAAGAATGGCGAGATAAGAATTTGTGTCAATTTTTGCAATATGAGCCGGTGTTATTTGAAGGATAACTATCCATTACCCAAGATGGATGATATTTTGTAGAACATTGTAGGATCTAAAAGATTGTCAATGATAGATGGATTTTCAGGCTATAATCATATTTCAGTTGATAGAAAATACAAAGAAAAGACATCATTTACCACACCCTGGGGGACATTCATGTAAAAAAAAATTCCATTTGGTCTAATGAATGCAGATGCAACATTTCAGCGGGCAATGGATATTGTATTTGCGGGAGAAAAATACAGATTTGTAGTCATCTACTTGGATGACATTACAGTTTATTCAAGATCTGATGAAGATCACTTGAAACATTTGAAACAAGTTTTTGACAAATGCAAAAAATATGGTTTGTCCTTGAACCCAAAGAAGTTATCCTTTGCTATTCAAGAAGGGAAATTATTGGGACATATTGTGACAGAAAGTGGTATCTGCATTGATCCAGGGAGAGTAGAAGCTATTCAGAAGATTGGTTTGCCAAGGAATAAAAAAGAATTGTAGTCATTTTTGGGGAAAATCAATTTCCTGAGGCACTTTGTTCCTAACTTTGCAGAGCTGATCAAACATATAAATGTCTTGTTGAAGAAAGATGTTGAATTCAAGTGGTGAGATGAAGCAAAACATTATTTTTCAGCAATCAAGTCTGCTTTGACTGAAGCTCCAGTTTTAATTAGTTTCGATTTTGAAAAAGATTTTCTGATTTTTTGGTATGCTTCAAAAGAAACAATTGTAGTTGTCTTGTTACAAAATAACAAAGAAGGTTTAGAATAGCCTATTTCATTTTCTAGTCATTCTTTAAGAGATGTTGAATTAAAGTACAGCTTGACTGAAAAACAAGCTTATGCACTAGTTAAGGCTTTAAAGTCTTTTCGAGTTTATGTGTTACATTAAAAAATTGTTTCTTTTGTGCCAAATATCACTATCAAAGATGTATTGTTGCAACCAGACGCAGATGGCAGGAGGGGAAGATGGCTGACCAAAATTCCGGAATTTGATATTGAGATCAGACCTTCTAAATTGATAAAAATACAAGGCTTGGCTCGCTTGATGGCTAAATCTATCTGCAAGGATCTAAATTTGAATATGGAGGCAGCTGAAGTAAAATATAGAGAAGGTATTTCTGATTATCCTGAAATATTTCATTCATATTGGTATAAGGGTATATTATACTTTTTGTTAAATTTCAACTATCCCCCTGAAATGGAGAAGTAAAAAAGGAGAGCTTTTAAATTAAAGGTTGTTAAGTATTTCATTTTGGAAGACCATATTTACTGGAAATACCCTGTGGGAGTCTTATTAAGATGTGTAAATGAAGCCGAGTCACAAAAGATAATGAAAGAGATACATGCAGGAGTGTGTGGAGGACATTTGTATTGGAAAGCCACTACAAAAAAAATCTTAAGAGTTGGATATTGTTGGCCAACTCTTTTCTCTGATGTTTTTCCTAAGTCAGGGCTTGTGTCGAATGTCAAAAGTTTGTTGGTAAATAGAAGTTGCTTCCATTACCTCTTATTCCTATTTCAGCAGATGCTCCTTTCCAGCAGTGAGGATTAAAATTCATCGGCGAAATTAATCCACCTTCATCAGGACAACATAGATGGATTCTTATAGCTACAGACTATTTCACTAAATGGATTGAAGTTGTTCCAACTAGGAATTCCACTGATACAATAATAATCAAATTCCCGTGGGAAAAAAATATGGCTAGATTTGGTTGTCCACAAAATTTAGTGACTGATAATGCAATGGCTTTTAAGTCCATTAGGATACATAACTTCTGTTAGCAATATGGTATTGAATTGACTCATTCCACACCTTATTACCCTCAAGGTAATGGATTAGCTGAGTCATCCAATAAAATCTTGGTGAGGATCATTAAGAAGATGTTACCTAAAAATAAGAGAAATTGGGACACTCAGCTGATGCATGCTCTTTGGGCAGACAGGGTGAGTGGCAAAAAATCAATTGGAATGTCTCCCTTTTAGCTTGTATATGGTACTGATGCTGTAATGCCATTGCAATTAACTCTTCCTGTTATGAAGTTTCTGCAAGATGAAGTTGTTGATGAAAATCCAATTCAAAGGAGAATATTGTAGCTGATAGAGGCACATCAAACCAGAGAATCACAGATGAGAAAAGTACAAAAATATCAGACTAATGTAAATTTTTTTTTTGACAAAAGAGAAAATTAGCAATTATTTCAGGAGAATGATTTGGTGCTGCGCCGGGATGTCAGGAGGGAAGACCATGGAAAACATGGTAAGTTTGAAAATTTATGGTTTGTACCATTTAGAATAGCTCAAGTTTTGGAAAACAATACTTTTCTGCTCAAGAATCCAGATGATGATCAATTGACTAGAGGTCCAGTTAATGGTCATTTTCTTAAAAAGTTCTTTGTTGAATAAGTCAGTTGAGTAATTTCATTGTAAATATTCTGTGTGATGTGTCAATAAAACTCCATGCCCAATGGTACTTGTGTTTGTATATATGGTTAGTATCGAGTCCAGTCAGTCAAAGGTCAGTCCTAGCCATAATTTCCAGGAAGTCTTTTGAATTTTGAAAGTTTTAAGATACTGAGTCTACAGTCCTTGAAGCCTCACAGGGAGGACTTCATCCCCAATAGGAGTCACTGTTAGCACTGTAAATGTTAATAGTGTGATCACCATTGTATCACTATTTTCAAAATTTTCTTATGACCTATCCTATGTCGAAGTATGAGTCATTTTCAACAAAGGTAAAAAAAGAGTCCCAAAACCAAAATACTTTTAAGTTAATAGGTAGGTATTAGTGTTTTAGGTTCATAAAAGAAGTTAAAACCACTATTTTAACTTAGGTTAGTGTCGAAGGTTGTTGGTAATTTTGGTTATAAAATTACAACTGCTCTTCCCGGGATAACAGCTACCTCTGTTTAAGTTTCATTTTTAACACAGTGATATAATGGAGGGCAACTATTTCTTCAAATTGAAGGTCATATTACTTACACAATGAAAAGAGCCGCTCTTTCTTCAGGAACCTGTTTCCATTGGCAACACAGTGAAAAGTGTAGCTATTTCGCTGAAATTTGGTTATATTGCAATACAAAGGTAAAGTCAGCTATTTCTCAGGTATAAGGAGTTGCAAAGAAGATTTCTAGAGAAAAGATCATTCTTGTTTGTAGATGATTGAAGACCTCCTATGTCATAAGCATGGCTATTCTTTTGAACAAGATTAATTACTTTTTGACTTAGGAGAATTATTTTAGATGAATGGTTGTGTTATCAATGCAGCTAACCTATAGCTACCCTACTAAAATTAAGCATAGATCATGGTAAAATATATCAATGATTAAATGATGTTGTGGAGTGTTATGAGTTATGGGTGACTTGGTGCTCGTATTTGAATGATTTCAAATCATGCCATTAATCCATACCATGATTAGAGGCGCGAAATCAGAGGGTTGAGTTTAGTGTTCACTTGACCGAGGTTCTCTCTGAAATATACAACTAACAAAAGTCACTTCTTCTAGCGAACAATTTAGCATTTAAAGGCAAGAAAACAAGGCTCCGTGTAGGGTTTTGCCTCCAGGATTGAAAATATGTGTGTTTTGAAGGAGCCTAGCTGTTGAAAGTATGGGAAAAGGTGGGAATGTAAACAGGTCCAAACCAACAAACACGAGGTTCATTGATGCTAGGGACAAACCTCAATTTAAGTCAGCTGCCTGTATAGGTTTTTACAAAAGTTTTCTGGAGAAAATGTGGCTTTAACTCAAACCTTTGCCGAGATCTTTGATGGAGAGAAGATCAAGCTGGGGAGCAAGACTTTCAAGATCTCTGAAGCCATCATAACATGTGCTACTCAAACCTCTGCCACTGGTGAACGCTGGTTCAAGAATAAAACATTGCCCATAGAAGTAAGTCTCTACCTTAAACTTGAACATGTCAATGTTAAATGGAATCCGACTACAGATATTTCCTATTTTAAGGCTGAATGGAAACATGTGATCACCACTGTTCAATGCAACATTACATGTGAGGGTAGGCTCTCCTTAGTCCACCATTATCAAATGATATTTCTTGCTCATATTTCAAGTGATAAACTTATGAACTTGCCCTATTTTCTATACAAGTCCTTTCTCAAAATGTCCTGAAAACTGAATAATATCCCTAACTATCCTTTGCACAACCTATATCATAGGGGTCTAATTAAAATTTTGATTTTATACCACCTTAAAAATAAGAGGAACAACTAGGATAAGTTCCTGAAAGAGGAAGGGTTTGGTAATATAGACTCCCGGAGAAGGGTAGGGAGGCCCAAGAAATGAGATATTCATGAACAAACTAGTGCAACTCCTGTATCAAACGGTTCACATCCAAACCCTATCCATTCATCAACTTTCTTCCAAGTTGAATCTCCCTCCATGTCAATCAGAAGGTAAACTAGAAGCTCGACTAAGAAAGTTGGAGACCCTACACCTATGCCAACAACACAACGAGTCAATGAAGCCCATGTTAACATTTCACCAGTGAGTAGTTCACTTAGGGAACCTCGGACCTTAAGGTCATTCATGGAGGAATATAAGAAGAAATTGAAGCATAAAAATACTATCCCTCCTAATAATTCTGTGTTAAAAGATAGGGAGAATACAACTTCCTCTTCAAGAGGCAAACCTAGGAAAAATATCATCATGGCAGAAGAAATTATAGAGGAAGTCAACCCTATATTTCTAACTTCCAAGCCTGATTTTCCTCCAGAGGAAGTCAACCCTGGATTTTTAACTTCTAAGCCTGCTTTGAAGTGATCAAGCCATATTTCTAAAACAACTCAGCAAACTCAACCAAGAAGCGGTACTTCACTCACAAAATCCACTCTCTCAGAGGTTTTGCTATCTCTTAAGAAAGGAAAAGATAATATATTAGAGGTTATCATAGAGGAAGAGCCTACTTTAGCTCAACTAGTATCCTCTATTGGATCTTCAGTCAAGAAGAGGAAGACTAATATGGTACATTCATACTCCTCTTATGAAGATAACAGTGACACTGAATATGCAGAATCAGAATATGAGGAAGGAGAATCTAGCAGGTATATGCATGGAGGTAAAAGGTCTAAGTTCATTCCAAATCCCTACATCCGGAGAAAATAAACTCAGACTAACCAACAAGTTGATTTCTATTCCTGCATTGTGAGATGATATTATTAATATTGATGATAGTCCAGAAGATAAAACCAAAAATAAAAAGAATCAACCAAATAGTCAAACACAGAGGAAGAGGTCAGAGAAGAGAGTGACTAAAGCTGAGGCCATCAAGATTTTTGCCTCTATTTTCGACCTTTGAAGAATGAAGGAACAAGGTTTCCTTTGAAGAAAATTTTCATTTTGGGTTAATTCTCTATGTTTTTGGATATAACTACTTTTTCAACAGAGGTAGCTATTATTTTCGAATATTAGTATATGATGAAAAAGAGCTGCTTTTTGGTTTATTATCATAATGGTGACATCAAAGCAGGTGAAGTGGAGGAAAATTCAGTTATGATAGATGTTGCCAGGTGTTAATGATCAATCCCCCTCCTAAATTTCAGGGTTCTGTTTTGCACTTTTTGGGGAAAACAACCACATGTCACTTTCACTGCTGTTTACACTTTTCATGGAGGTGGTTGCACCAAAACAGAGGAGAAGTCTTCCAACAGATTTCCACATCATTCAGCCACTTAGAATTGCTAGCCATCAAGTTTTTTACTTTATTTATGTTATAGCACTTTGTATTAAAGTGTAAAGATAAGCCTCATCTTTTGTATGAGATTGTAATAACGTTTTTGAACAGATTCAGAACTTTTGTGGAGATGTCAGTAAAATGTTTTTTGTATATTTGTGACAAAACTCTATGAAGAAAAGGTTCGTGGTTTTAGAATATTTTTCTCATATGATCAGTGAACTTTTCAGTGAATGAAATCAGAAGAAACTTTTGAGGACTTATTACCTACTTGATGTGTGTATTGTTAATTTTCACATGTGTTTCCATATCTCATTTTCTTCAGTTGTAGTTTGTAATCTCAGATGTTGTTGTATGTTTTTATCAGTTCCTTGATATGCTTATGTATTTTGTCAAAGTTTATCAGTCTCATACAGTGAGCTTTCTTGATAAAATATGCATAATAAAAGTTTAAAAGAGCATCACTTATGATAGTCATTTTTCATGATATTTCAATAAGATTATTGTAAGTCTAGATATAGCCTTCTCTTATTGAAATACTGTCAAACTGTACTTTGTGTTTCTTTTCACCCAAAAGCAGTGGATTTCTGCCTTACAGACCCACTATCTCTTCTTCTACTTCACACTCTCTTCTCTCCATAGGCTACAAACTTACAATTTTGCTACCACATCAAGACTCAATACCCTCATTAGTGTGACATTGAACTTGAATGATATCCCTTTTCAGTGATTGAGGGTTTAAACCACCTACCAATCTTATAATCCAAATCATTAAATTGCCTTAGAGCTTAGGATGTGTCTGGTTAAGTGCTTGATGTAGTCCAAGCGTTGATTCCAGTGCTAACAAAACCCATGCCTCCAGCGTAAAAAAATAATTTTATTTTTCTTCTTTTCATTAATTACATAAAATCATAATTACACATGTCATTATGAATATGGAAACTAGTTACATATTTCAACACTTCCTCTTAACTAGGGGGTATTTATAATTCATACAATATACTTGGACATTCTCAATATGAAGAATTTTCATATGAAGAGTTAGATTAGTAACCCATCTTTATTACATCATAACATCCAACATTGTCACATAGCAAGGCCTTGACTGAAAACTCTATCTCTCCAAAAGATCAGAGCATAATGATGGCGACCCCAGTGATTTATAGGCACCCTCATCATTGTCTCTCTCAAAACATACCCCACCTGAGTTCACTCGGAGTATGTTCCACCATGACTATTCTCATCTTGGATTCCCAGTCAAAGAATATCGGTCCTCTACGATTACTCTTATCTTAGATTCTCCACCACATCCTCAAAGAGTATCGGATGCCCTATGTTTACCCAATCCTCCATTCTATCTTCCAAAGTGAAGACAAGAATGATGTGCCTATCTCTCCCTCTTAACTAGGGAGGACACACCCATTCCAATGAAGGAATGCACCCATTTTTATAAAAGGAACTCACCTAAGCTCCCTCTTAATCAGGGAATTGACCAAGCTCCCTCTCGACTATCGACTTGATTCCAACATCTCTTTTGGTGGATATCATGGTACAAACAACTTCTTGTAGTAATCCTTTCGATGTCATGAATTTATTATTTGTTATGGAGTCGAAATCCTTTTGGTACTTCTCGTAGGGAACATACCATCCATCACTTTCATTCATGAATTATGTCAGTCATGTCATCCTTCTTTTCATCAGAAAGTGACCCATTAGTCGATATTTGGCCTTCTTTCATGCCTTGCTACCTTCTTCATTTCATGTTTCCTTAAGGACCTTTCATATTACCACATGAAAATTAGTTCTAGAAGACATATATAGCTCTTGCCTTGGAATCCCTACAATAGCCCATCCAATATTGTTCAAAAATTAGAAAAATGACATTAAATCAATAGTACCTTTGTGATGGTCTTTCATCATGAAATCTTCTTGTTTGCATCAACATCCAACATACATATTGACACATCTCCAAAAATATATACAATGTCAAGGGTGTATTTCTTTTTCAAACTTCATCAGAATCTTCATATCTTTCCCATAGAGATATCATAGTAAAAAAATTTAGTTCTTGGATGTTGATTTCCTTCTTCCTAGTTGCATTTTTCATAATCTTTCCTTACTTTCTTCACATATTGCATCCTGGAACTTCCATTTATAGTTCATTTGTAAACCACCTCATATTTCATATGAGGAATTATTATGTTGATTTCATCTTAGAAAATATGTGACCCATGCCTTCATGCATCCTTCCAAAAGAGGACATAATTTTATTTTGATCATGCTCACAATTTAGAGCATTTATCCTTGCAACCATATGACTTGACTCAAATTTTATCCAAATATATGCATACATACCTCATGTCTTCCTTTAAGTCATCTATATTTCCTTCTACAACTTCCTTGATTGAACGAACTTCAATCACATTGACCCGCCTCGCATCTTATGAAATCATACCTTTACTCCATGAACTCTATACAAGGTGGAATTCTTGGTGAAGCACTTGCTCCTATCAATAGATGAACCTTCTAGTGAAGATTCCAATGAAGGATCTTGATCATCCTCATCTAGCAAATGATCCTCTTGAATGATGTATGATGAGATTTTATACTAGATGACTTTATTCTTCCCATAAGTACTACTTGTGCTTCTAATGAGGTTACCAAAAGCTACATCCTTCTATAGGTGGCTGCCATAGACTTATGTCTCAAATATGTTTCATGCTTCCTGATGATGATGTTACGATCTCTTGCTTTCAATCGTATGATTCTATGATTCCATTCCCTAACTTGATGCATCCTACCATGATTTTAATGACTCCTATGATAGTTATAATTTTCAAATGAAAATTTTGAAACATAAGTTTGAAAAGAACTAGGCGAGGAATATTATCTTAATCATAGTAGAGATCTTTTACTTCCTCCTTCTTGGATTTCTTCTTTTTAGCTTCTTCCACTTCTTCTGTGATATGGGATTATTCCCTTTATTTTTTGTTGTCATCCTTCTTGAGCTTAGGAAAATATATCTTACAGTTCCCATATTATTGACATCCATAACATTGAACCTTTTCCAAGTTCTTCTTTCGTTTTTGAGGACCAAATTTCCCAAACTTCCCTTTTCTCTTTTTCATAGCAGCATATGCTTGAGTTTTCTCATTTGATCCTACATCAAATGTTTCTTTCAACTTGGTTTCTCTAATTTTTCACGGTGACAATAGTTCATTGAATGTATTAGCTTCCTTTTTTCCATAGATACTTGATGAGAAGTTTCCCCATTATTCTAGCAGTGCATTGAGCACTATGGTAGTCATTTTTTCTGCCAAACACTGTTTCTCCCAATTCTTGTAGTTGATCTCTTATTTCAGATATCATCATAAAGTATGAGGATATTCCTTCTTATTTTTATATATTCTTCTTGTAGATTTCTTGCCTTAATTAGATTACTTCACTTGCAGTGCTTACGGAGAACAACTCTGCAAGTTTGTCATTTATTTATTTTGATGTTTCTAATTTCGATACATGGGGAATGGGTGGATCCTTGATAGATTATATGAGAATCCTTTGAGCATTTAATTCTCCTTTCATATATATTGTAAGTGCTTGAGCATATTTCTTTTGAGGTTTGGTGATTGAGCCCTTAACATGTTCCCTGACCTCATTTTCTATGAGGTTCAAATTTGTCCTTTTCTTCCATGCTATAAAGTTTGAAGCCCCAAACAATTTGTTTCTTTCCTTGAAAAAACAGGTTTTGACAGATTCAGATGTAGATATAAATGTACTTACTTGTGAAGATGCTCATTCAATCTGCTTCCTTCTCAAATATGATTATGATATAGGTAATATAAAAACTTATTCTTGATGAAGATGGTTTTTCTTCAAAAGTAATCCTTGACTCCAAATAGAGGGAGATCACCTTATATCTTTTGATGATGATGACAACCTTCTTGATATTGCTTCTCTTTGATGTGTAGACTTAAAGACTTTTCAACTTGAGTAGAGGTAGGGTTTTTTGGTCTCTTTCCTTGATGATGACTTGAGCGAGGATCTTAAGAATGCTTCTAGTGTAGACTTCTTCTTTGATCGACTAGGGTTTTGACACTTCAAGAAGATGATATAGACCTTGAATTCAAAATTCCTTAAGGATGAGATGATATTATAGATACTTTGATGCCCTTCTATTACTTTCGTCCTTGATGCTCGAGTGTCCCTTATGGAGTTTCCCTTCCTTAACTTGTCACCTTAGCTCTGAATCCATGTTGAGAAATATACGACAGAGACAAGAGGTGATTTCTCTAGCAATGATAACTACTTGTGAAGTATTTGTAATTTCCATAATTAGGTTCTTCTTGATTTTATGATTATTATGTCTTCTTATTCATCAAACAAATACCAAATCATAAATAACAATGAGATAAATTACACAAGATGTGGGCAATCAACCAGGGCCAAAACCTCTCCTTTTTGAGAAGAAAACCCAAAAAATTCTTCTTCTTTTAGAATATTCAACTGATGAATTCCAAGACCAATACCCTTGACCTAACAACCTCTCCAATGCCAAGTCACAAGCCTTTCTTGAATAAATTCTTCTTCCTTGAGTCAAAACTAGTCAACCTTATTGTTCCACCATTGATCTCGGCTTCTTGTTAAGATTTTGGCCTATTACCCAAGCTTGCAATTCTTGGCCTCTTCAGAAGCCCTATTTGCAACATGTGTGAGCGGTAAACAATAATTCTGTCTTTGATTTCCTTCTCGCTTGGATAGTATCTCCTTCGCCAAAAAATTTACTTGATAGATGACTTGTTTTGTTCCTTGATTCGACTTCCTAAGTTCACTGTGATTACCTCGGTTTCTTCTACATCAAATGATGCTAGACTTCCTCGCATGTGTGAGAGGTATTACCCCTAAAAAAGATCACAATCACTTCGACTTCTTCTCTTTATTTCTTCACTTGATGAGAGGCTTCTACACTTTTTATTCTTGCACTTCTTCTTCGATTTCAGATCCTTAAATGTATGATATTCAAATGAGGTCGAGTCCTATTTTATATAGTAGTTTCCCCATGAAATAAGCCAACTTGTGTAAGTGTGTAGGCTGACACCCCCTTCTCGAATGATCTTCATCTCCTCTTGAAGGCTGACATGATGAGATACTTGTGACAAGGTCTTGGAGGGCTTATGACTCCAATAAATTCTCCTTTTACAATATGTAACATGCCCAAATGGGTCTTCCGAATACATGACATTGACTCAATTTACTTTATGAATTAATGATCGAACCTAATAGCTCATAATGGGAACTTCATCTATAAATAAAATTCCTTGAGCATGAAACCCATGCCTCAATCATAAAAAACTAATTTATTTTTCCTCTTTTCATTAATTCAATAAAATCATAATTACACACGTCATTTGAAGACCAAACCTAGTTATATATTTTGTTGGGGCCCTTGTTTTGAAATCAAATAGTTTTGAGTTGCAGATAGTACGTGGCGGGATGCAACCACGGTAGTCAGAGAGCTGTCAAGGTTGCGAAGGAGTGAAGAACAGGTGGCACGACTGTTGCGGAAGCAAGAAAAGATGGTAGAAGAACGTGGCAGGAGAAAAGTAGTAGAACTCCTGATGAACAAAGAGAAGCAGAAGACAACCGAGTGAGAAGAAAGGAAGAACTGTCAGTTGCGCTGACAGCAGAACAAATAGGTAGCTGGCCAGCGGAGAAAAGAGGTTGGCACAAGAGGAATCAGGGAACAGGAGCTATAGGAGAGCTCTGTTCATGTTGTTATGTTCTCTATCTCTATGTATCTTTGTGTTCTAATCTACTAGATAGGACCTCTTTGTAATCTGTTTGATTAAATCTCATGTTGAGGAGCATTGTAATAGTCTGTTGTTGATAAGTGAATTATAATATGATCAGAGTTCACTGTTCACAATATATGTTGTAGTCCAAATTGATTAGTGTGGTAGTATTTTAAAATTTTATTGATTGCCTTTCTGAATGTGCTTCTAAGGGATATCACCCATGTAATGTTGCATTTGCTTAAGCTCCAAGATAGTTCTGGTTCATACATATCTAATCTGCTAGACTGATATCAATCTACTCCCAATCTTAGTAAGGTCACGGCATGCCTCGGGTGAGACTCTCTGATCCTGCCCCTCGGGTGAGACTCTTTGCTCCTCGGAGCAGGGTGAAAATGCTGGCGTGGTGCTAGACTACATCAGAAATCCTTGTTGGCCTCTAATCCAAACCTGGGTCTTTCCTAAGAGACCTTTTTCCTCGCCAACAAATGGTTCCGTTGCCGGGACCTGAAATTTCATTTGGGAGCTAGATCAGGGTATCTCGAATATTTGAAAGATAAACACGAAGCTGGTGGGATAACCACATAGATCAACTCATCACTCAACAAGCTGAGCTGAGACAAAAAAGGGAGAAAACGGTCAAAGATCTGGTTCTATTTTCTGAATCCGCCAGCAATGTTTACGAGATCTTTTGGGGAAAGTTCCCAGAATAACTTTATAACTGGTTGCGAAGGCTCTAGATCAAAGTAACCAAAATAAAGTCACGGAAAGTTAGTTGCAAGTGGGTGCATGGAGATCTTGTGGCCCTTCATCGGTTAAATACTGATTTGACCTGAGCTATAGATTTCTAGGTGGAATCTACCTTGGACGGATGATAGTGGAGTTTGCAGCGGAGTGTTGCCAGTCATTTTCGAGGGCAGAGGATATATTCAGATCCAGGTTATGGGGGAAGCTACTGAAGGAGATTCCATTGTGGATTAAAGCCTTGATGGTAGATGAAGGACTAATGGTGTTCCAAAAATCTGAGATGGAAGCGTAAAACTCTTGTGCTGGGGGAAGAGACTGAGGGAGAGATGCTACAATAACAGTGAAAAATGGGAGTAGGGGTATGGATGTGGAGACCTCTAATAGGCTAAGGGAGCAATGAGCACATCGGAGGGCGCAAATCACTGAGAAGTGGCAAGAAAGGGTGATAAAGGAGTTAAAGAGACAAGAAAGTAGTCGAAAGGACAAAGAGGAGGCGCCTCAGATGATGAAGGAAGTGGAAAGTCAGGTGGGTCCCCAGGATATAGGAGGGACCGTTAAAGAAGTTCGACAGGTGTATAGGAACCCAACCCAGATGGAGAAAGGAAAGAAGTCTGACGGAGAAGATGCATACGCGTGCCCCGAGGAGATGTCTGATGTGGAGTTGCATGTTGCAATGGAGCAACTATTCCAAGAAAGGCCGACATTCATATCTCAAGGTACTCCTATTCCCAAAAGTTCAAGTAGCTCTAGTGCCAACCTTACCCTGGTGCTTTATCAACCACTAAGTGAATTTTTTGTTAAGTTGCGTGAATTAAGCAAGTTGCATAGTATTTAGTCTCCAGCAGTAATACACACTGGTAGTAGAATTTCTAGTGGCACCATTTCACAACCAGGAACCAACGACTTCATTTTAGTAACGCCTACTCAAGTGAACATGGCAGGATCACTTACCCGGTACCCAGAGTTCTCTGGGAGGGGTGATGACGATGTAGAACAGCACTGGTACCTCTGCGAGGCCATATGGAGGGCACAACAGACACCAGATGCGGGGAGGTTAATAGAATTTAAAACCGCTCTTAGGGAGAGAGCTCTACGCTGGTTTATAAAGTGGTCTGAAGCTCATCAGAATCCAGCGATGGCAGATGTGAAGAGGGACTTCGTTAAGGAGTTCAAACTGCCCTAAACAGATCAACAGGGTCTGTCAGAAATGTGGGAAATCAAGTAGCAGGAAGGAGAGACTACTTGGGATCTAATGCGGAGATTCAAAGACATGATTGGAAAACTCAACTATCCAATCGATTCAAACCATCAGAGGGATTGGTTCATCAAAGCTCTGCTACCCTTGCAAAGAACTCCATTAACTCAACAAAGGATTGAGACGTTGTAGGACGCACTGGAGCAAGCAATGAAGATAGAAGCCCTGGCGGGTTATCTGCAAGAGTTTAAGGGAGGAACATCAGCACAAGACCCCTCTATAATGGGGTTTCAGCATCAAATAGCGAGTTTGACAGAGAAACTCAAGGAAATTCAACAAATGCGGCCAGTAAGACCGAATTTATGGTGCACACACTATCTAATGGAAGGACATGTGGTAGCCGAATGTCCTCGGTTGTGGGGTCAGAATGGGGGGACATCGGCTGCAGGGGCATAGGGGGCTCCACCAATGGGAGGAGTTGCGCAAATAAACACCCAAGGAATATATCCACTGCAACAACAATACATGGGGTTCCCTACGCAACAAAGTCCAACCACTACTGAGTATTGTGAAATATGTAAGAACATGGGTCATCCACCTCGCCTATGCCCTATTTAAAAAAAATATTCCACCGTTCTGAATAACACATATTGTGAGTTATGTGCCTCAACAACACACATCACAGAGAAATGTAGAGCTCTGGATGCATTGGCAGAACGATTGGACTAGCCTTCATATCGAGTGAATGAGACTCCCCGAGGAAGAGGAGGAGGCATGAGAGGAGGCCGAGCAGGGGGTAGAGGTCCAATAGGATGTTACAACTGTGACCAAGAAGGACACGTAGCTAGGGAATGTCCACTTCCTAGAAGACCTTGGTGTTCCCAGTGCCGGGTTAACACACACACAACAGAAGATTGCCCTGAGCTCATTAAAAGATGGGAGGCTAGACAAAGGGGAAAAAATCTAGTAAATGCAGAACCCAGGATAATGGAGACTCAGACAATGCAGAACATGGCCATAGTGACACGAGGAGGAAAAAGAACGGGGAAAGATGCACATACAGTGGACCCGATAAAATTGATCAGGCCAACATCGCCAAAATCGCTGATCAAACCAGAAAGACAGAAGAAATTTTTTCAAGAAGCAGTAGAAAAATTTGCCCAACTGGGGGGGAAACAAAGGTATTGAGTTGCAAAAAACCCAGGAAAACAATGAAAACCAAGACAATTCAAGTACTATAATTCAAGAATGGTTCCATCTATTCCTGAATATCATTAACAACACACCAATGTTGGGGGCGGCTAAAGCAGAACCTGGAAGGAGTGGTGCAGAAGAACAAAGGATAAAGGGAATCACCTGACGCAACCCAGAAGTATGTACAAAGAGTGAAAAGAAATAAAATAAGGACAGGAAAAGAGTTTCGAGTAAACACCCAGGTTGTGGGTTTCCAAATTAAAGACACCATGCTTGATTTGGGATCTGATGTCAATATTTTACCAAGGAAAACCTGGGAAGCATTAGGAAGGCAAAGATTAACATACTCACCAATCCAACTTCGCATGGCGAACTAGTACTGCATTGTGCCCATAGGCAGACTGGAGGAAGTTGAAGTTGATATTGTAGGAGTAAAGACATATACGGACTTTGAGGTCAACGACATCATGGGGGGTAAAGATCCTTATCCTGCATTGTTGGGAATTGACTAGGCCTTTGAAAATTATGCAATAATAGATTTAAAAAAAGAACTGATGATCTTTGAGGATGGGGAAGTCAGAGTCACTTAGCCACTCGACCCGTATCAATGTCCAAGATACACAGAGACTGTAGATAACAGAGAAGATGCTCAACTTATGGACCATCTTTATCAAATGACCGCAGGAAGAAGGGAAGATTACATCAACCCAACAACAGGAGGCTCTGTAAGCTAGAGAAGAATCCAAAGCTTAGATTTGGGCTTAGAAATAGTCTGGGATGATTGGCAGCAAGGAGGGTATGAGACCAGTACAAGGATATGCGCCAACATCGAAAGAATCAATTGGATCGGGACTGAGGTAAGGGATTACCCAACTTTATCCAATATGAATGATGTAAACATTTTCATAACATAAATAGAAGATAAGGTACCAGAAGGACATAGGGTACCACTAATGGACATGGCGTTATAGTCCACATCGGCAAGATGGTGGTGTAACCACCGCAACTCACTGTCGCAATGGGGCAGAGTTGCGGCAGCATTGAAAGCGAGATTTAAGGAAGAGGAAGGAACTCGGGTTAAAGAGAAATACCAAGGGGACTCAGACCCCAGAAACCATCTAAAGGAATGTGAGGATCAATGGAGAACCGCAAGATATCCAGAAGAGCTATGGGTACACAGATTTATCCATTCTCTGGACTTGATTCCATAGGCGTGGTACCTGACGAAAGAAAATAAAAGAGGGACCAGCACATGGCGGGAAGTTGTGTATAACTTTACACAATGTTTCTTGTTCGAAGGAAAAAATGAACTGGTCACACAAGCTTTGCAAGCTATAAAGAAGGTACTGTTCTTCCCAGAAATTCAAAAGGAGGATGAGCAGGTGCTTCCGAACCTAGGCGTCAGAAAAAAGCTAGCATGTCAAAAGATAAACAATGAAATGGATGATGATAATCTAGAAGATCTCAGGCATCTGTATTTTGAAGAGATGGAAGGGGAGAGGGATATCAAAGAAGAACCGACGACATAAGGGATCCACCTGCTACATTAATAACCAAGAAACTAAATATTGGAATAGAAGATAAGCCCAGACTAGCGAAAATTGGAGATTATTGGGATGAATAGACAACTAAGGAGATATAAAGTCTGCTGTAGGAATGTGAAGACTTGTTCCCTTCATCAGTAGCGGATCTAAAGGGAATAAAAGGGGATATGGGGGAGATGCGGATAATATTGAAGTCCGATGCAAGGCTTGTGAAACATAGACCATATCGTCTGAATCCAAGGGTGAAGGAAAACGTTAAGGCAGAGATCGACAAGATGTTAAAGGCAGGATCAATATTCCCAGTAGAGGAAGAAGAGTGGGTAAGTCCTATAGTTATACAAAATAAAAAGGAGAAGTCTGAGATTCGAGTCTGTGTCGATTACATGAACTTAAACAATGCCTGTATCCATGACCCATTTCCCACTCCGTTTAGTGATGAAGTCCTAGACAATGTTGCGGGAAATGAGGCTTATTCGTTCACCGATGGATTCTCAGGATACTATCAAGTAAGGATAGCAGAGGAAGATAAGAAAAAGACAACATTCACCACCAAATGGGGCACTTTCACATATAATGTGATGCCATTCGGATTGAAAAATGCACCTGCAGTATTTTCTCGCATCGTGATAGCCGCTTTCCGAGAGTACATCCACAAGTTCTTAGAGGTCTACATGGATGACTGGACAGTCTACAGCTTATTAAAAGACCATGCAATGTTATTAAGGATAATGTTTGATAGGTGTAGGCAACTTCAGATATCGTTGAACCTAAAGAAGTGTATATTTGCAGTACCGTTTTGAACACTGCTAGGACACGTGGTATGTACCCAAGGAGTTTGCGTGGACCCAACCAAAGTAGCAGTGATAGTCAACATGGAGGCACCAGAAACGGTAAAACAACTGAGATCACTACTGGGCCACACAGGTTACTATCGACGATTTATCTGCAACTATGCGAAGATAACAACCCCTTTAGAGAAGCTGTTGCGGAAGTCTGAGCAGTTTCACTGGACAAAGAGTTGCAGAATAGCCCTGAATACCCTGAAAAAAAACTAGCAAGTGCGGAAATATTAGTTCACCCAAATTGGGACAAAAAATTTCATGTGCACATCAATGCTTCCAGCATTGCACTTAGAGCAGTCTTGGCTCAACCAGGGGACACTTCAGTTGACCACCCGGTATATTTTGCAAGTCAGAAATTGTCTACAGCAGAATGAAACTACACCACAACAGAGCGGGAGGCATTGGAAATGGTGTATTCCCTTCAAAATTTCTGCCACTACCTGTTGGGAGGTACGTTTAAATTTTTCACAGACCACTCAGCTTTGGGATATTTGGTAAACAAACCAGTCTTAGAAGGAAGAATATGCAGATGGCTCCTACTCTTCCAGGATTTCACCTTTGAGGTGATCGCAAATCCCAGAAGATTGAATGTAGGGCCTGATCACCTGTCTCGACTAGAGAATGGAGAAAATGGAGGATCTCTAGATGATTAGTTACCAGATGCTGATCTTTTCAGAGTAGAAGCCATCCAAAAATATTTGGACCAAATAGCAACCTACCTCATGACAGGGCAGTGTCCATAGGAATATACATCAGTCCAAAAAAGACACCTGGTAGTTCGAGCTGCAGAATATCAACTCATAGCAGGACACCTATATAAGATGGGACCAGACTATATTCTTTGGAGATGTGTCATGGACCACGAAAGGGAAGCGGTACTATGGGAATGCCACAGTGGGATTGAGGGAGGACACGTGGGAGAAAAACCGACGGTAAGAAAGGTACTACAAGCAGGGTTGTGGTGGTCGACAGTACATATGGACAACAAAGCATTTGTTAAGAAATGTGATATATGTCAGCGGACGGGATGACCATCCCACAGAGATGAACTTCCACTTCATCCGATAAAAGTACTGCAATCGTTTGAAAAATGGGAAGTTGATTTTGTAGGACCAATTACACCAGCTGCAAGACACTCGCAGGAGAGGTACATAATAACGACGATAGACTATTTGATGAGGTGGGCAGAAGCATTGCCAATAAAAAATTGCACGACAGAGACTGCTGCCTGGTTCATATTTGAAAACATAATCAGCCGATTCGGTTGTCCAAAGAGCCTAACCAGCGACCAGGGTACACACTTCATCAATGACACCATTAAATCCTTGCTAGAAAGCTTCATGATACAACATCATAAAAGCAGTCCGTATCACCCGCAAGCCAACGGTACGGTAGAAGCATTCAACAAAATACTGGAGAAGGTCTTGACAAAAATATGAAATTCACAACCAGATGACTGGGATGAGTGGATACCAGCAACTTTATGGGCATACTGAACAATGGTAAAGCGACTGAACAACCAAACACCATTCTAGCTAGTATACGGGAGAGAAGCAGTAGTCCCAACTGAATTCATCATACCCAGCCTCCTAGTCGCAATGTCACTCCAACTATCAGAATAGGACTCGCTAAAGGAACGATTGCAGGAATTACAAGGCCTATAGGAAGAATGATTTTTGGCAGAATTTCACCAAATGGTACAAAAGGATAGACAAAAAGCTTGGCATGACCGACAGATCAAGCGCAAGACTTTTCAGGTCGGGGGAAAGTTCTACTCTACGAAAGTAAGTACCAGAAGTTCCCAGGGAAACTGCAGATGCATTGGCTAGGGCCATTTTACGTTATAGAAATCAAAGATTCAGGAGCAATTCGGTTAGCACAACTGGACGGCCAAGTTCTACAAGGATGGGTGAACGACGCACGGATGAAGCCCTATCAAGAGTAAGTTACTCATTTCCAATTCCAATAACCCTCGCAACTAAGAGGATTCAGTAGGGTATAATAGCATCAATAACTCTCTCACACCCGAGAAGAGCATGGATATGATTTCAATTTAGAAAAAATAGAAAAATAAGTGCAGTTGTGTTGCGGAGACTGCAATGCAACCAAATTGTGGCCAGGGAAGGGTAGTGTCCAACGTGTCATCCACGTCAGATAGAAAAGCGTGTCGAACATCAGCTCATTATCATTATGCGTAGTACCCGTGTCAGTCCGTAAGATTACCAATATTTGGAAATAATTTCCATAATTAGCATCACCCATACCGTAATAAATTTTCCATAATAAGGCATAACCACCAACCGTCGCGTCTGCCCAAATCCCAAAGCCACAATCAACATTTTCAGAACCCACCTCAGTCGGTAACTAATCACACGATTGTAGCCACGAATGATGCCAGGGGGAAATTGATTAGTTATGGGGTCTCATCAACCTCACCCATGCCGGTTAATTACATAACCCGCATGTAAAGAAGCGCGAGAATGCCGGAAAAATCCGAGTTAGAACCAGAAACATCCAAGGGAGTAAGAGAAATAGAACCAGAAGAAGAGCAGAGAAGGCACGCAGAATAAGGAATTCAAGAGAAAAGAGAAGGAGTTGTTCTACAGGTGTATCAGAGAAGAGCCATAATTACAAGAGCAACACCAACAGTTGTGGAGCAAGAGTTCGATAACAGATTTCAAAAGATGGAAATACGACAGTGCATCATTGATCGACACCGACCTCACGGACTCTTTCGAGTTTCCAACAACGAAAAGACAAGTATATATGGAGAATTATGCCACAGAAGCAGAGCAGCAAGTGGCAAGAGTCCTACCAGAGTTATGGGGAATTCAACAGTCTACCATACTAAACTTAAGAAATCTCTCGGTGTTCGGTGTTATAGGCGCTACAATGCAATGCACCAAGTTCTTGTTGAGCATAATTCATAATGGTTCGCTATGGCTAGGGAGAGAAATCCCAATTCATGTGGAGGACATCCACAGGTTAACTGACTGTCACAGGAAGGGAGGGATGTCTCAGCAACATTCCAGATTGTATCCAAGAGGGCGAAGAAGACCGGAGATAATGACTACTACACAAAGTACGACATCAAGAGGGGGGGGGGGGAGGAGCCAAAATTGACTTGATCAACAAGCCAGAGGTCAAGTTCGCTTGTTACTTAATTGCAAGTAAAACGATGAGGCACTATACAAAAGGAGAATGCACACTGGATACGATTTCGGTTCTGGAGCATTGTGTCCAGGGGGCACAACTGAACTGGTGCTCATTTTTGCTGAACGAGTTGTTCGAAGCTTGCGAGGACAACTACAAGAGGGCAACCGGATTCATCTACGGATATCTAATTATGGCACTGGCAATGTGGAAATGGACGTTTCCAGGCATTCAAGTACCTATGGAGATAGCAACAGGACAACCATTGGCAATGAAGTTCATGCCTTGGAAGGTATCCGGGGATCCTAGCACGAAGGAGGTAAACGCAGAAGCTTTCAGAGTATGGTACAACCAAATGGTTGATGTCATGATGAGTCAACAAAGAGTCCCAGGGATTCTGTTGGATGGTTAGAGCGCGCATATATGGTTTGGAGCTACCCACCAGCAAACCTTTATCAGGCCAACATGCGTACCAGAATCGACTTTCAAAATGAAGCCATTAAAGTTCCAGATTGATGAAACAACCTTCCACACAAAAGTCTGTTCGTGGCCAGGAGTAGCAATGGAGGTTAGAAGCAGAGTCTACACCTATATCTTCGATGGGATGCTACGAAAACCACTGCCGGGAGAGACTTCAGAGCAGATGGTGATTAGGATGGTGCAGCTGTAGCTATCCCCGATCATTGAGCAGTTGAACACAAAGGTACTGACTTTTAATAAAGTAGTTCAAGCGTTAACAAGTGATTCCACTGCATTTCCTACGTTTTCAGAGTTTTAGGCATCCCACTCCAAACTATCTTCCGCCACGGCCTCCCTGATAGCACCAATACCCAACATTCTATTTAGCTCACCGCCCCCAGCGACTACAACGCTGGTCAGAAAGACTAAAGCTGTGAAACCCCCAGTAGCAGCACCAAAAGCAGAAAAAGCCAAGATCACAATATCTAGTATAGTGGTTGATCTCATAGGGGATGATCAGCAGCGACCTTTGAGTATAGGAGTACCAATCAGGGAAGAGCCTATAGTGGAGCCCCAGGTGACCAGGGGACTACCACCCATCAACCCCCTCGATTTCTTAAATATTCACATATCTCCACCTTGCATTCACCAAACATCGGCCCCCACCTCATCCACCATTCAGGAACCACCCATTACCATGCCCTCCACTTCATCAGCCACTGTATTAGACCCAATCGTCAGAGGAAGACCAAATAAGTACCCCGAGGCGGAAGTTAACTCGGGTATAGCAGAAGTAACCCTAGTTGGCCAAACCCTGGTTCAGCATGCTACGTTCACAGATCTTTTAAATCAGATAGAACATTCTATGGAAGAAACAGGTGCTTCGCTCCCCGAGCAAAGTCCATTCCAGCAGGCTAATCTAACAGGCCAAGAAACGTCACCCGATCTAAACATGGCCGACTCTAGTAATTGGTTGCCTCAACAAACACCACCACAGTCACCGCAGGCACAATCAACAAAATCTATCGCTGGCGGACAACCACTTCAAGCACGATGGCCAGATTAGGGAAACTTTGGTGCTGAGAGCATGGAGACATGGGGAACAACCCAACTATACCATTTCATTTAGAGATCAGCACAACAAGTAGAAAAGCTTCACTCAGAGCTCCAACAAAGATGCGAGTAGAAACAATTATAAATCAGCACGCTTACCGAAGAGCGTGAACAGTTGAGGACAGAAAAGGGTAATCTACAAGAACAACTGGAGAGTGACAAGAATATTCTGAGACATTTGGCCCACAGTAACAGCCAACAACAACCAAATACTAGAAGGGATAAAGGAGAATGATATAATCGAACGCTTGGTGCACATCAGGGTGGCATGTTCGAACCTCCATAAGGAAAATGAGGAGCTCAGAGAAGCATTGGAAGCGTGGCCCGCGTTGCTAGACCCAGTGGTTGTATATATAGAGAAGATATCCGAGAGACAGAGCCAGGTGACAAAAATGTAGGAAGTTTTGAGTACTGCAGCGAAAGAAGTGTATGACCTATTGAAGGGTCTATAAGAATGTTCGACCTCTCTCACACTGAAGTCTCAACCGGTTTCATTACAGCTACAACAAGTATCAAGGGAGATCCAGGAGACCACAGACCCTACTAGAATCGACCAACTATATGCTCAAGTAGATGATATAAAGGTCCAGATACAATAGATTGAAGAAAGCTCAACTGCAAAAAATCAAGCCCTTCGGGAACTGAGACAATCGGTAAAAACCAGTGCCCAAACAATGCAACGAATGGTCTCCGAGGCTGATACGAAAATCCATAACATTTTTGGTATCCTGCCAGCTATTTTTGAGAAGCACAAACTGAATCACTCATGCAAGGATGGCATCACGCCATGACGACCTTTCAAGAACTCAAGGCATCAGCTCTAACAAAGGTCCTAGAATTGGGGTCCTTTTTTGGATAGTCGGGAGAAAGGGGACAAGCAGAGAAGAACACAGGGCCGAGCGGACCGATGGAAATAGAGACAGTGAAAAGCGATTGACTTAGGGCGAGTCAATAGGATGTGGTCAGGGCCTGTTGGGGCCCTTTTTTTGAAATCAAATAGTTTTGAGTTGCGAATAGTACGTGGCGAGACACAACCATGGTAGGCAGAGAGCTGTCAAGGTTGCGAAGGAGTGAAGAACAGGTGGCATGGATGTTGCGGGAGCAAGAACAGATGGTAGAAGAATGTGGCAGGAGACAAGCAGTAGAACTCCCGATGAACAAAGAGAAGCAAAAGACAGCCAAGCGAGAAGAAAGGAAGAACTGTTAGTTACGCTGGCAGCAGAACAAATAGGCAGCCGGCCAACGGAGAAAAGAGGTTGGCATATGAGGAATCGGGGAACAGGAGCTGTAGGAGAGCTCTGTTCATGTTGTTCCGTTCTCTATCTCTTTGTATCTCTGTGTTCTAATCTACTGGATAGGAAATCTTTGTAATCTGTTCGGTTAAAGCTCATGTTGAGGAGCATTGTAATAGTCTGTTGTCGATAAGTGAATTATAATATGATCAGAGTTTGCTGTTTACAATATATGTTGTAGTCCAGATTGATTAGTGTGGTAGTATTTTAAAATTTTATTGATTGTCTTTCTGAATGTGCTTCTAATTGATATCACCCATGTAATGTTGCGTTTGCTTAAGCTCTGAGATAGTTCTGGTTCATACATATCTAATTTGCTAGACTGATATCAATCTACTCCCAATCTTAGTAAGGTCACGACACCCCTCAGGTGAGACTCTCTGCTCCTCGGAGTAGGGTGAAAATGCCGGCGTGGTGCTAGACTATAGCGGAAATCCTTGTTGGCCTCTAATACGAACCTGGGTCTTGCCTAAGAGACCTTTTTTCTTGCCAACAACATGCTATTGAATGGAAAAAAAAATTCCTGATGCTAGAAGGCACTCACTCAACCCACTAGCCAAATAACCATTGGAAATATGGTCAGGTAACCCCTGATTTGGAGATAACTGTAAGCGTTGATGTTATTTGGACCAATATCCATAGCCACATTATATGGATTTTGGTTAGTACCCATGACTAAGGGATAATATTTGCCCCTTGATTTTACAACATCAACACTCCCTTTAACAAATGGAAACATTATCAACCACTCCAAGCTTGTGCTTGAAGTATACAAACTTCATCCCGGGACAAAGGCTTTGTGAGAATGTCAAAAACTTGATTGTTTGTAGAAATGCATAGGAGCCTCACTAGTCCCTTTTGCACCATGTATCAGATGTAGTGGTACCATGATATCGATGTGCTTCAACATGTCATCATATTTGTCTCCTACACTTGATCAAACAATCCTGTGAGTAGCTTCCAAAGCCACAACTCGACAAAATAGCTGCAATATACTTGGCCTATACAGTCTTGAGTGTGAAAAATGTCTGTTTCCTGCCTCACAACTTGACAAAATAACTGCAATATACTTGGCCTATACAGTCTTGAGTGTGAAAAATGTCTGTTTCCTGCCCATCCAAGATACCATATCAGAATCCAAACTGAATCATCATCTTGATTTTCTCTTCCTATCTTCAACGCTCTCTACCTAATCTAAATTTATATATACTTGCAGTTTTACTTCTTCATTTTGAGACATATCTCAATCCATATCCAAATCTACCATGCCAATACATGTTGTACAATAACTACTTTCTTCTCACCCTAACTGGGTGCTACCTATGACGATGAAATAGATCCTATTGTGGAAATACCTTCTGCTCCCTCTACCTCTTATCTTATTTATATTAGTTACCATGGGAGTGGCCATGGACCGGTTTTCATCATCCCAAATCTAAGAAGGATCGTAATAATATGTCCTTTGACCAAGGAAGATCTCACTTGGAGTCTACCACACTTCTAGTCTCGAGAATTAATGTACTCAACCAAGATCCTTCATATCAAACTCAAAGTTCAACTCCCTATAACATTGAAGCAGTGATTGATTACTCCGTCTATCACATAAGCAAATCCTCCTAACGCCACCACTCCCTCTCTCATGTGAGTCCTACTTTCTTCATAAATAAGTCATCTAATAATAAGATCAACCAAGACTCATCAGATATCCATCAATCCAATAATACCATGCATAAGGTCTGTACAAAGTTTTCTTTAGTCAGAATACATGATATTCCCTCTAATGTAACTCAAATCCATGAAATAGCTCTATGTACACTTCTTCCTCCATTAATCCATTGAGGAAAAAACTATTACATCCATATGAGGTAACCTCCATAGAAGAAATAAAAATAATAGTTCTAACACAAGTGCACTTGAAACTTAGAGAAAATGTATCCTCATATTCCTCTCCCTATTTCTAGGATAATCCTCATGAATCTTGCCTTTTACTTTTCTATGTTGCCATGTTTTGAAACCAACTCCAAAAATAGAAGAAAAGATATATCAACGCCTTAGAAATAAGCCACTTCGAGGGGGCAACCTCCAATACATTACATGAATGAACAATTCTTGGATGATACAAATGACAAAACCTCCTGTATATATATAGGAGTTCATGGGGCCACAATGTAATCATAGTGGGGCCACAATGTAATCCTAGCCAACCTAACAATAACAATGTAAGGGCACAATAATAACAATTTGGGGGTTACAGGGGTACAATAATAACAATAAGGGGGTTACACTAACAACAATAAGGGACTATACTAGTAATATAGGGACCTAACATGCCCCTCTCCTTCAAAAAAGTGTTGTCCTTAACACTTGAGTAGCTCTGGGTGCTTCTGTATAAAATTCTCATCCTCCCATGTAGAATCTTCAGTGGGTAAGTTCTTCCACTTGATGAGATACTCTGAAATTGATCGATTCCGTAGTTGTCGAGTTCTTGTTTCCATGACTGCTTTAGGTTCCAATATGATTTTTCCTTCCTCATCAAGTTCTGGCAATATTGTTTGAATCGGAAGATTTTCACCTATAACCTTCTTTAAGCATGAAACATGGAAAACTGGATGTACTCGCGAAGAAGCAGGAAGCTCCAATTTGTATGCCATAGTACCAATCTTTTGCAACACCTTGTAAGGACCATAGTATTTTGGTGATAATTTATTATCCTTCTTAGCTTGCTTGAGGGACATTTGTTTATATGGTTGTAGCTGTAAAAATACCCAATCTCCTACATCAAAACTTCTCTCGCTGCGATGTTGATATGCCTGTTGTTTCATTCGATTTTGTGCCAAATTTAGGTTATCCTTTAAGAGTTGGAGAACTTCTTATTGATGCTCGATGTGATCTTCCACTGCTTGAACCTTAGAATTTTCTCTTAAAGATGATGTGATGGACGGTGGATGATATCCATAAAGTGCCATAAATGGGGTAATTTTTGCTGCAGTATGGAACGAAGTGTTATACCACCATTCAGCGAGAGGTAACCACTTGACACATTGTGTTTGTTTATCAGATACAAAAAAACGAAGATATCCTTCCAAACATTTATTCACTATCTCAGTTTGACCATCGGATTGAGGATGAGAAGATGAGCTATGAGGTAATTGAGTACCCAAACAAGAAAATAAATCCGTCCAAAAACTTCCAGTAAAAATGGGATCTCTGTCGCTCACAATAACCTTTGGGTTTCCATGTAACTTTTGAATTGTTTCCATAAATGTAGTAGCAATTGTACTTGCTTTAAATGGATGAGATAATGCACAAAAGTGTGCATACTTGGTAAGTATATCAACTACCACCATGATGACACTCTTTCCTTCGGACTTAGGTAAACCTATGATAAAATCCATTGAAATCTCCTCCCAACGTTGACTTGGAATGTATAAAGGTTGTAGAAGACCCGGGGTCTTAATTGTCTCAACTTTATTTTGTTGGCAAACCAAACATTCCACCACAAAATTTTGAATATCATATTTAAGGCCATCCCAAAAAAATTCTTTCTTCACCTTGTGGTAAGTTTTTAAAAATCCCGAGTGTCCTCCTAAAGGAGAAGTGTGCAAATCCAAAAGAATCTTTTGTTTTAGTTGGGAATTCTTACAAAGATATAAGCGATATTTGTAACATAAGGAATCATTTTTCCAAATAAATGTATAAGAAGTACTAGGATCTTGCTGCAAATTTTGAATGAGTGTCCACACTTCTTCGTCCCTCTTCCATTCATCCCTTGCTTCGGTTCTCCAATCTGGTTGGATAATAGAAATGGCACAAATCAATGCTTCCACCTCTTCATTTTTTCTTGAGAGTGCATCTGCAACAACATTTAGCTTCCCTTTTTTGTAGATTATTTAAAAGTCCTAACCCAACATCTTTGTGACCCATTTTTGTTGCTTTTCTGAAGATAGTATTTGTTCCAAAAAGTGTTTAAGACTATCATGATCAGTTTTTACCTTGAAGTGTATTCCCATTAGGTAAGGTTGCCATTTCTTTAATGCATGTAGTATTGCTAACATTTCCTTCTCATAAATAGATTTCTGTAAATACTTTCCTTTGATTGGACGACTTTCAAAAGCAATAGGTCTTCCTTCTTGCATTAAAACAACACCAATTCCATTTCCCAAGGCATCACATTCCACAATAAATGTTTTTGTGAAATCTGGCGTAGCTAAGACCGGTGCTAGGCACATTGTCTCTTTAAGATGTTCAAAGGCCTTAGTTGCTTCAGGAGTCCATGAAAATGCATCTTTCTTCAATAATGTTGTTAGAGGTGCTGCTATTCTCCCATAATTATTAAAGAACTTGCAATAATACCCTATTAAACCGAGAAATCCTCCCAACTGCTTTATAGTTGTGGGGACTTTCCATTCCTTAATGGCTTTAATTTTGTTAGGGTCTACCTTAACACCCTCGTGAGATACAATATGACCCAGATATTCCACCTCTTGTACTCAAAAGAAACATTTGGATGATTTTTCATATAATTGTTTCTCCTGCAATAGTTTGAGCACCCTGTCAACATGTTGAACATGATCCTTCCAAGACCTATTGTAGATTAGCATATCATAAAAAAATACTAGCACAAATTTTCTAAGGAAGGGTTTGAAAATGGAATTCATCAAACCTTAAAATGTAGAAGGTGCATTGGTAAGGTCAAAAGGCATGACCAAAAATTCATAACGACCCTCATGAGTTTGAAATGCTATTTTCAGAATATTTTCAGTCTTCATTCTAATTTGATGATATCTTGAATGAACATCCAACTTGGTAAAATAAATTGCTCCATGTAATTCAACCAATAATTCATCAATCACAGGAATGGGAAATTTATCTTTAATGGTGATCTTATTGAGCTCTCCTATAATCCAGGCACATGCGCCATGATCCATCCTTCTTGTGCACCAATAATACTGGAGCAGAGAAAGAAATTTGACTAAGTTGAATTATACCAACCTCTAACATTTCTGCAATCACACATTCAATTTCGCTCTTTTGGACATAAGGATATCTATAAAGCCTAGTGTTTGGAGGAATAGTTCCTGGAATCAAATGAATAGCATGATCATGATCACGAATAGGTGGGAGTCCTTTGGGAGTTTCAAACACCTTGGAATGATTGTCCAAGACTTTTTGGAGATTTGTAGAAATAGATGATTTTGATGTTGGAACTTCTAGTGAGCATAATTGTGCAATTACACCTCGTTGTTATTTCTTCAGAAGCTTTATCATGACATTAGAGCTTATTATCTTTCCTGGCTTCCCTGCGATACCTCGTAATTCGACTTCCTTTACTTCTGAAAAAAATTTCAAGAAAAAATCTTGAAAATTAAAAGCTACCATCCCCAGAGATTGTAACCATTGTACTCCTAGTACAACATCAACACCTCCCATAGGAATTGAAAGCATTGGGCTATTCAATACATATTCCCCCATGGTTAGCTTGATATTATGGCATTTTACAGAGAAATTTATAGTTCCTCCATTTGCAACCATCACTTGACATTCTGGTGCTAGGTATAGGAAACAATTCAATTCCTTGGCTACCTTACAATGGATAAAATTATGGGTACTACCCGAATAAATCAACACTATTACCTTTTTATTCTTGATATGTCCTTCTATCTTGAGAGTTTGAGGAGTGGTAATTCATGCCAATGCATTACACGATATGGTCAGACTCATTTCTTCCTCTTATAGAGTTGGTTCTTGGTGTATATCCTCTTCTTTTGAAGATTCTTGTTCATTTTCTTCTTCCTCTTCACAATCTATGTAAAATAATTTCTTCTCAGCGCACTTATGACCTTTAGCATATTTGCTATTACAACTGTAGCAAAGCCCTTTTGCTCTTTTTTATTCCAATTGTTTTGGTGTCAACCTTGTAGGTTGTGGAAGTCTAGGAGTAGCAACACTTCCATCTTCATATATGTGAGTGGTAGGCTTCCTTGTTGGCATAATTTTACATTCAATTTTTCTTGCCAACCTGAATGCCTTTTCCAATGAATCAGGTTCCCAAACACGAACTTCATGTTGGATGTTATCCTTTAAAGTCCCTATGAAGACATCAATCCTGTGTTCCTCTGGAATATCAGTTACCCTTATATTCAATTTTTGAAAGTCCTCAATGTGCTCTGCCACTAAACCCTTTTGTTTGAGACTTATCAATTGGCTAAAGAAGGTGTTGATTTTTGTATCTTCATAATGTGCTATCATTTCCTCTGTAAAAATTGACCAAGTGACAATTTTTTTATGGGAGCAAAGCCATCGATATTATACAAATGTATTTTGTTCTAAATGTAAAGTTGCAATGCGTACCTTTTGTGTGTTTTACACATTATTGAGATCGAAATATTGCTCCATCTGTAGTATCCATGTTACAGGATCCTTGTCATCAAACTTTCTCATATCCATCTTTGGAATATGGTGGTTCTTCCGTCCAACATTAGAGTTTATGAAATCATGATTAACATTTATTTTTTTCTCATCATGAGTTTCCTCTACTATCTTTTCGCCATTAGGAAACATTTCTTGTATCAACTTTGCCAAACCTTCGATGTCTACTTTTATGTTTTCCATTTTTTCATCGATCTTAGCTTCCATGCCATCCATATTAGTCTCCATGCCCACTTCCATGCCTTCCATCTTAGCTTCCAAAACATTCATCTTAGCTTCCAAGCCTTTCTTCAAACCATCCATCTCAGTTTCCACGCCTTTCTTCAAAACTTCCATTTCATTTTTTGTTGCTCTTTGCGATAACAAAATTTGGTGCACTTGCTATTGTAATTTTGATATCTCATGTTGTGTTTCTTCTTCTTCATGAGTCATAGTAGAGCCTTATGAAGGTTTAATGGGTTTTGAATTCTTTTTAGGGGCCAATTTAGAACCCAATACTGATATCTATTCTTCAATATGCCCTTGGAATAAATTCCAACTAATTTTTTTCAAACGAGGATTATGTAAGCCGAAAAAAATACACACCTTTTTCTTGCTTTTGAGGAGCACGATATTGAAAATAAATTATCTCTGTGATTTCAGATCTTCAATATCTAAAATTTGGCACTGAGGTAGCACTCTGAATCCTCTTTCGAATTCCACAAGTCTGACCTGATTTGGATTCTTGAAGACAAAGTTGTGCCCAATCTGCTACGATGACCTAATTATGGACTGGTTCAGTAGAGCGAACTTCTATGACTTACCACGTGTCACTTCTTCCTCCTTGAGTTCTGAAATTGATAGAAAAGAAACTAAATTATGTGTTCTTGTGTCCACTTTTTACAGAATTCCAATCCGATGCTCAGAGAGAGAGTTATGAAGATTTTCCCACGATCACCTCTTTGAGATGAAATTCGGGAGCCTGAAAAATTCCTAACTTCCACAGACCATATCTCCGAAAATATTACGAATCAAGATCTAAAATTTTGTGACGATGTTTCTTCAGAGTTTGGCTTCACGCTCTAAAATTTTTAGCTTTTGAACCTTTGTAGAAACAAATTTATAACGAAAATTCCGCGATGACCTGTTTAGGTTAAATTGAGGAGCCTACAAAAAGACCTAACTTCCACAGATCATATCTCCGAAAATATTGCGAACCAAGATCTAAAATTTTGCGACGATGTTACGCAAGATTTTGGCTTCGTACTCTAAATAATTCAGCTTCTAAGCCTTTGTAGAAAAGAATTTATAGCGAAAATACCACGATGACCTGTTTGGAGCAGCGAAACCCTAGAATCCAAAGCTCTGATACCAAATGTTGTGAAACCAACTCCAAAAATAGAAGAAAAGATATATCAACGCCTTAGAAATAAGCCACTTCGAGGGGGCAGCCTCCAATACATTACATGAATGAACAATTCTTGAATAATAAAAATGAAAAAACCTCCTTTCTATATATAGGAGTCCATGGGGCCACAATGTAATCCTAATGGGGCCATAATGTAATCCTAGCCAACCTAACAATAACAATGTAAGGGCACAATAATAACAATATTGGGGTTACAGGGGTACAATAATAACAATTACGGGGCTACACTAATAAAAATAAGGGGCTAAGCTAGTAATATAGGGACCTAATATGCCATCTACCGCATTCTTGATTTTTTATATTCACTTGGAAGTCACCACTGACTTCTATTCAAAATAATTTCCTCCATCATAACATTCTTCAAAATTTTTGTCTTTCCTGCTCCCTCTAAACTAGTAGCTCTTCGGGTCAATTGGCATGTTATTACAATTTCTCCCTCTTGAGCACAAATCACTCTAGATGAGTTTATGCTTTATCCTATTAGAGTCCTCGTGCCACAAAATTTTCTTCATTCTTCCCGATGTTTCCACCTATTGTCAAATATTTGGCAGACTTCTTGATGTACCTACAACCCTCATTAGGAGGTCATGGAAGAAATGATTATAACCAAGTAAAAGATACAAAGACAAGAGGCTGACCAAAAATAAAGCAATAATCAAGGAAGAAGGATACAAGGTAATTATATTTTGAGAATTTTCAACTCCCTCTTGATATTTTCCTTCTTGTAGAAATCATTGAAATTAATCTACAAACTCATCATCCTCATTCTCATCATAATCATGTTTCTTTCCTTTCCTTCCTTGCAAATGCTAGGGTTTCTTTATTTAGCAGAATGATTGATATAGGTTTAGCTCCAGGGTTTTATCCCCAAACCCTAGGGTTTTCTAAATCATAATCTACTAATGTTTCCTAAGGTTTACAAACCCTACACAATTTTATTAGGGTTTACATACCCTAATTCTACTAACTCTTACAAGAAGGGGTCATCTTTATATGAGAGAGCCTTTCTCCACAACTCCCTCTAGATTTGGAGTGACTTTCAATCTGTTCTAGAAAGACATTAGCAACATAGCTCACTCATTGCAAGTTTCAACAACACATACAAGGCATCTCTTACACATACATGAGCAATTTTATAGTTTTTGTGTTATAAACATATTTAACTTGTTCTTGAAACTGCCCAATCGAGCCAAAATTTTTGTCCCTTTTATAAGATTAAACTTGGATCTGCTACTCTATTTTCTAAAATTATGTCCTGCCCTATTCCATCATGTTATCAGTCAATCAAGGATGTTTCAATTTGGTCAAACTACTAATATCAATCCAAGAAAACATATCAATATTAATGATCCAATAAAGTCTTGGTAAGGGTTGAACTCTAGCACTGTAAAGAAATAATGCCCTCCAACTACCATGTCAACGAATACATTAATGTATGCTTCATGAAAGAAAAAAATGACCTTATCAAAGAGGGAATATGGCCTTCCTATGTCTTCCATAAGAGAACTCACTCCATCAACCAATGCTTTATAGATGTGTGAGCAACAACCTCCAAGATTATCCTTGCAAGTTTCTGAATTCTGAGAGGATTTTTTTATACCCTCCAATGGATATTTTTATATTTCAAAACAAGATTTTAAGATTTCTATGCATGAGAAAGTGACTCCATAAAATCCAAATAATTATTACTTCTGTTCAACAACAAAAATAATATTGACTACTAGCTTATTAGCAAAGATAAATTACCATAAAATTCCAGAGATAATGTTCCTGAAGTGACAAGACAAATGCTTTATATCTCGTTAGCTGTAAATCTTGCCAACATTTCTAGATGTTCCGAGTTCCTTCCTTTTTACTTACGGGGTTCTCATGATCCCTTTTCTGGGGAAAATGTTTTCATGTTTGACAGTGGAAGAAAAAATTTAACGAGTTCATCAAATTAGGTTTTGAATTTCCAAAGCTGTATCTTGGCATAGGGATGCTGTCAAGGATTGGTGAATCCCAAAGTTCATATGCATGATAATTTGGTAGTGGCCATTACAAAAATTCCTCAACCCTGAGTATTCTTAGACTTAGTTGAATGTCCTCTTCAAACCAAACTTTTCTTTTCAAAGACATCACTTGCAACTTCTGTTAACCATTTCTTTCCTTTTGAGACAAATCGGTCTTGTATTTCTAAGGATTTGAGGCCTTTAGGTTTGTGGCCTAGTTTTCCCTACTTTTGAGGTCTTTCGACCGTGTCCAATTAGCCTTGATGCCCTCTTGAGGCCTCGTGGTCCCATTATTGTCAAACTAAGGCCTTATCGACCTTCTGTCATGGTCTTCAAGAATTTCATCCTTATTCAGCCTCTTTTTGTTTTCCCATTAAGGCCTTGAATTCATCCTAAAGTTATCCTTGAGGTTTCCTAATAAGTTATGAGGAGGGCCTTATCAGGTCTCCTTGAGGCTTTGCATCACTTTCTTGGTCGCAGGTAGGGCTAAAATCCCTAACACAAACCTCAACCTGTTCCTCTCCACTATTGCAACAAAACTATAACACAACCAACCCTAGCCTACATTTATTCTTGAACATAGACCTCTTAAGAAAACTCGACCATATTTCAAACTTGAATTATTCAAGGCTGCTCTTTAGCCTGCTATGATACCATGTTGATTTTTCATGGTCTTCTAGTCTAATAATTACTTTCCAATGATTTCTTAATTAATACTTCTTGTGTCACATTCATCATTAAACAATTATAGATAGAAAATTTCAATAGTAAAACAACAATGAAAATAGGATCATGAATATCCAACCAAACACAAGAGGCACAATTTTTTTATCCTGGGAAAACCATAATTAGGGAAAAACCCAAATTTTTTTTTCTTAGGATAAATTGTTGAATTCAACAAGAGAAATAATATAATTTCTAGTCAAATTAGGTCAAATAAGATTAGCAACTAGCACAGGTAAAACCTCGTAAAACGATCCAAAATACCCTCTTTCAACCTGTGGTCAACTGCTTAGACACAGATTGAATTTCAACCTCCTCTTCTTGCCCAGAAACTTCATTCTGCTTCCCAGATTTTAGTTTCTTCCTAGAGAATCGACCTATTGACCAAAGACTCGACTTGCTACCCAGAGACTCGGTTTTCTGTCCAAAAACTCAGTCTGCTTCGCAAAGACTTGATCTGTGACCTAGAGACTTGGTTTAATGCCCATAAAATTGGTTTCTAGAGACGAAATTCTGGCTATAATTACAAGGATTTATTGGCTTAAAAAATGTTTGGAGAGGAGCCAACATAGAAGAAGCCTTCATAAATTAGTGTATAAACAAGGAAACATAGAGGTACAAAGCTCCGTTGAAATTTGTAACAAGAAACAATGAAATTGGCATCTAGAAACAACATGACAACACACGCACTAGTGTGGGACCACATGTCACATAGTGATGGGTCCTAGCGATATATTAGTGCACAAGACAATTTATTTAATAAATTGGAAATGTGTCTAATTTAATTTTCCCTTAATTAAATTGGACAATAAATTGTAATCTTATCTCATAAACACTTGTAATAGTTAATTGAGTGTGATAGACTTAGTTAGCTCATGAATTTCGAGTTGAGGGTGGTTTTTGAGGCATGCAGAGTGATTCTATTTGTTTTTGAGTCCGAGTTGCAGTTAGTGTATTAGTTTAATGCATGAGAAATCAGTTAACTCAATTAAGTGAGTTAAAGGCAGTCTAACTAGTTGTAACTGATTGTTGCACTAGTGAGAGGTCAGGTGAATTAAATCAGATTTAATTCACATGCAGTGATCTGTCAAGTGACTAATGATTTACTATTAATAGATGCATGCATGTCAAATATGATGAAGACCCAGTTGAGACAAAGGTTAAAGGTAAGTTAACTATCAGTTATATTTTTAGTAAACTTCCCAGATGCAGTTAAAACACCACAAGATTTCCCATGATACTTGCGTAGTCAAGGAAGGCTGAATTTCCTAAAGAATAGGGATTGCATTCCATAGGGATTGCGTGAGCAGGGCAGGCTGAGAATTGGCTAAGTGTTGGCTCAATTTTGTCCGGATTAGTGTGAGACAATTGTGAGAGTGCAGGAGACTCTTGTGAGAAGAGTGCATTGTAATTGTTTCATGATTCCTTGGTGAATATACAATAGAAGATAAAGGGGTTTTGAGCAGTAATCTTTCCCAGTGAAAATATCTGTGTTGTGGTTTGATTTTCTTCTTTCTTTACTTTTTGTGATTGGCGATCGTGTTTATTTTCCGCAATTGATTTGTAGAAGGATTCAGTATCTTGCTTTAGCATATCACATGATCGGATTGAATACATTGGTATACATATTGTTTGTATAATTTCTACATCGTATCTGAGCACCATAAATCACAATAGTGGAGAAGAAATTGAGTTTTTGTTGAACAATATTCAAACTTGCAGATACTTTCATTGGTGCGACAAGAGGATCACGATGGATTTCAATGGCTTAAGATTGGAAAATTCACTTGAGGGAAGTTCTAATTATATTGCATGGAAAGGCAGAATGGAGGCAGTGCTGGAGGACAACGGGTTGAAGGAATTCATTGATAATGATATTCCCAAGCCCACAACAGCAGACACTGCTCCTCTTGATTCTTGGCAAAAGAAGGTAGAAAGGGTGAGGGGGATCTTAATAGAGGGATTTCGAGATCACATTGTCTCAAGTCTCCATGGAAAGGTGACTCCATATGCAATGTGGAAGGCCTTGACAAATCCGTTTCAAAATAGCAACGACCAAAGGAAGTTGGCACTAAAGGACAAGCTCAGGAAAATCAAGGAGGAGGGTGAGACGGTACCAACATACTTGGAAAAGTTCACTCAATGTCGAGATGAGCTTGGAAGTGTTGGTGTGACCGTAGAAGATGATGACTTGGTGAGCCTAGCACTTCTAGGCCTTCCCAAGAGCTAGCATAGTTATTAGGACTCTGTCAATGGGAGGGAGAATTTACCAGATTGGGAGCGACTTTGGTCGGATTTGGTACAAGAAGAATTCAGGCAGAATACTAGGGATGGATCCTCATCCAAGACTAATGACGAGGAATATTGTGCCTTGGCTAGTAAGGCAAAGAAGGCTAAGGGAAAGAAATCCCAAGGCGAAGCTGGCAAGAAATACTTGTCCAAGATTAGATGTTTTCACTGTCACGAGCATGGGCACTATGCTACAAATTTTCCACAAAATAAAAGCAAGAAGGAGCCTGCAGTTGTAGCAGGTTGTTAGCCACCTATAATATTTTGTTATACCAAAAGGTAGCTAAGATATTTTTTGAGCCTCCAAGGAACAAATTTTATCACTAAAAATTGTTGGCTCTTGAAGTCTCTTTAAGGCCTCATGCCTCTGTCCCAAATCCTCATTTGCTGTCCCATTTTATACTAAGAAAATTCTGCTGATTTCGTATAACAAACTGCTGAAGAAACCACCATTTTCTTCCCCTTTTTCTCCAGATTATTCCTCTACTTTTCATAAGTCCTCTTCTTTCCATTTATGAAAATTTCCCCTTTCATAGTTAAAAACTCACTTTTTAACTATTTCAGAACCCCCAAATCCATTAAAATCCTTGAAAATTTCTCATAAAAAATCAAAGTTTTATTTCTATGAACCTAAGCCCCTTGGGCTAAGTCCTAAACCACTTCCCCCCACATTCCCATGTGTTAAAACCAAACGCCAAAGCTTTTCGGCGCTAATCGCATCGCAAATATCCAAGGGTGCATAACTTTGAACCATTACAAAGCTCCGATTAAGATTAGCCTTTCATATAAAACCCCCTCCGATCAATATTTTCCTTTGTAAACCCAAAAACCCACTTTCCGAAAGTTTTAAATTAAAAACTTAAAATCACGTGATAAATATAAATGGGTTGATTGAAAAGAGTCGATCGCGCAATCGCAATCGGAAACAACACAAATGGGTTGATCGGAAAGACCAGGCTCAACGGCCCGATTGCGATTGGCCCTTGTCTGTATACGCCCCGGGCATATTACATTCCATATATCCGAAGGCCCCGCAGTCGGGCGCCTGTCCGCTTTATATATATATTCTTCCGCCCGATCCATAAAAACCTTTGATTATTCCAAAAGTTTGGGTTTCATAAAAATATACAAGGGTTTCTCCCCCGATCCATTCTCCACCGTTGATCTCGTTCTTGAATCAACGGTTATCGCTAAATCGCATCGCAATGTTTCAATCGCAATCGCAATGTCTCACTCCCGATTGTCGATCCCCGATTCAATCCTGACCATTGATCTTGTTCTCAGATCGATGGCCTACGCTCAATCGCAAAGTTTCCTCCGATCACAATCGCAGACCTTCCCGTCTCACTCCCGATTGCGATCCGCCGATTCCATCATAGCCGTCCATCTGTTTCGTGATCCGACGGCCATCGCACACCCTTGCGATCCCTCCGATTCATTCCCTGCCGTCGATCTGGTCCTCAGATCAACGGCCAGCGCTCAATCGCAAAGTTTCAATCGCATATTGTTGTGTGACCTCCCCGATTGCGATCCTCCGATTAAATCTGGGCCGTCCATTTCTCGCCTATCCAACGGTCCTTATTCCCTCCGATCACGAGTCTTACCGCCATTTCAAAACCCTCCGATTCACTTTCCGCCGTTGATCTGATCTGCAGATCAACGGCCAGCGCTTAATCGCATCGCTGCGTTTCAATCGCACGCACTTACCTGCCACCCCCGATTGAGATCCTCCGATTAGATCTGGACCGTCCATGTGTCCAGATCGGACGGTCCAAAACCACCCCGCCTTATTTCTTCTCCCCGCTCTCATCTTTCTGTTTTGCGCCAATCTCCACCGTTAGATGTTTTTATCCGACGGCTACGCTCCTCCCCCGCCATCTGAAGCAGTTTAAACCTATTTCCGCAGGATTTCTTAACTGTTTTTGTGTTTTGCAGGTGTTTTAATGATTTTCCATTATAGAATGAAGGAGAGCTGAGGGTTGGGAAAGACGTTTCCTGTGCCTTCGGGCTTTCTAAAAAGAACCATTCACGGGCTCTGTATCAAATAATTTATCGATGTTTCATGAGCATTGATAACCTAAACAGCCCTGCGCGGCCCTGCACATCGACAAGACACTGTTTTAATTCAAACACAGTTAAAGAGTATCAGTTTTGAAGACAGAGCACAACAGATGAAGATTGAAGACAATTTTAATGGGGATTACGGCTAAGATAGTTATCAAAAGCCTAATCCCCAATCTAAAACACAGTTTAAAGGAAAACCTAAAGTGTTTTATCTAAAAGAAAGGTTTCCACCGCTTCAACTGAGGCGAATTGATTCCTCAGCTATTACAAAGAGCCACCTATCTCCTCAAACCATTCAGAACAGAGGCCGAAGTTATTGCTCGAAGGAATATCTGCCTCCAGCATTGCCAAGAAGTTATTTCTGCAAGAAAACCAATGCATAAATATCTGTAGAGTTACTCCAAAACATACACAGAGCCTCAAAGTCAAAAAAAAGCTTCCACTGAGCTTCGATATTTATTGTGAAATAGTTAATGTAGTGATCCACCTGTAAATTTCTCCCTCGAGCCTCTCAAAGGGCCGAGAAGTCTTCACTCTGCATTAATTATCCTTGAGATATTTTGTTAAAATCTCACCTCCTCATCTTCCTATAAGTACTTCTGCATAAGATGAGAAGTTGTTGGTTGCAGAACTTTGAAATACACTTGAGCTCGAGACTTCTATTTGTACATAGTGTTCACTGGCCCTTGAAGCTCTGTTTGCGCTAGAGTAGTTAGGTTGAATAGTGAAGATGATTGCTGAACTGAAACATTGGACTTGAAGATTGTAATTGGTTTGACATCAATATAAAAGATGTTTCTTGGGATCCTAGTCTTTATCACTGGTGAAGTGCTTCTTTCTTTGTTAATCGTTTTCCTTCTATGTATGCCATATTGTTCATTTTCCCTCTGTAAAGAACAGTTTAAACAGGGTTAGGATTTTCTGTATAGCAGTAACCTTCTCAGGCTGAGAAATATTTATCTTAATGTTTTCTTTAGATTTGTTTATTTAAGAATGATTCAATACAGTTTAAACAGTTAGGAATGTTGGCGTTCCCTCGTCCTTCTGTTTGCTCAAACATTGTTCTCGAATGTTATTTCCATTATTTGCTATTAAAGTTAGACTAGAGAAGATATGGTTTGCCTTGATTCCTAGATTCTTTTCTCCAAAGGCAGATTCTGAAAGTTTCCCTTGGTGTTGACTGAAAGCAGACTAGGTTTAAAAGTACTTTATCTGATCTTAAGTTACACTTTGTTTTTCTTATGTGTTTTCATACTTTCTGAAGGTAATTATGTGGATTACTGGATTGTTTGTCAATTAAGCTGCTTTAATAAGAACTTGCCCAAGAAGTCTATGGTTAGCCCTGTCCTTGGTTGGTTTTAAAACGGTTACTTAAGAGGCTTTTCTTGTTTGGACTGACTATAAATCCTCTGAGAAATTATTATCAGTTTCCACCCCTCCAACATTTTAATGTTTCCATTTCATCATTTTAATCTAAATAATCTTGTGGTATAGATGACTTGCCCCTTGGATCACACTTGATGTTGTTGTTCAATTAAAGCCCAGATATGACTCCATAGCCCAATGGACTAAAAACCAGCGTTATATCTATCTATCTGCCAAAACTGTTCTATTTGCTTGCAACTTCTCACTTTTGAAACTTTTGCACTTAGGACTTTCTCCTCAAGTAACATTTCATGCTCAACCATCCAAAACAAAACAAAACCCTTGGCCTTCATAACTAGCCTAATATCATTACCTTTAGCTTTTCAAAGACAATATCCATCTTTGTACATATTGGAGAGATCCCTCTTTGGATTCAGGAGGGCTAGATCCTAGAATCCCAAAGTTGGTTGAAATGATGTTAACTCTATGATTGGACTCTCCCAATATTGCTAATAAATTACAGAGACCTAACATTTTTGGCGACTCCGCTGGGGAACTGAGTGTTTCTAATACTTAAAAAAACCCTTTATTCAAGAACACTTTGAGAGTAAAAAGAAGCCTTTTCAAGCACTGCCTAATATAGGTAATTATGATGAAACTTGTTTGAATCAGTGACAAACTAGGTAAACCCTAGGTTTCTCTTAAGACTTCATCTAACCTTGAAAAATCAGTTGGCTTAGCCATAAGAGTAGACTGCCTTTGTCTCGCAACCTTAGCTAAGTTTTGAAACAAAGTTAGGATATTCTTAACAACCACAAAACTGAAAAATGACTTAGAAAAACCTAAAAATATTTCAGATTGGAATTAAATAAACATGGTGGTGGACCATAAGACCTTTTACCTTTGAAAGGAGCTAAAAATTTCCACTTGGCGACTCCACAATCCTAGCAGACCTTAAGACTCCATTGGGAAGAACCCTTATCATTATAAAATCATTCAAACTCAGTTAGAGGACTGTAGGATTAAGATTTGTGTAAACAGTTTAGTTGACCTTTCAAAGATTGTCATATCTGGTTGAACTTTTCTTGTTTACTTAGGTCTAAAAACTTAGCATAGTGGCTCCTAAAAAGATTCACACTAGAGCCCATCCTGACCCTGATCCACCTGAGATAGTTGACAACCCGGAAAGAATCCTTAGGAAGTCTCCTAAGATACAATCTTCAACTGTTTTCAGATCACCCCTAAGAGCTAGTTCAGTCCCTGAAAACCTTTCAGCTCTTCAGAAATCACAAACGGAATTCTTAAACCCCTTTAGGACTAGGTCATTTGGTGATTTAGATCAGTTAGATTCCGAGTCTTCACATTCATCCCCGGAAAAAGGTGAACCTTTTGGGGATAGAGAATCAACACCTCCTGATTTACATTTTCTACATAATCTAGGTGTCTCTCATCCAAGATCAGCTCAGCAATCTACTGTTGTTCCATCAACTTCTGTTCATCTTTCATCCACTGTTCAAACCACTCCACTTCAACCCACACCTCCTCTTGTAAATCCACCACCTATCATGGCAGCATGGTATGCTCCCTTAGTCCTTCCTGTACGATTAGTCAATCTTCCACAGGACTATCAGTCCAAAATTCCATTATATGATGCTAGTAATACTATAACAACATCTCAACATGTGGACAAGATGAATGACTACTTTGACAGAAACGAAATTGATGATGATTCTGTCAAGTTGAGACTATTTGCTCAAAGTTTGGGGGGAGAAGCAAGAAAATGGTTTAAAGGTTTAAACCCCCATAGTATTAACGATCTCCAAGCCTTCCATCAAACACTCTTAAACAAATGGGAAGTGAGAAAGAATCCTCTCCAAGTCCTTGCTGACTATAACAATCTCCATAGGAACCCTGGGGAAAGTGTACAATCTTATTGTACCAGATTTAACAGCGTCTATAATGCGCTTTCCCCTGAACTAAAACCTCCTCGGGGCTCAGCTTTAAACAAATTTCCTGAAGGGTTTGATCCAGACATGACATATTCAATTAGAGAAAGAGTTTTTGCAACTCTTGAAGACATGCAAAGGGGTGCTCTTTCTGTGGAAGTAAACTTGATGGAGAAAAGAGCAAGAATGAAGAGCGAGAAGAGAGTATCTTTTAGAGAGGAATCGACCCCTTCCACTTCAAGCTCAAAGATAGAGAGAATGATGGAAGAAATGATGAAAGAGATGAGCATAATTAAGAGAGCACAAGCAAATCAAAATCAAATTGCTCCTCAAAATAGGAACCAGAATCAGAATGTTAGAAGGAACCAACCTCCAAACAGACCCAGGGAAGATGATCAACAGATCACCCCTCCCTTTCATCAAAACTATGTAAGTGAGGTTGAAGAAATAGAAGACATAATAGAGGAAGAGGATATCAACATGTTTGGGGAAGAGGATGATGACTTTGAGGTTCATTATGATAATAAACAAGGTCTTTACACACCTTACGATGACAAAAGAGATGATAATGAAAATTATTATCAGGACATGGAAAATGTCGTCATAAAACCTCAAAGAGAATATGACCTTAGGAGCAAGACCAGTCAACAAGCCCCCAACACCAAAACCTCTGACAAATCCTCTCAAAGAAGCACCGCAGCTAAACCCAAAACAGCCAAACAAAAAGACAAAACAGTGGCTGTTAATTCTGATAAGGATAAGGAGAAAAACACTCAAAATTCTGAAAAACAGAGTGAAGACATCAATAGTACTAACACTTCAGCTAGTACTCCTTCTACAACAGTTGTGTCAAGTAAAACAAATCGGCAAGCTGTAATTGTTGATAGAGTGACAACTAATAAGGTTGAAACAAGTGCTTCAAAGAATCAAACCCCTTTCAGCCTTGAACAGGAAATCTTAAAGATCAAAATCTCTGTTCCATTAACTGAGTTAGCTGCCCAACATGTATATAGGAACCAAATTTTGAAGGCTTTAAATATAGAGGAAAATGGAGATACAGTTAATCTTATTGACGACCTACCAGAGTTGATTTTTGGCCCTAAGATTGAAGGGAAGTTTCAAGAAGGACCAATTCCTCCCTTTTATGTGAGTTTGAACATTCATGACAAAATTCTACACAACGCTATGCATGATTCCGGGGCTTCTCATAATTTAATGCCTAAAGCTGTGATGGAGAGCCTTGGTTTAGAAATTACCAGACCCTACAAAGACCTATACTCCTTTGACTCAAATAGAGTAAAATGTCTAGGATTTATCAAAGACCTTTGTGTTAACCTAGCCGAGATTCCAGCCAAATGTTTACTCATGGACATTGTTGTGGCTGATGTCCCCCCAAAGTATGGAATGCTATTATCAAGATCCTGGGGAGCTAAGTTATAGGGGACTATGCAGATGGAAATGACATATGCGACCATCCCGGTTTTCAATCAGACCAGAAGACTTTACAGGGAGTCTCATATGCAATACACGGTTACAAGTCAAGACAGACCACGAAACTCTCCTATATATTCTGTCAATACCGGCCTTGATTATTTTATCATGTTTAACAATGAAACTCCTAGTGAGCAAGTCACTTTAACAGAATTAAAGGCCGATAGGGAAGAAGAGTATAATAACGCAGAAGTGTCCAAACAATTTGCCACATGTGAAAACATTAGTAAACAAAGCATAGGTCTTGATTTACCGGTGATGAGTCCATTGTTTTTAGGACTTAACAACCCAGAAAATACCCCTAACATTTTTGACATCATCCCTCAATCTATTGAAGAATTCGAGGAGTCAAAACAAATTCAATTGGGTGCTGCTAATCATGAACAGTCAGAAGGCACCATAGTTAAAAAGGACAATCGCCAAACAGACGAAACCGAAGACAGTCCTTTATGGAGTATGTATTTTGATGGGTCATGCACTAGAAATAATGCTGGTGCAGGGGTTTGGATCATTAACACTGAAAACAACCACACAGAATGCATCTCATGCAAATTAAACTTCCAGTGTTCCAACAACATAGCAGAATATGAATCCCTTCTCTTAGGCTTGCATCTCTTGAAGAAATTAGGAGCCAGAAGAATTAATGTGTACGGGGATTCTGAGTTAATCATTAGGCAAGTCAATGGGGAGTATAATGCAAATCATCCCAGACTTGGAGCCTATTGGAATGACGTCATGGATCTGTTGACAACATTTGAGGAGTCAAACCTGAGTTTCATCCCAAGGAAAAAGAACATTATGGCCCACAATTTAGCTTTTGCGGCCAGGACATGTCTAACGCCATATGAGACTGGAGACAACACAACTCCGATAAAATTTAGACCGGCAGTGCCTGATAACGAAAAATATTGGCAAGTGTTTGACAATGACAAACAAATAGAAGACTTCATGCAATTCGGAAATGAGTTCGAACTGCACAGTTCAGATTCAGATTATGATACAGACTACAGTGAAGAAAACTTTCTTGGTGAAGAAGAATCGTCTCCTCAACCTGCCAATATTAACCTATTGTCTAGCAAACTTAGGAACAAAACAGAATTAAGTGCAGAGTTAGAAACGGAAGAATTACAAACTCTGCATTCTAAAGATGAAAATTTGCCGAGTTGTCTAACGCCTTTAGAGGAGTTGTTCGATTTTAACGATGTGGCCAATAAACCAAAACTGGAACCTATAGAGACTGAAGTAGAGGATTGCAATATACACAGTGAGGAAAAACCAAAAATGATCAAACTGTCCAAAACTTTGCCAGCTCACATTAAACTCAAATACATAGAGCTGTTCAAAGAATTTTCTGATGTTTTTGCATGGAGTTACGAAGATCTTAAATCCTATGACACTGAAATAATACAGCACAAAATCCCTCTTAAAGAAAACCAAAAACCATTTAAACAGAAACTGCGCAGAATAAACCCTGTCCAGTTGCCATTGGTTTAGAAGGAGATCATGAAAATGTATGAGGCTGGCATTATTGTCCCTATTAGATATTCTGAGTGGGTATCTAATCTAGTGTCTGTTAGGAAGAAGACTGGAGAAATCAGGCTTTGTATAGACTTTAGAGACTTAAACAAAGCTTCGTTAAAAGACAACTACCCTTTACCAAAAATGGATCACATTTTACAAAGGGTGGTGGGGTCTAAAAGGATTTCGTTGCTTGATGGATATTCAGGGTATAATCAGATTTTAGTTCACCCTGCTGATCAATTAAAGACAGCTTTCACTACTCCATGGGGCACTTTCATGTATGTGAAGATGCCTTTTGGTCTAATGAACGCTGGAGCAACCTTTCAGAGAGCCATGGACATAGCATTCTCGGAAGAATTGGGCTTCTTCATCATTATCTATCTAGATGATGTCACTGTGTTTTCAAAAACAGATGAAGAACATTTAGAACATTTGAGAAAAGTTTTTGAGAAGTGCAAAAGGTTTGGAATATCTTTAAACCCTAAGAAGACACTATTTGGTCTCCAAGAAGGTAAGCTTCTTGGACACATTATTTCAGAAGAAGGTATAAAGATAGATCCAAAGAGGATTGAGGCTATATTGCAAATCTCTCATCCTCAAAATATCAAAGAGTTACAATCTTTCATTGGAAAGATAAACTTTTTGAGAAGGTTCATCCCTAACCTAGTTGAGCTCCTTAGAAATATCACAAACATGTTGAAGAAGGAGCAAGGGATGAAATGGACCTTGGAAGCAAAGACATCCTTTAATCTGGTGAAACAAGCATTAACCAAAACACCGGTTCTCATAAGCCCTGATTTTTCAAAAGATTTTTATATCTTCTCGTTTGCATCAGAACATACCATTGCTGCTGTCCTTTTACAGAAAAATCCACAAGGACAAGAGCAGCCTATTGTATTCTTTAGCAAGGCATTGAGGGATGCCCCTTTGAAGTATAATATTATGGAAAAGCAAGCTTTTGCTTTGGTTAAAGCATTGAAAGACTTCAGAGTATACATCCTTCACTCACACATCATTGCCTTTTTCCCTAATTCAGTTGTTAAAGACATTCTAACACAGGACCCAGATGGTAAGAGAGGTAAGTGGATTGCTGTTATTCTCGAATATGATTTAGAGATAAAACGCACTAAACTCATCAAAGGCCAAGGTATAGCTAGATTAATGGCTGAATCCAATTTTGAAGTTCTTGATATTAATATGATTAATGCTTTGGACAGCCAAGAAGAATTCTCAACTCCCATTATTGAAAACCATTTTATGAATTCTCCTTGGTATGCTGATATCGTTTATGTTTTGCTGAATTTAAATACACCTCCTGGTTTGTCGAAAACAAAGGCAAGGTTCTTAAAACTGAAAGCAGTAAACTATTGCATTGTAGATAGGTGTCTTTATTGTAAAAATGCTAGCGGTATATTGCTTAAATGTTTGCCTGAGTTTGATGCAGAGAAGGTTAAGCAGGAATTTCATGAAGGAGAGTGTGGAGGCCATTTGTACTGGAAGTCAACAGCCAACAAAATTTTGAGGGCTGGTTTCTATTGGCCCACCCTTTTTCCTAATGTTCACAAAATGACAACTACTTGCCATAAATGCCAATTGTTTGAGGGCAAGAGAAAATTATTACCCCTTCCTCTGCATCCAATCACTGTTGAAGCTCCTTTTCAACAGTGGGGACTTGACTTCATAGGTGAAATCCATCCCTCATCTTCTTCCCAGCATAGATGGATCCTTACTGCCACAGACTATTTCACTAAATGGATAGAAGCCATTCCTTGTAGGCAAGCCAATGATTCGGTTATTATAAAGTTCATAGAAACCAATATCCTCTCCAGATTTGGCTGTCCTACCAAGATCATCACAGATAATGCAGCAGCGTTTGGATCAAAGAAAATGGTTGACTTCTGTCATAAATACCAGATAACACTAGGGCATTCCACAACCTATTACCCTCAAGGTAATGGACTTGCAGAATCTTCCAATAAAATCTTAGTGAACATAATCAAGACACTGTTGGAGGACAATAAAAAGTCTTGGCACACAAAGCTAGTCCATGCACTTTGGGCTGACAGATTAACTTTGAAGAAATCTATTGGCATGTCACCTTTTCAGCTTGTGTATGGTACAGATGCAATCTTTCCTAGTAGCCTTGGTGTACCAGTTATGAAGTTTATCCAAGAATTGCAGACTGAAGATAATGACATGATCAGAAGAATAAATCAGACCATTCATCTTCAGCAAATCAGAGAGGAAGTGTACAACAAAACATTGCAGAAACATGACAGCATTAAGAAGCTTTTTGACAGAAGAACAAAGGCCAGCAATTTCAATATTGGGGACAAAGTTTTAAAGTGGGACTCAAAGAGAGAAGATAAGGGAAAGCATGGTAAATTTGACAATATATGGCTTGGCCCTTACTTCATTCATTCAGTTGCTGGAAACAATGCATTCTTCTTACAAGAGCTGAATGGAACATAATTGTTTGGGGGTCCTGTCAATGGCAGGATGCTTAAGCATTATCTTTCTTAAAACCATTCTATGTTTTGAAGCCTTTTTCCCTTTTCCATTGTAAACATTTCATCCATCATTTCATTCAAAGTTATGAAAAATCAGAAAAATACAAAAACAAAGAAAGAAAGAAAAGAGGGCAGAAATGTAAACAAGAAAGGCAAAGCCCCATGCCAAAAAAGAGAAACAAATCTGAAAGTGTGCAAGCTTAAATGCCACTCCTGCAAAACACACTTCTAGTTAGTCAAAATGTTTAATCTTGACTAATTAGCTTTCAATTTTCTGCTGATAGAGTAGTGAATTTGATTTGCCAAACCGTTTAATCTTGGCTTATCAGTAGATAGATTAGGATAGAAATTAAGGTTCAAACAAACTCAAAATCTGAACCAAAGTTTCCAAAGAGAGATGACTCAAAACTGTTTTATTTTCTGAGTCATAAAAGAGGAAAAAATGGTTCTAATTTGCTCAAAATCTGAATCAGATATCAAGGAAGAGATAGCTCACAGAAAAAAAGAAAAATCATAGCTATGAGAAGAAGAGAGAAGGCCATAATAAGAAGCTTTCAGATCTTAAGCCTTCAATTTTTGATGTTAAATTTCCGCAAATAATAATCTATGTGCAGCTTGTTTTTATGCCATAGATCATAGCAAGTCGAACAGCTCAATCTTGACTTGACTATTTTTAAATTTCTGTTGTAGAATTTAGAGAATGAAAGTTTGTTGGACTGTTTAATCCCAACAGACAGTAGACTAGGTAGAGAAATATCTGAGCTCAACTGTTTAATCTGAGTTCAAGGAGAAATAAGGATTAGAAGTAGATTAGATTTCCTGCTTTCAAAAGAATAAAATGTTGTGAATATAGTTTGCCAATCCAAGTGCACTCTGATGAAGAAAAAATGCTAGATCTGTAGGATTGGGTAGATAGCAAGCTTGTTGATAAAGGTCCATTGCTTTCATGGCTGCCAAATATGTTTTTAGAGAAGATCATTCAATCACAGAAGGACAGCCCAATGGATGAGGCAACTAATCAGCCTCCCAGAAATCAAGTCTGAATTCTTGATGCCTTCAAGAAGGCACCATCCCCAAGTGGAGCCACTGGTAGCCACCTATAATATTTTGTTATACCAAAAGGTGGCTAAGATCTTTTTTGAGCCTCCAAGGAACAAATTTTATCACTAAAAATTTTTGGCTCTTGAAGACTCCTTGTAGGCCTCATGCCTTTGTCCAAAATCCTCATTTGCTGTCCCATGTTTATAGTCAGGAATTTCTGCTGATTCCAACTGAAAGACTGCTGAAAGATCGTCATTTCTCCTCTAGTCAAAACCTTTCATCTGCTCCCTTTTTTTCTACATCAAAACTACCTTGTTTTCATAAGTCCTCTTCTTTCCATTTATGAAAATTTCCCCTTTCATAGTTAAAAACTCACTTTTTAACTATTTCGGAACCCCCAAATCCATTAAAATCCTTGAAAATTTCTCATAAAAAATCAAAGTTTTATTGCTATGAACCTAAGCCCCTTGGGCTAAGTCCTAAACCACTTCCCCCCACATGCCCATGTGTTAAAACCAAACGCCAAAGCTTTTCGGCGCTAATCGCATCGCAAATATCCAAGGGTGCATAACTTTGAACCATTACAAAGCTCCGATTGCGATTAGCCTTTCATATAAAACCCCCTCCGATCAATATTTTCCTTTGTAAACCCAAAAACCCACTTTCCGAAAGTTTTAAATTAAAAACTTAAAATCACGTGATAAATATAAATGGGTTGATTGAAAAGAGCCGATCGCGCAATCGCAATCAGAAACAACACAAATGGGTTGATCGGAAAGACCAGGCTCAACGGCCCGATTGCGATTGGCCCTTGTCTGTATACGCCCCGGGCATATTACATTCCATATATCTGAAGGCCCCGCAGTCGGGCGCTTGTCCGCTTTATATATATATTCTTCCGCCCGATCCATAAAAACCTTTGATTATTCCAAAAGTTCGGGTTTCATAAAAATATACAAGGGTTTCTCCCCCGATCCATTCTCCACCGTTGATCTCATTATTGAATCAACGGTTATCGCTAAATCGCATCGCAATGTTTCAATCGCAATCGCAATGTCTCACTCCCGATTGCCGATCCCCGATTCAATCCTGACCGTTGATCTTGTTCTCAGATCGACGACCTGCGCTCAATCGCAAAGTTTCCTCTGATCGCAATCGCAGACCTTCCCGTCTCACTTCCGATTGCGATTCGCCGATTCCATCACAGCCGTCCATCTGTTTCACGATTCGACGACCATCGCACACCCTTGCGATCCCTCCGATTCATTCCTTGCCGTCGATCTAGTCCTCAGATCAACGGCCAGCGCTCAATCGCAAATGGCTCAATTGCAAAGTTTCAATCGCATATTGTTGTGTGACCTCCCCGATTGCGATCCTCCGATTAAATCTGGGCCGTCCATTTCCCGCCTATCCAACGGTCCTTATTCCCTCCGATCGCAAGTCTTACCGCCATTTCAAAACCCTCCGATTCACTTTCCGCCGTTGATCTGATCTGCAGATCAACGGCCAACACTTAATCGCATCGCTGCGTTTCAATCGCACGCACTTACCTACCACCCCCGATTGAGATCCTCCGATTAGACCTGGACCGTCCACGTGTCCAGATCAGACGGTCCAAAACCACCCCGCCTTATTTCTTCTCCCCGCTCTCCTTTGCTTGTTCTGCGCCGATCTCCACCGTTAGATATTTTTATCCGACGGCTATGCTCCTCCCCCGCCATCTGAAGCAGTTTAAACCTATTTCCGTAGGATTTCTTAACTATTTTTGTGTTTTGCAGGTGTTTTAATGATTTTCCATTATAGAATGAAGGAGAGCCGAGGGTTGGGAAAGACGTTTCCTGTGCCTTCGGGCTTTCTAAAAAGAACCATTCACGGGCTCTGTATCAAATAATGTATCGATGTTTCATCACTATTGATAACCTAAACGACCTCACGCGATACTTTGCTGTCAGCAGAATACTTGTTTTAATTCAAACACAATTAAAGTATCGGTTTTGAAGACGAGCACAACGGATGAAGATTGAAGACAATTTTATGGGGATTACGGCTAAGACGGTTATCAAAACCTAATCCCCAATCACGCTTCTAGGTTAAAGGAAAACCTAAGATGTTTTATACGACGGAAAGGTTTCCACCGCTTCAGGCGAGGCAAATTGATTCCTCGAGTTTGTTGAAAAGAGCCTGTCTCCTCAAACCATTTGAACGAGAGGCCGAAGTTATTGCTCGAAGGAATATCTACCTCCGGCATTGCCGAATTTATTTACGCAAGAAAACCAGGCATGATTTTTACGCGAGTTACTCCAAAACATACACGGAGCCTCAAAGTCAAAAAAAAAAGAAGCTCCTGAGAGCCGATATTTATTGTGAAACAGTTAATGTAGTGATCCACCTGTAAATTTTTCCCTCGAGCCTCTCAAAGGGCCGAGAAGTCTTCACTCTGCATTAATTATCCTTGAGATATTTTGTTAAAATCTCACCTCCTCATCTTCCTATAAGTACTTCTGCAGAAGATGAGAAATTGTTGGTTGCAAAACTTTGAAATACACTTGAGCTCGAGACTTCTATTTGTATATAGTGTTCACTGGCCCTTGAAGCTCTGTTTTTGCTAGAGTAGTTAGGTTGAATAGTGAAGATGATTGCTGAACTGAAACATTGGACTTGAAGATTGTAACTGGTTTGACATCAATATAAACGTTGTTTCTTGGGATCTTGGTCTTTATCACTGGTGAAGTGATTCTTTCTTTGTTAATCGTTTTCCTTCTATGTATGCCATATTGTTCATTTTCCCTCTGTAAAGAACAGTTTAAATAGGGTTAGGATTTTCTGTATAGCAGTAACCTTCTCTGGCTGAGAAATCTTTATCTTAATGTTTTCTTTAAACTTGTTTATTTAGGAATGATTCAATACGGTTTAAACAGTTTGGAATGCAGGCGTTCCCTCGTCCTTATGTTCCCTTAAACATTGTTCTTGAGTGTGATTTCCATTATTTTCTATTAAAAGTTAGACTAGAGAAAACATGGTTTTCCCTGGTTCCTAGATTCTTTTCTCCAAAAGCAGATTCTGGAAGTTTCCCTTGGTGTTGGCTGAAAGCAGACTAGGTTTCAAAGTACTTTATCTGATCTCAAGTTTACACTCTGTTTTCTCTCATATGTTTTCATACTTTTTGAAGGTAATTATGTGGATTACTGGATTGTTTTTCAATTAAGCTGCTCTAATACAAACTTGCCCAAGAGGTCAATGGTTATCCCTGCACTTGGTTGGTTTTGAACAGTGACTTAAGAGGATTTTCTTGTTTTTACTGACTATAAATCCCTTGTGAAATTATTATCAGTTTCCACCCCTCCAACACTTTATTGTTCCCATTCCATCATTTAAATCTCAATAATCTTGTGGTGTAGATGACTTGCCCCTTGGATCACTCTTGATGTTGTTGCTCAATTAAAGCCCTGTTTTTACCCCATAGCCCAATGGACTAAAAACTAGCATTATATCTATCTTTACGCAAAAGCTTGTTCTATTTGCTTGCAACTTCTCACTTTTGAAACTTTTTGCACTTAGGACTTTCTCCTCAAGTAACATTTCATGCTCAACCATCCAAAACAAAACAAAACTCTTGGCCTTCATAACTAGCCTAATATCATTACCTTTAGCTTTTCAAAGACAATATCCATCTTTGTACATATTGGAGAGATCCCTCTTTGGATTCAGGAGGGATAGATCCTAAAATCCCAAAGTTGGTTGAAATGATGTTAACTCTGTGATTGGACTCTCCCAATCTTGCTAATAAATTACAGAGACCTAACACAGGTGAAGCATCGGCTTCACAGTTCGAGCTTGATTTTACTCTCATTTCATGCATGGCTAGCACAATAATGGGTTGCATGTGGTATCTAGACAGGAGTGCCTCGTTCCATATGACGGTGAATAGAGATCTCTTCAGTGACTTAGAGGAGAAGGACCTCCAACAGAGCATAGAGTTTGGAGATGATGAGAGGTATAATGCTACCAACATAGGTACAGTTACCTTTCAGAGGGAGAATGGCTCCCATCTCAAACTAGCAGATGTTTTGTATGTTCCAGGCCTAAGGAAGAGTCTTGTCTCCTTAGCGGTATTCGAAGACCGTGGTTATGAAGTGACGTTTAGAAAAGGAAAATTTTTCCTTAAACACATAGCCATGGGATAGGTGAAGAAGATTGGTTCAAGAGTCAAGAACCTGTATGCTCTCAAGGTTGAGGATGCATGCAAGGCTTTGAGGAGCAAAGTAGTGGTTAATGACTTGGTGGTTGAGAGGGAGAAATTATCTCTCAACATGCAGCCTTAGAAGCAGTCTCAGAAGGTTGTGGAGCAACCACAATTGGAGAAGCAGAGAAGAGATTGAATGGAAGAGTCCACTCAAGCAAAGACCTCTAGGAGGGAGAAATTTCTAGCCAGAAGGGAAGAGGGAGTACATGCAGCTATACCTCTAGGTATGAGGTGGAGCGATGTGCAGAATTAATCCCAAGAAGAAATTGGCTAGGATTCATTGAGATGATGTGTCTCATGGATCGAACCTGGATACAAGGAGCCCACAATACAATAATAACAGGAAGGATCAGTTATATTGATGTAGTCAGATGTCAGGAAGACAGAAATTAGAGTGACAGGTGTCAGATATTGGAGCTCAAATCAGAGTTGGCAGCGGTACAGAGTGCATGGATGTAGATGTCAACAACGTAGAGAGTCCAGTAGACATGTGTAGTAGGTACCAGTAGTCAGAAGAATCTGATGATAGATGCATTATATTGATTCAGCTGTTTGGAGGATATTCAGTTTCAGAAGTGTTGCATGTGTGAACAACACTAGAGAAGTGTTGTATGCAAGAGTTGTGTGTATGAACAACACTAGAGAATTGTTGCATGCAAGAAAATTCCAAAGGTACAAGATCGAGACAGATTGATTCCTTTCTTGTTGAGAGGGAGTGTTGAAATTTGCAATAAGAAACAGTGAAATTGGCATCGAGAAACAACATGACAGATGCATTATACTGATTCAATTGTTTGGAGGCTATTCAGGTTCAAAAGTGTTGCATTTGCGAACAACACTAGATAAGTGTTGCATGCAAGAGTTGCATGTTTCATGCAAGAACATTCCAAAGGTATCGGATAAGGACATATTGATTCCTTTCTTGTTGAGAGGGAGTGTTGAAATTTGCAACAAGAAACAGTGAAATTGGAATTGAGAAACAACGTGATAGCACACATACTAGTGTGGGACCACAGGTCACACAGTGATGGGTCCTAGCGATACATTAGTGTGCAAGCCAATTTATTTAATAAATTGGCAATGTGTCTAATTTAATTTTCCCCTAATTAAATTGGACAATAAGTTGTAATCTTATCTCATAAACACTTCTAATAGTTAACTGAATGTGATAGACTCAGTTAGCTCATGAATTTCGAGTTGAGGGTGATTGGTGAGGCATGCAGAGTGATTCTATTTGTTTTTTAGTCCAAGTTGTAGTTAGTGTATTAGTTTAATGCATGAGAAATCAGTTAACTCAATTAAGTGAGTTAAAGTCAGTCTAACTAGTTGTAATTGATTGTTGCACTAGTGAGAGGTCAAGTGAATTAAATCAAATTTAATTCACATGCAGTGATCTGTCAAGTGACTGATGATTTACTATTAATAGTTGCATGCATGTTAGTTCTGATGAAGACCCAGTTGAGGCAAAGGTTAGAGGGAAGTTAACTATCACTTGTATTTTCAGCAAACTATCCAAATGGAATTAAAACACCACAGGATTGCCCACGATACTTACGCAGTCAAGGAAGGCTGAAATTCCTAAAGAATAGGGATTGCATTCCACAGAGATTGCATGAGCAAGGAAGGCTGAAGACAGGCTAAGAATTGGCTAAGTGTTGGCTCAATTTTGTCTGGATCAGTGTGAGACAATTGTGAGAGTGCAAGAGATTCTTGTGAGAAGAGTGCGTTATAATTTTTTCATGATTCGCTGGTGAAAATACAATAGAAGATAGAGGGGTTTTGAGCAGTAAGCTTTCCCCGAGAAAATATTTGTGTTATGGTTTAATTTGCTTCTTTCTTTACTTGTTGTGATTAGTGATCGTGTTTATTTTCCGCAATTGGTTTGTAGAAGGATTCAATATCTTGCTTTAGCATATCGCATGATCGAATTGAATCCATTCGTATACATATTGTTTGTATAATTTTTACAACCTCTTCCTCCATCCATTGCCTAGGGAGTATTGTTGGCCAAAAAATCTTTACTTTTTGAGGAAAAAGACACCTTGATGTTGAAATGTGCTATTCAAAACTTAAAAAATTTATCTACTTTTACTCAATTTAAGGGATCCCAATTTAGGATTCAAATTATTGAAGAAGCCATAAACAAGGAAATGCCATGGGATTTTTTTGATGGTGCCTCTAATGGAACACCCCTTAGGGGAGGGGATGGAGGAAATTTACAACTTTCCGCCAACCATAATATTTCTTTTGAAGCTAGAATAAGCAATTAAACAAATAATTTCTTTGATCTAATGGCACTTAAATTTATGCTAATGTTGGCATAAGACAAAGGAGTTACTCAAATTCAAGTTTTTTGCAATTCCCTTATTACTAGACAATGGGTAAAAGAATAATTCACTCTAAGGAACTTCACTATGCAACCTTTATTTCTTAACATTCAACCAAGATTCTCTCATATCACCTCTACACATGTTCATAAACAAATTTGCAAATTTGCATCCAACTATCTTTGCAATTTGTGTGCAGATGAGGCTAGAAGGACCACATTGTTCACAAACATGAGGAAGAAATCAAGATATGGTTTAGAAGGAAACCGTCATCGTCCTGGTTGTGCTCATACAAGAAGGACTCCAACTCATCAATATAGATCCCAAATAGTGTGAGGGATGAGGGCCAACCTATTTTACCTCAATAGTCTCTAGAATAAAACCTCCCTAGGGATAGAGTTAAAATATTTTTGAAATTGTACAAAAAATAATAAACTTTTTAAGAGTGATGTTGGTCTTCCTCAATAGTGGTCTTGAGTGTAAAATTGTGATCCATATTATGGTGCTTAGGTCAGAATTCAACTTATCCTCTACCTCTAAGTTTCCTTCTTAAGCTCCTAGAGAGTTTTAGGTGGAGGGATGTAACATAGAGCTTTGAGAATGTGTGTCCCACCATGATAATCCTAGAATTATTGAGATCTAAATTGGGGCCTGATTTCTGTATTAGGTGAATGATGTGTCATGATCATGGTGATGGTAAACTTGTATAGATGATAAGGTTGAAAAAATCAGTCGAGTAAGGAATTAAAGAATGAAGACTGTGCTTAAATAACTCTACCCAAAAACCATCCTCATCTGCTACTCTGTTGTTTTTCATCACCCAAATTTCCTCTTTAATGTCATTGTCAAAGAATAAGAAGAGTGAAGAGGGAGAAGAGGCAACTTGAATATGGGGCAAACCTAGGATGCCAAAGGTAGTGAATACATGGGAGAAAATGGTTATTGTTGTCTTCTCTTAGAATGAAAGAGGTTTTTATTGTGGCATAAGATACAATGATAAAAAGATTTAAGTTTGGAGTAGGAGGGGTGAGTATGGGAGAATGCATACTCAAGTTAGCGATGGAGAGCTTTACATTCCTATTCATACCATCGATTCATATTGAAAGTGTTCCTTTTTTTTTTGGAGGTTTAAGAGGGTTGGGTGAATTAAGAGTAGGATTTGATGGCTACATCCCAAATGATGGATGAGAGGTAGTTGTACTTGGTAGATGCAAAATCTAGTAGGGAGAACCAGGTTACAAAGGGGACCATCTAGTGGAGGTGGGTAGATAATATTTTTGGGTCCCCCTCATCGAAATGGAAAGTACTATGACATAGGCACTTAGGGGGATGTGTGATAATAAGTGGGGTGTTATCCTGGAGAGAGAAGGAAATAAGAAGATGGTCGACTAGGGGGATGGGAGAAACATAGAAGTGAGGAATAAAAGGAAGGATATTTTGAAAATAAAGGATATATTTAACAACACTCACTCCTGTGCCATGAAGCCAACATGCGAAATAAAATTTTTATAGGAAGTGAAAGAGCCCATTGAGAATCAATAGCTCTTTAGCTTTCCCTAAGTTCCAAAGATGTTGACCATAGATTGTGAGGGGCCATAAAGCATCATCAAACATCTAGTGAAGCCCCACTCACTCTGGATCTATCTCCTATATGCAAAATACATCCTCTAACTGATTATGGAGAGGCATTTAGAGGAATATAGTGTGACAACTGAAGTCACCTAGAAGGATAACCTCCCTAATTGTTGAATTTTTGGTATACAAATCAATAAAGGGGCATTTTTCAGGCTCATTATGAATAACATATGATGAAGAAGCTAGAGAGAAATAATAAACAACAATGTAAATGTCTCTCAGGAGAGGGTAAATAGCTCAAACCTTAACCCAAATAATTTTGGAAAACTCATCCGTGGCCACCAAATAAATCATTCTCTGAAGGGAATCTCTAAAAAAACAAGAAACTCCACTTGAATCTCTAGTACCACTTGAGCTACTTGTCTCTTGTTTATATGTTGAAAATTTATGGTACCTTTTAATGTCTAGGAGAGGCCAAGTAAGGTTCTTATGTGTCTTGCTAACGAATAAAATACTTAAAAAACTCAAAGCATCACATAATAGAGCTAATGATGACCAACTACCCATTTCCATTCCAATAAGTGATGGAAATGGATATGCCATGTTTCCCCTCCCAATGTTCCCATCATTTGGAATCCGTAAAACATGGCTTCCACCTAAATGAAAAAAGAATCCTTGATGATTGCTTTGAGTTTCTTGATGAATTCCCATTTCTTTTCCTATCATGGTACTATAACCAGTTACTTGGAGCATTTGAGCTTGATAACTTGTAATTTTTTTTTCAAAAGAAAAATCACAATTTAATTCAAAAGAAAAAAATTACCTTTTGTAGATGCTAAAAAGAATTCAATAAAACCAACCATTACTTGGTACCCAAAAAAAAATGCCAAAAAGAAGAGAAAACAAAACAATAAAAAACATTAAACTACACTTTCCTACCCTTCTTTTTCTCCACTTTTCGCCAACCACCAAAGTTGCAAATGGTAGTTACACTAACCATTTGATTCTTTTCCATGATTACAGGGATTTCTTTATCAAAGTATGAACTATATGTTGCATGAGCCCTTTTTGTGCTACCCGCCTCTCTTTCAGAGGTAGAATCCTCATTCTACTGCTGAGGAGATGTAGATGTTTCTACCTTGGGCAAAATTGGAACCATCAATCCTACCTGCTCAGGCCCCTCTTCTCTATGGCTTCTTGGGAATTATGTTAAAAAATATTTGAAGTCTTATCTAGAGTTTCTTCCTCACCTGCTTCAACTTCATGCGGATCTGAGAAATTCCAACCCTTTGGCTTTTGGGCTTATCTCTTTTTATTATTATTTTGGGTTATTTCTTTGCCTTAGAACACGAGTTTTGTAAATGAATAGTTTGAAGACAAATATGAAATCTGAATGTCGTATTTTCAAAGTCTAGAGGATGAGACCACTGAATATTATTATGAATTAAACTAATACGGTCTAGTAAACCTTTGCTATGCTCTACCTCTACACATATCCTAGCGAAAGTAAAAATTTCTTTTGTGACTTTGTTCGCATCCACCTTCAAGAAATCCCTAAATGAATTACAGATTTCTTCTAACACTTTATGATGCCAAAAATGCACAATGAGATTATGTAACTTGACCCACACTTGACATTTTTGAAACCACCATGTTGTTAGCATCAAAATTCAGGAACGATGGGATCATAAAGAGACCCCCACTACCCCATAACCATGGTCCCTCTTTTAAAACATAATCCAATTCGTTTAATGTATCAAATTTAACAACAAAAAAACCCCTAGAACATAAGTGAATATCACAATTTTCCGCCCATGTGGAGAAAACTCACTGATGTAGGTCCTCTATCTTGGGCCATAAACAATTAAATATGCATAGAACTGCTCTAGAATCAAATTCAGAATAGAGCTCATTTACCTATGGCAAGTTTACTGTCAAAGCTAGCACTTGATTCATCTGTTCCACAATATAGAGACGAGGAGTATAGAGGAGGTGCTCTGAATTTTTATGAGAATTGAACCTTCCTTTTACTGGATCCTTGAAAGAAGCTGAACCTTTAGTATTACTACATCCATGACAACCTCCACATAATCTTGAGTTTAGGAAGATAGTTGAATCATGTTCAATGCCAATCCTTCAGATTGATGCCCTCTTTCATTGATTTCCTTGCATAAATCAGCCTTTGAACATTTGTTGGAATATCCAAATTTTCTTGAATCATTTGTGCTCAAAATATTCTACCAAATCCCCCACCCAAACCTTCATGGTTATTGATTTCCCAACTAGGGTTTTAATAAAGATTTGAAACTGATCTCTCACAACCAGATCTGGGTTCTGACAGTCAGGTTGCTTCATTGTTTTTGCTATCTCTAGCAACTTTGAGAATTGAGAGGAGCTCCATATGAACTCTTCCAGATCTGTAAAAAAACGTCGCTTCCAAAAAAAATTCGACGATAATACTAATACATCGTTATTGATGAGAGGTTGATCCAATAATTGCCTCCATAGATCGACGAAGGGCAAACACCCTTGCCGCCAATCTGGCCCTAACTGATATCGAAGCCAAGATAGGGGTCTGAGAGCAATCTCAAACTGCAGATCCCATCGGTGCAGATGCTCAAAACCAGGATTGCGACGTAAAAATCCCCAACCATTACCTCCGACATCAATAAAAAACATGACATCAAAGATCTAGAAGAATAAGCGATGAGTCTGACCAACATAAGGCCTTAAAGTCTACGATTGACACAAAAAAAAAACCAGTTCCAACAATTAAAAACATTGTTGACAAGAGGATCGATCTAGCATATTGATAACGAAAACAACATTGATCTCCCATCTACCCGTACAGAGAGATTGTAAGTTGCAAACAACGAGATCTGCATGACACCGGTTAAAATAAAATAACTCAAGGCCAAATCGGTAACCCGTATTTGAACAAGATTTGGACTCGAGACAAATGGAGAAACCCATTTTACTCACTGCATGCATAGATCTGGACAAAGGAAATTTCCTTCGTGAACACCAAGATCAGACCTGCGCACCATTGCAGAGGTCCTGCAAATCTTGACGCAGACGAAAACCCTAGATGAGCTCATTTTCACCCTCGTTCGACATATCTTATTAAACATATATATCCGACAACTTGTACTCTTGTGAGATATTCATCAAGGAAAATATTACTAGGTAGAGAAAAAAAATTTCATTTAGATCTAATCTTACTTGAAGTCAATTATATATAGAGCTGAACTAGACAAAAAGAGTGGAGTTAGACCCAATCCAACCCTTATCAAAGGTCACATTAGGGAGATTCACATTATCTCTAAGGAATAAGGTCCTAACCACCATAGGGTGTGAGGATGGAAGAGTTAAAGGGATTCCTCTCACCTTAAGGTTCGATTCCAGTACATTCCTCCATGAATTAAACTTGTACCACCTCCTCAAAAGCTACTAGAGTTCGGGGCGTCTTTATCCCCTCCTTTAAGTACTTGTGCTCATGAGTTCATATGAGTTTTCATTTTATGTTTAAAGGTGTCTTATTGAGATTTGATCACCTCTGGTTTGTTCTTAAGATTGAGAATTTATGTGTGTAATTGCTAGGGGGTGGTGGAGGGCATATTAAATATTAATGTAATTTAGCTGTTGCTTTAATGCTTATATGTTTTACCATTTAATTTTTTCTACTTTATTTGTGAGTTCACCGATCTTTTTTTTTGTAATGGCAAATTTTTTGATTTGATGAGTTCTAATATCCTTATTAGTTCCTAAATCATCATGTTACCACCATCATCTTGTTAACATGCATAAAAATTTCTCCTACAACATGGGAGATATCACATGATTAGGTCCCGATTGGAACCCTTTTCATTTTGTGTGGTGATACTTGTTACAATGTAGGCCCGGTTTCCTCTACTAATCTAACCTAAACAAATGATTAAAAAAATCTAAACTAGGGAATATATATGAGATAAATTATTTACAATAAAATTTATCTATTTTATACAAACTGTTGGTGTTTAAAATGGGCATATGTTATCCAATCAACAAGGAAAAGGGGGAAATATTACCCAAATGAAGTCATTTAAGCCTTCTACAATTGTATGGGGCAGTAAACTTTTTGATTGATATGTGGGATCAGTCAACCAGTTGAGAAATTTGTACCCCTGGTAAGAGAGCTTTCAACAAATTATGTGTGTGTGTGTGTGTTTAAAGGTTTATTTGCATGCAATATCTATTATAATTTTATAGGAAAAATAAAGTTATCTTAGGAGTGAGAGCAAGTCTCAAAACTAACAATTGAATATCATGAAGTGAAAATTTGATACATTCAAAGACTCATAATTAATATAAATTCTTAAAATAACTTAATGAATCATTTACATATTTCATTTTAAAATAAAAGAAATAAAATAATGCATTCTAATAATTGGTTTCACGAAGTAATTCAATGAATGAAAGTGTGTGAAAATGGAAAATAAATATGCATATAAGAAAATTACAAAACATACAATAATCCATGTACAAAGATATTCACTATATTAATTCCTAGGTCTTCAAAAATTCAACACCAATTTCTAATTAAAAGTACTAGTTTTTTTTGTAGTCCTAATAATTTCCAACCACTTCTCCAACGAATAAAATTGTACAAATAACAAAAATAAAATAAGAGATAAACGATATGTTCTTTAAAAATAGAAGAATTGTGTGAGAGGCTTATTTTTCAATGAGAAGGAAACAAACTCTTTCGTTGATCTAAATGTGGATGATTTTCTTATTTTGACTGTTGCTAATGTTCCTCCATTTGATGTGATAATTGTCCCGTATCTTCTGTTGATTGTGAGAGATATGTTTCCCTTTCTTTCTCCTTGTTGTATTTGGACCATTGTTTGTATTTATCATATATATGAGGTAAATAGATAAGAATTATATTTTTCAAGCTAATATGGAACTGACCAGTACATTTCACGAGATATCTTTTCTCGCGTTTGTATTTAGAATATAATTTGAAAATTAACTTCATACATTCATATGGAAATTGGAAGAATTTATGAATATCATTATTATTCCAGTTAGTAGTTTTCTATATTTCACTATTATTGGCTTATTTATTATCACTAATCATCTCAGTGCAAATATTCAAATGTAATACTTCCTTGATTCATCTTAGAAGAGGCATATTTAAATTTTCAATGATATCTAATGCGCTATCCCAAATGGAATCACACCAGTCAAAATATTCCTTGATCCATTATTTAATGATGAGGTAGTTGGATTTCCTTTGATCTAGCAATATTTACATCATTCTCTTATCTTCCTTAGATAATTTACCCAAAACTTCATATTTTTCCTTGTTTTTCCACATGACAATTTTGTCAAATTGATCTAGTAGCACACCATCATCTTCCATCTGAACATCAACTTGATCTATGAAGGTTATCAAATCATGATAAAGATTATGAATTTTGTTTAATTGGATGAAGAGTTTTAACTCAACTTGTTTGCATTGATCACTAATAATAATAGCTTGATCTTTGAATACCTTCAATACTACAGGTTCTTCCTTTAATTGGTTTATTTTTTCTTATAAAAAAGTAATACGAGCTTGAAAAAATATAGAAACCATTTTAGCGTTGATCTCAAACTCTTCTTTAATATCTCGATTTCTCTATCTTGAACCTATCTCATATCTTCCATTTCTTTAGCATGCCTACTTTCAATTTCAACATTTTTTTCCTGTACTGCTCTTCTGCTTCATACTTTTCATTTCGCTGCTTTTCTTATACCTCTATCATGGCCATGGAAAAACCTTCTTGTAACATGGTGGCATGGGAATGCCATTTTTTCTCATGGAAATTTTGTCATATGGAAATTTGGTCTGCAATTTATTGATATTACTTTGGTTCTTATCTAATTCCTCAGATAGTTCTTTCATTGACCATTGATTAATTGAAGCAAAATCCCCAAGAGCCGATGTTGTTTCCATGGCTCTGTCTTTAGGGTTACATGTTACTTGCTAAGCCATTATTGATGAAATGTCAATTATAGATGGATCAAGTTTTTTTTCCTTTATCTTTTGACAATTGATTTGGATTGTGAACTAAAAAAATAATCTCCAAGAGACACCACTGTCTCTTTCATTAGTTCCACTTCATCAATGTGTCTGAAGAGAGAAGAAAAAAATGCAGAATTGGTTCTATTAGCCCCCTATAATTAACCTCTAGGTTGAAAAAAGGAATCACAGGGGTAACCACAAACCTCTTGTAGGCTAAGGTCCAACCCCCCTAGCCTTGGAGAGGGATCTCTCAATATCTTGTGCTACCAATCACCTAGGGGACTCATAGGATCTGAGTTTTAGGATGGATATGCTGATCATATGTTTGGTTTTATTTTTGAAGGTGGGTACAAAGGGCAAGAACTACTTTGGATCAGAGTTAAAAATCCAAATGAATAAGGGATATAATGCAATTTGCAATAGGGGCAAGATAGACAGACTTACTGGCGATTAATCAAAGTTCGCAGTAGTGGAGGGATGAGTGGGGTAGGAGAAAAAGTGACAAATTGAGCATCAAGCCTCAGATTAATTCAGATTTTCCATAGAAGAAAAATAACACATATGATCAGCTAAAATTAAACAAAGTAAATACATGAATTATGAAATAAAATTTCTTTCAAGCTGAGCATGAAGAACTTATAAAATATGAAACTATATTTTAGAAACAAATCTGAAAAGAAAATACATATGATTCACAAAGGGAAAACAAACCAATAAGCATGACAAAAGTATCCCTATGCAAACAACGTTCACCTTATTCTATTCATTTCGCAAAAAAATACATGCATACAAAATAGCCTTAGCCTCTCACAATTTAGACCCAACAAAACCCTTTTTTCATGTATTGTCCTCTTTAAATACAATAAGGAATTCGAAATTACCACTAGGTGGTCAAATTGACTACATGGAAATTAAAAAGACTAGACACAATCTATCTACAAAGAAGATCGAGACTATCCCAACTTAGAAACCTCATGATTTAAAACTTAAAGAAAAAAATTAGCAACATCATGTCTAGAAAATCATAATCTAGCTTATCCACACCTATCCGATCACTAACATACTTATAGAAGGTCCCAAAATACCAATATGCAAAAATAGGCCTGTCTGATATAGGTGCGCAATAGAAGTTGGACTATGCACTAATGTGGCTTGGAAAAACTGGGAAAGCTGAGTCCCAAAGTGACCCTTGTAACTGCCAAACTATAATACCTGTGTAAAAACTTAGAGAATTTCTTGTAGATGAACTTGTTTTTTAGAGAAACCTCTCTATGATCCTCAAATTCTTCCCAAGATCCTTAGAATATATTCCCCAAAATCATGACTAAAACAATAAATTGCATAGTCTGAAAAATAGGCTTTAAATATGCACTTGAATATTTCAATATATGACACTTGGACAGAAACTAAAGGGGGGCATTGTGATTTGGTCTGTTCTTGACAAAAATCTCTTTTTGTTTTCCAAAATTTTGTATAAATTTTAATACAATTATGTATTGCATGGATTCTCCTGATCTAAAAATTATATGACATTGTTAAATAGATAATCCTTCTACTAAATTCTTTGCGGAAATTTAATTTCCAATTGCAAACACATGAAGAAAGATCAATCACACATAACACAGATGTTTTTACCGGGAAAGCATAAAGCTAAAAACCCCACTATCATATATTATGTATATATCATGGATCATGAAAAAATCTCATACAAAAATCTAATCCAAGAGCTCTTAGTACAATATACAATCATCTCACACTGTCATACAAAAATTGGCAAATACATGCACCAATTTACTGCCTCCTAATAGCCTACCTCCATTGCGCAATCCCTGCTGATCACAATCCCTAAAGGAATGAGATATTGCCTCACCTTGACCATGCAATCCTCATTGGCATCTCCAATGTGAGTGTGGTTGCATGAGTGCACCCACTAATGTCACAACAGATAGTCAAACTGTCCCTTTCACCTATCTCTCAACTGGGTCTCCACTGGATTTGACATGCATGTAGTTAAGAGTAGTAAATCTTCAGTTGCATGTGAGATCACTCCATGTGAATTAATTTAATATTTAATTCACTGATCTCTCACTAGTGTATCTATAGTTACAACTAGTTACAACTAGCACAACTGAGTTTAACTCACTTAATTGAGTTAAAATACTTTACAACTCACATAAATACACATCCAACTCTGTTACAACTTTGTATCACTCAGTTACAATGAAGTCCACTTGGATGTCCCACCAACCAACCTTAGAACTCGTAATTCCTTTAGTCAACTGGTTTTCCACATCAGTTAACTGAAATCAAGTTCTTCAAGAGAATAGATTATTATTTATTGTCCAATTATTATTAAGAGATAATAATAACTGACATGCATTCTATTTTTAGACATGCAATCTATAAATAGAATTCGCCCATGCATTTAAAAATAGAAACTCATCTATAAATAGAATTTTCTCAACCATCTATAAATAGACTCCTGCTATAAATAGGCTCATCTGTGTAGGTGCTTAATTTTCACTAGGATCATCATCTTGTTGAATCTCAACACTCCCTCTCAAAAAGAAAGGGATTATCCTTCACCCTGATCCTGCCTCTATGGTATTCAAATTTGCTCGTGGTGAGCGCCTTCATCAGAATATCTACATCCTGATCCTCCGTAGGAATGTATTGAAGCAACATGATCTTTCGTTGCACATATGATGATACCAGATATCTATATTCTTATATATATCATGAAACAACATATTAATCGAGAGTTTAATGAAACTCTGATTATCACAATGAATCACTATAGGATCTAAATGAGAACCAAACAAACCAACCAGGATCTTTCTTATCTAGATAGCCTCACATGCAGCTTGACTTGCTACCATGTATTCTGCTTCCACTGAACTGAGTGCCACCGATATCTGTTTCTTGTTGTACCAAGAAAAAAATGTAGATCCAATACTGAAGACCCCTCTTGATGTGCTCTTTCTTTCTGTTGGGCTGCCCGCCCAATCTACATCCGTGAAGCCATGCAACTTCACCTCATCCGTCTGTCTGTACCATAAGCCATACTCAAATGTGCCCCTGAGATATCTCAGGACAGGCTTGCCCGCCTTCCAAAAGAGTTTGGTAGGCTTAACCATCGCTTGACTAAGCTAGTTCACCGCATAGCATATGTTTGGTCTTGTATTTACTAAATACATTAACAAACCCACTAACTATCGATAAACAATAGCATCCACTACCTCTCTAGATGTAGCATCCTCTTTCCTCCAGTTTCCTGGAAGAGGAGTATCCATGGGTTTGCAACCTTCCATGTAAAACTTACCCAGTATCTCCCTTGCATACTTTCCTTGAGACACAAAAATTTCACCATCTCCCTGCCATATTTCCAATCCAAGGAAATAGTGAAGGAGGCCCATATCCTTCATCTCAAACTCCTTTGCAAGGTCTTCCTTGCATGAGAGTATCAATTGCTCATCACCAGTCAGTATTAAATCATCAACATAAAGAAAAATGATTAAAATCTTACCCTCCACCATAATCTGGTATAGGTTTGCATCTGTATCACTCTTGGTGAAGCCAAGTCCAGTGAAATAACTGTCGATCAGAGTGTACCAAGCACGAGGTGCTTGCTTCAACCCATACAATGCTCTTTTGAGTTTGCACACATGCGACTTGCTGCTGAAGATCTCAAATCCTTCAAGCTACTCAATGTACACTTCTTCCTTAATGATACCATTAAGGAACACAGTCTTCACATCCATCTGATGAATGTGCCAACCCATCTGCGCTGAGAGAGAAAGGATGCTCCTCATGGAAGAATACCGTGCGAAAGGTGCAAAGGTTTCTTCATAATCACTACCCTAGATCTGTGAGAAGCCCCGAGCCACAAATCTAGCCTTGTATTTCTCAACGCTCCCATCAGTAGCTTGCTTTACCTTGTAGATCCATCTTGAACCTACCACTAATTTATCAACCGGCCTTGGAACAATTTCCCAAGCACTGTTTCTAACAATGGAGTCACACTCCTCCACCATTGCATCTACCCATGTGGGCTCCTACGCTGCTTCTTGAAAGGAAGATGGCCCAGTCACAATACATTTTCTCATGAGAGCCATGTATCTAGTGAATCGGTTAGGAGATTGTCTTTATCTGCGCTATGGCGTAGGGACTCCTACATTCTGTGCTGCATCAAGCTTCAGCCTCTTAGCTTCTGTGGTACAACTTCTACCAGTTTCGATGTTTGGCTCTGCATGAGTGGACTCTTCCACTCCATGAACCTCCTCCTGTGGCTGATCCACATCTAGAGACTCATCTTTGAGAACCAAAATTTCCTCCTCTACATGTAAGTCTAGCTCCCTCTCAAGCAACAACTTCGTGGATTTCTCCTCATTGAATTTATATCCCGTCACACCACAGTCATTCAAATGTTTGGCAAATACACACGATAATTATGGGGTGTTTCTATGTACCCCACAAATATCCCAACTTTAGCAGTCGGCTCCAGCTTCTTCCTAAAGTTCTTCGTCACATGCACATAAACAGATGAGCCAAAAATCTTAAAATGAGAAACATCCGGTTTCTTACCAGTAAAATCTTCTTCGGGTGTACTCATGAAAATTACTCTATGAGGACAATAGTTTTGCACATAAACCGTAGTGTTGCATGCTTCCGCCCACAAATGCATTGGCAGGCTTTGATCATACAACATCGCTCTTGCAACACCCACGATCATTCTATTCTTCCTCTTCGCGACCCCATTTTGCTATGGGTTATGAGGCGCTATGAGTTATCTTCGAATTCCTTATTTTATATAGAAGTATTTGAATTTGTTCGAGATGTATTCTCCACCATTATCGCTCCACAAAGCCTTCACTTGCTTTCCCGACTCTTTCTCAACCAATGCCTTAAACTCACAGAACTTTGAGAATGTTTGATCCTTCTTCTGCATGAATAAGATCCAACATTTACGAGAAAATTCATCAACAAAAATAACATAATACATGTGTTTTTGCTGTTGAAGAAACCAAGAATGGTCCACACACGTCTGTGTGAACTCTCTCTAGGATCACCGAAGCATGGTTCTCTTTTTCATGAAAGGTGGTATTTACAAAATTTCCATAGTAAATCCCTTGCACTGATCTAACTGCGCAAGTGTACCCTTGGGAAGTCCAGTAGAAATATGTTGCAAAATTTTCAGGGCGCCATGGTGAAGATAACCCAATCGCCTATGCCATAATTCACCCTCATCTCGGCTCACCACTTCTTATGCTTTGCCCACCATTGCAGCGCAGCCATCTACCTCTAGCTTGTAGAGATTCTTGACTTGAATCCCTATCCTATTGGCTTGACCCATTGTTTTATGTCGCAGGAAAGCTTTTCCATCATCGAAAACAACGTCATAGCCTCTGTCCTCCAACATCGCGACTGAGACAAAGTTTTTCTTCATACTTGGAACAAGCATAACATATTTCATTAGAAATGGTTTACCTAACTCCCTCTCAAAGGTAAAGGTACCAATGCCGGTCGCACTGTATCATCCATCATTGCCCATATCTATATGCATATGGAGATCTTTCTCCTCCAAGTCACTGAAAAGCTCCTTATCTCCCGTCATGTGGAAGGAAGCACCACTATCAAGATACCACACCGATCCATTGCGCTTAAAACCAAGCATGCGATCAAAGAGAAATAAAGTTCAAATTGCGAGGCAAGGGCCTCACCAGCTACAGCTCCAAAAACCTTCTTGTTCTTCTTTTTCTATGGGTAGTTAGTGGCAAGATGCCCATGTTCGTGATAGTGAGAACACTTCACCTTGGAAAAATCCAGCTTCTTGCCTTTAGGCTTAGATTTTGAGTGGAATTTATTCCCCTTCCCTTTCCTTGCCTTGGCAGCCAAAGCACAATCCTCTTCATCATCATGCTTTGATGAAGAGCCATCTCTAGTGTTCTGCCTGAACTCCTCCTGCACTAGATCCGACCACAATCGTTCCCAATCCGATAGTTTTTCCTGTCCATTGACAGAGTCTTGATAATTGTGCCAACTCTTAGGAAGTCCCAAGAGAGCCAAACTCACCAAATCATCATCAACAACCGTGATTCCCACACTCCCTAGTTCATCGCAACATTGGACAAACTTTGTGAGATACTTAGGAATATTTTCGCCCTTCTCCATCTTGATCTTTTTGAGTTTATCATTTAGCGCTAATTTCCTATGGTCGCTACTGCTTTGGAAAAGATCCGTCAAAGCCTTCCACGTCGTAAATGGAGTGGCATTCCTAGAAGGCTTGAGACAATATGGTCTCGCACACCTTCTAATATAATCCTTCTCATCTTCGATACTTTCTTTTGCCATGCGTCAAGTAATGTAGCATCGTCGAAGTGGGCTTAGGAAAATCATTGTCGATGAATTCCTTCAAGCCATTATCTTCAAGCACCGCCTCCATCCTATCCTTCCATGCAATGTAGTTCGAGCTACCCTCGAGTGCATACTCTAACCGCAAACTATTGAAAGCACTCAACTATCGCACCAAGAAATTATTGCAGCAAATTCGAATTGTTTCCACCAACAAACTCAACTACTGCTTCAATATTACAATCTTCTTTGCTCCGATACCATGTAGAAAATTTAATACAATTATGTATTTTCTGGATTCTCCTGATCTAAAAATTATATGCCATTGTTAAATACATAATCCTTCTACTAAATTCTTTGTGGAAATTTAATCGCCAATTGCAAACACATGAAGAAAGATCAATCACACATAACACAGATGTTTTTACCGAGAAAGCATAAAGCTAAAAACCCCACTATCATATATTATGTATATATCATGGATCATGAAAAAATCTCATAAAAAACTCTAATCCAAAGCTCTTAGTACAATATACATTCGTCTCACACTGTCATATAAAAATTGGCAAATACATGCGCCAATTTACTGCCTCCTGACAGCCTGCCTCCACTGCACAATCCTTGCCAATCACAATCCTTGAATGAATGAGATCTTGCCTTGCATTGATTACGCAATCCTCATTGGCATCTCCAATGTGTGTGTGGTTGAATGAGTGCACCCACTAATGTCACAACAGATGGTCAAACTGTCCCTTTCACCTATCTCTCAACTCGGTCTCCACTGGATCTGACATGCATGTAGTTAACAGTAGAAAATATTCAGTTGCATGTGAGATCACTCCATGTGAATTAATTTAATATTTAATTCACTGATCTCTCACTAGTGTATCTTTAGTTACAACTAGTTACAACTAGCACAACTGAGTTTAACTCACTTAACTGAGTTAAACTACTTTACAACTCATATAAGTACACATCCAACTCTGTTACAACTTTGTATCACTCAGTTACAACGAATTCCACTTGCATGTCCCACCAACCAACCTTAGAGCTCATAATTCCTTCAGTCAACTGGTTTGCCACATTAGTTAACTGAAATCAAGTGCTTCAAGAGAATATATTATTATTTGTTGTCCAATTATTCTTAAGAGATAATAATAACCAACATGCATTCTATTCTAAGACATGAGATCTATAAATAGACTTCACCCATGCATCAAAAAATAGAAACTCATCTATAAATGGAATTTTCTCAACCATCTATAAATAGACTCTCGCTATAAATAGACTTTGCTCAACATTTTAAGAATAGTCATACACCTAAAAATAGCCTGCAGGCCCCACCTAGTGTAGGTTCTTAATTTTCACTAGGATCATCATCTTGTTGAATCTCAACAAATTCATCTCCATGTGGCCAGAAACAACTTTTGAAAATGATGGCTAAAATAGTAAGTTTTGCAGCAAATTCATAGCAAGTCCAAGTAGCCCTCCATGCTCTGTATGGTTGCACACCTCCTCCGGAAAAATGGATCAAATGGGTAGGCTTGAAATGTCTGTGTGATGGTGTAGAAATCTTGAAGTAGGCTATCCAATGCTCTTAGACCTCCTAGATGGCTGATACCCACTTGCACAACAGTTGAGGAACATAATTTAAACTCTAAGCTTGTGATGAACTTTTTCTGCTTCAAACTGATTGGGAATGACGACCTAACACCCAAATTCGCCTTATAATACCCTAGCATGCTTCAAGCCTTCAAAACCTTCATCATTTTACCAAAACATGACGCCATGCAAATTGCATAGCAGGCTCTTGCTGTGAAAGTTCATTCTTTAGAAAAATTCATCAAAATAGAGCATATAGGCAAAATTTTAAAATGGAAAAGCTCAACCTCCACTTCAACCTTGTCACTTTTGTCTTTCACCTTTAGCTTTCTCTAGGGCTCGAATTTCATTTCAGGTGAGGGAGAAATGAGGGGTGTTTTAGGGAATTTTGAGTTTTATGCCACCACAAGTCCTCTCATGTCATGATGTTGAAGTTTGAAATCATGGAGGTATGAGAAGTATAAAATACTAACAAACCCATGGCATGAACCCCCATGGAATTTTATACTTTTACAAATTATAAATAGGGCTAAATACCCCCTTCATGACCCATGTATTTAGAAGCATTTGACTATATTTGACCTCTTTACACAAGGGAATCTTTAGACTATGACACATAGTGACTCATAGGCTAAATTGACAAACAAACCCCCAAGATGAATAGTAAGAGGAAAACACACTTTGATTCCTAGACTATAGGACCCTAACTGGTTGCCAAAGGAGTCATGACAAGTCCTGGAGAAATTACCTCAGTTATTTGTGTAGAGGAAAATTTGGCCAAAGTTTCTTAGAATTCCTATGTAATAACTCTGTGATTCCATTGAGTGCCATTTGATTAGCTATTTCTCTTATTGCAAGTATTTTAGGAATAAATTTGGGAAGCACATGAGGACCAACTTCACATCCATAATTTTTTTAATTAGAGAAATTTTCTTCTACAAACTAGTCTCTAATACCTTATAATCTTGATTGTATTTCTTTGCTTATTCTAGGTGGGGACTTCTAAAAAAGAATATGATAAAAATATAGCATGATACTATTACAAATATCATAGAAATGATTCTTATATTGGCTTTCTTAGAGTATAGATCTAAACTGTTGAATGGGATGATCACTGAAAGACTAGTTCCAATTTATCAATGGAAAGGGACCTAAAGATACTACAATATCCATGATAAAAGCCAACATATAAAAACCTTGACCGAATCTTGGTGGAGATGATTGTGACAATTTGATGGCATTTGATAGCTTTTGTGAAAATATATCTGCCCAATTGAACCTCTTAGAATGGTTTATAATACCATAGACCAGGGGTACCCATTCTAGCTTGAAATGTTCTGAATTTGATTCTCCATGAAGTATAGCTAACATTTTAACCATACATGTGTAAGGGTTCTTAAATTGCCCAACTGGGTAGAATTAGTTGACCTAGTCTTTAAAGTCACAAAATCTTCTATCCTTTCCTTTATGCATCCAACCACATTTTTTTGTTCCCTTAATACCTTTTGCTAAAAATAAATCATGTATTCTTTATTAAGATAAACTTTAGTAGGACTCAATTTGTACATTGATTGTAAAACTTCAAGCTTCCATAAAGCTATAACTTTGTTGGAATGATTTACTATTGAACATATTTGAATATGAGCATAATATATGATCCAACTTGCCATATCATAATAAGGAAACATAGTTGGTATAATTGCAATCTTATGCAATTAGTTTTTCTTAATGAGTCTAAAATTATCTAAATAAGAGGTAAAATATTCATCTGAGCCACTTCCTTTTGTGTTTATACATCCACCATTTTCAAAGAATTTATACATCTCATCCCATGACATGGTTCTTGCAGATTGGGTCTTGAATGTAGTATTAAAGAAAATTTTTGAATCCATGTTCTTTTCTTCATATGGTTCAACTTTTAGTTCAATCACTTTCAACTCGACTTTGATATTTTGAAAAATACGCTAAATGACCTTTGATCTCCTTTACAAAATATTATAACTATGCAAGAGACAACAAAAATTCTGAAGCAAACAAATGTATTCATCTAGAATAAAAATAACTTTTTAACTTTTAATAATACTTACAAGAAAAAATGACAACTATCCGCCAACAAAGTTTCTTTATAAAAACTCAAACTATTTTCAAACACAAGTAACACAACAAATTCTAAGTAGTAAATTTTATCCACAACATGAAGGTTTCTATGAGTTTCTTTTGCAATAACATGTTGAAAATCCAAAAATTCTCTAAGTACACACGTTCTTTTTTTTGGCACTGAACAAATGTTAAGGACCATCGTGAGTGAATTAATTACCTACCGAATTGTCTTTTCTGGAGGGAAATCCATAAATATGGGCATATGTGGTGTGAGGATTGTTTTATTAATGCCATCAATCAATTTGGGTCCAATGTTGGATATGCTTTGATATGCTTTGTAAAATAAGTAAAAATTAATTAAAACAATTTTTATTTTTTTTGAAAATCCTTAAATCTGGGCATTTAGATATTTTTGGATTAGATAAAGGACATATTCTTAAAATAAAATCAAAGGATATTAGTTAAAATTCATAATTAGAAAAATTTTTGCAAAAAAAACTATTAGATATCATTTTTGGGATTCTTCTGTATTAAAAAACACTATATTTTTTATTTCTAGTTTTTAAATATCGAATTTCCAGTATATCCGAGACTTTAGGGTGAAAATAAGGATGTATCTTTAGATATTGGATTCTCAATATGAATGGAAAAATAAAAACAACCAAAAATTCCAAAAAACTTAATTAAATAAATAGAACAAAAACTTTATTAGAATAATATCCTGGAATCCGGGATATCCGAGGTCTGTAACAAGTATGAACAGATGACCTTGGGCTGGATATAAAATTGAAGAAAAAACAAATAAATGAAAGGATACACAAATAAATAAATTGGTCGACATTAAATCCAGATGATCCAAGTATCCCATAGTCTAAGGTAGAAGCAATATTGAACCTTTTGTTTTATCTCAGATTCTGGATACAAACCAAAGAATAACTAAATTTTTTGAAAAAATTGAACAAATAAAAATTTATTAGGAAGATATCCAGGAATTTGGGATAACCGGGTGTGCGTTAAAGTACAACATGACAAACTAACCAGATATCCAACCCAGATATCCATATTAAAAGAAATTGGAGTTTTTGATGAAGTATTTACATGGCAATGAAGTCAGATACCCAGATATTTGGATTAAAGATCATCTGGGTTTTTATGAATCCGAGTTTTTATTATGAATATTTTATAAAGATATAAACAAATCAAGTATTTATGGAAAATAAAAAAATTAATCAAAGCTGAAATTTTCTAAAAGGTACATATTTTATTAAAATAAAATGGGGATTGTTGTAGACCCAAAAACACATTTGAAAAATTATATGTATTTGAGTTTGAAATCCCTATAACTACCTTAATGCTGGTGTCTTCCCTATTTGATGGATCCATCATATAGTTTATTCCCTCTACAAAAGGAGAAGGATGGATAATTTGTATTGGGGTTGTGCACAGAGGGCAGAGTGGTGAGCAGCTTACAAACATCTATGTCCTATAGTTGCGTTATCTTACCATAACATGCAACCCTTTTCCCGTTGTAAAGGTTTGAATGGAGGCAACTTGGAGCACTTGTAGGTTGAAGGAATGGGTGAGTTGGAACAAGCTAAAACCAATTGTGGGATCTTTCTCTCAAACCTATATTTCCCTATTTCTCTAGGTTTTAAATGAGTAAATCCATATAAAAATCATTAATAATTTACCTCAAATTTGAAAATTTCATTCTTCATAGGTGATAATGCCTCAAATATTGTGCAAGAAATATATGACGATCTTTGAAATTATGATCCCATGAAAGAAAACAATGCTTGGGAACTTGCAAGAAAATTCACAGACTATTGAGCTAGGGCACAAAGAAAAACTGTTAGACTGAGGGATGGGAAATATTGGATAGAAAGAACGTTGCTTGATTGGCCAATAGATAAATGAGTAGATAAATGAGGTTGAAAATGCTAGATGAGACTAAGAAGATTAGATCAGGGACATGAAAAATTAGGCCCAAGAAGGTTGGATGCGTGCCGTGAAAAATTCAGGTGATGTGAGTAGAGATTCGACAAGGTGCTGCTTGGGGATAGTCATGGTGCGACCAAATAAGTGTTGTTGTGAGCAAATGGAGCCCAAAAAAAAATAAAAAAATTCCATAAAATTCTTTGAGGATAAATAATCTTGATCTCAGAAAGAACCTTCATATGAAGATGCACCTCCTATTTTTGGGAACCATGATTAATCTCCTGAAACCTAGTATGATATCCCAAATAATAAAGAAAATATTTTATGGCTTATCACCCATGCTTTTGTTAAATAGATTGCACAACTTCCTATAGCTCCTTCGTTGCCCAGGAAGCTTGAAAATAAAATACTTGTAACTTGGTCCAATATAATTATTGACTTTGTTGAAGATTTGATAAAGGCCACTCTCCAAGAGATTCCTCAACTGTTGAACCAGATCCCACCGACTCCTTTGGACTCAACTTGTTCTTTTTCATTATCAAAGTTTGATGTTAATGAGAATACTTAAGTTATTGTAAATTCAATGGACGGTAACAAGAATTTCCCACCTACATGTATGTCAAAATGAGCATTGAACTTAATCAATCCCCTGTAGGACTTTCCAAAACATCCTTAAAGACTTTTACCCAAGAATTACCTAGAAAAATCATGCACACTTGATGATCACATAAAACATTTCCATCTATCTATAAAGCTTATGGATGTAGAACATAAAGATGTGGTCTATAATTTTTTTCTTTATACCTTTATAAACAAGGAATCCACTTATATCTTACCTGTCAAATATAGTAACGGTAGGAATGCATTTGAGAAATGTTTTATTAGTAGTTTTGGAGGAGAGACCACCATTGCTACCCTCAAATATTTAATCACCATTAAAATAAAATAGGAAAAAAAAAGATTTTAATTAGTGTTTTACCACAATCCTAAATAAATTCCTTGTTGATTCTAAGCCTCTTGAACCTTTGGTTGTGGAATACCATACTTCTACTCTGCATGCCTTAGTTTTCATGTCCATAAAGAGGGATGCCAAACCTACATTGGTATAAAACTTTGAAGATGAAAACAATGTAGAAAAAAATGATGTCTTTAGGGGGAAGTCTAGGAGGAGAAATCTAAAGATATTGGATAGAAACCTATGGCCTTAACCAAACATACAACAAAGAGCCAATAGACCTAGAGGGTGTTTTAAAATTAGTTAAAAACATGTATAATGAGGTGGTGGATTTAAATAGAAAGTATGAGAAAGTTTCTTCTAATCACAGGATTTTCAGTCATTTCCATAGAATTATGAATAACCAACCCAAGCCTCTTGAGAGAACCAATTTGAATCTTAACTTGGATGATTTTAGGATGGATAATTTTTACTCTTACATTCAAGTAATTCTTTTAGAGAAAACCTCTCCCTTTGTTGACGTGGTTTTTAGTGCACCCTAGTCAACAAGGGAGGAGTAGCCTAGACCGAAGCTCTTTAATAGTCCTAACTGTTTGGTGTAGCTACCCTCGACAAGTTTGAAGGCTCCATTAGCCTTTTGCCTCTTCCTCTGTCAAAGGAAAAGACAAGAGAGCTCCTACAACTATCCTAAATATATACAATGATACATATACAATGTAAATGAATTTATTAACTAATCTATACAAATGTACATATATACAAATTGAATGATGGCCAGAAACTGATGTATGAGGCATGGTCAATGAAGGATGAATTATATTAAACTAGTGGAGTAAAGAGTGTTGAAGTTGCAAATAGGGGTGTTATATCTAAATTATAAATGTTGAATATGGTCATAAATCAGTTACTAGAACAATAATCCCCTTCTGATCAACCAATCCAAGAGGTATAATATGAAGAGACATTAGATGAAGGATATGCTACCAAGGGGTCTACTATTTTTCTATGTGATTGGGTTTTGTATATCCGCACCCAAACCATTTTGAATTATCTCTAGGAGAGTATCAAGTGACATAGATTGCCCCCAACAACTACAACCTAAGGAGTAAAGGGAATGTTTATGAAACCGATATTCCTATTAAATAAAACCATGCTCCTAGAAAAGTCACACCCCCTACAATAACCTAGAAAAAATTTCATCACAATACAAAATTCCTCCCATCATCTCTTAGTCAAGTAATACCACAACAAAACCAAGCACACATTTTTTGGATTACAATGACATAAAATATATGAAGAAAATGAAAGTAACATTCCTCCATATAGATTTTTTAATCTTTTATCACAAAGAAAATTAATAATGAATACTTTTAAACCTATTTAATCTAAAATAAATTCAAATGCAACATTATAAACCACAACCAAATTTTTTGAAACCAAACAAGAGGATAAGGCTATAGAAAAATCCACCCTTAACATAGCCAGTGTTGGAATACATTCCAGATCTCAAGCTCCTCCTTTCCTCCTAACCTTCAAAATATTCAATTATAATGCACATAATTGTTTGATGGAATCATGTGCTTCATCTATCATTATTCCTTATTTTCTCTACCAAAATAATAAATTATATTGTCCCTGTTAAAATCACAATTAAAATTATCCAATTAGACACATCTGAGGTTAAGGTTATGGTGGAATTAAAATTTGTCATGATCATATTAGATTTAAACCCAAGGGTTCATCAAGTATTTGACATTATAGTTGTGGATATCCTAGAATAAAATGGTTTGTTTTTTAAAAGGGAATACACTCAAAGGTTGTAGGATTACTTTATTGTAACTAGTCTCACTTGTCACTATTATATATAGGAAGTACCAAACGAATTAAAGTGGATAGTGAAGCCCATATGAAAGACTCAACGATAGAATTTGAAAGTTGGAAGGAACTAATCAATTTTTCTAATTTAGTTTTGGGTAATTTTTTTTAGAAACTAATTGTGGTTACTATGCAATCATTAATCACCTTTTCTAGTATATACATAGTCTAAACTCCTTCATTTCACTTAGGATGATTGTGATATAATAGAAATAGACAATATTAGTTCAAATAACTTATATGTAGCCACTAACATATGGACCCTTTATTTTGATGGCTATAGGTCACAAGAGGGAGATGGAGTACGACACATATTAATCGATTTGAAGAAAATAAAAACCTTAATATCTTGTAAACTGGAATTTGAAAGCACCACAAGCCTTGGTTTAAGGTTCAATAAAGTTTGTTGATTTCAAGGTGAAATATTAAAATTATGTGGTGAGTTGGAAATCATTATATGAAAGGTAAGAAATACTATTCATTTCCTATCTTCTCACCTAAAGGGGTATCAAAACAAGGTATGGAATTTCATCAGTTCCTTTTATGCATTTAATATTGCCTCCATTCCTTTTTCTTGGAATGCGGCTTCTAATGCATTAGCTAATGTAGCATCAATGTTTTTCTCTTTAAATAACAAATTTGATATTAAATTAATTTTCAAGAGGATTGTATAAGAAAATATTACAAACTAGAGAGTATTCAATGATATTTCACAACTAATTGAGGTTCGCATTAATTAAGGTACTTGTTATGATACTCTTATAGATGATGAAGAACATGAGAAATATATACAAGAATGCAGGGGTGAGACTAAACACATTAGTGGAAATTTTGTATCGAAATATTTGTTAATTGTCGAAAAAAATGTTTGATCTTCAATCTAGATTCAGATCAACAATAAATGTAAAGACAAATAGTTCCACTAGGATGCACACATTACTCAATCCTAAAAAATAAAAAAATCATAATTGATTGATTTAGGGAATTATTATTTTGAGTTTGAAAAACATACATTTATCTAGTTATTTTCAAAGTATAGAGATGTATTTGCATGAACATATGAGGATTTGGAAACATATGACACATGGATTATTCAATGTGTTATCCTAATTAAGGAGGGTGCCAAATATTTTCAACATAAAACAATTAAAATTCATCCCACACTAGAGCCTTTAATAAAGAAGGAAATCAAGAAACTCTTGGATGCTAGGATCATTTTCAAAGTTAGACATTCAACATGGGTTTCAAATCTGGTACCCATGAGGAAACAATATGGTGAAATAAAATATGTGTAGATTTTATAAACCTTAACTAGGATTCTAACAAACATAACTATCTGGTTCTTGCAATGGAGAAAAAATTGTAGTTCATCATCAAATCAATTTTGTTCTCTCTGCTAGATGGGTAATCTGACTACAATCAAGTTCTTGTGGCCAATTTAGATAAATTAAAGACTATTTTTCACATGAAGTGGAGAATATTTTTTTAATGTTGAATGCCTTACGAGACCTATAAATGTGGGACAAGACTTCTAACATGCTATCATGATCCAGACTTATGTAGGAACACAATAAAATACATAAATACACATAAACGCTGAGATGCATACGAAATAAGACTTCATTTCATTAATATCACATAACTGAAATATGCTTACAGATACAATGGAAATAAACTAGCTAGGGCGCTGGTAGCTTATCTCTGAGAAGAGATGTGTTGGGAAAAATACTGAGAAGGGGGGGGGGGGGGGGTGAATCAATATTTAGGGCATACTCAAAAATTTTTACTTTTTCATGCTCTAAAATCCATACGCTACTTTACTGAACCAGACTCGCGTATATACGCGGATACCCTTCACAAAACTCACGTATGTACAGAGATATTGATATGCAATTAATTCTTTACTTAGATCCTTGCATTTATTCATTCATCAGATGTTTATATAGCAGTAGACATGTGCAGTAATAACAGAATAAATCATCACATATAAGCATCAAACATGAACACCAAGATTTTAGGTGGAAACCCAAGTCGGGAGAAAACCACCGCTGCCATTGTCTCAGCCTTCAATATTTTATTATAAAGAAAACATCTTACAACAATGTGCTGGTGTAGACTCATACCAGCACGCAGGCACTCACCTGCGCTCGTTTACTAGCCTCTCCTGGAAAGGAGCTATGACCCCGTGCTCTCGTTTACCAGCCACTCTGGAAGGGAGCTACAACCCCCTGACTGAAGGCTACAACCCTCAGCACCACCATGGACCACGTTTCATCAATTTTCACACTGGATCCAATATCTTCAATAGAACACAACTTGCAGGCCACTTTTCATCAAACTGATACTTATAAATTCAGACAACCCAGATCTGTAGAATACACCTTTAACAAATAGCAGTAACACAGCAGAATAGATCAGACATTTTATACTTCATACTTCAGCGAACCCTAGTTTTCATACGCGCTTTCCTTTCACTGATCCGACGTATATATCTTCAAACATTATAGAGCAGCATACTTCATCAAATCATATATTCAGTTCAGATTTTACCTTTTACTTCAGACAGATGTTCGCCTCATCTCCAATCTAAATATTCCATAAACAGATCTAGAAGATACAAATTCATTTCAGATCTAGATTCCCTTCTTCATCATTTTCTTCATAGGTGCATCACAGATTCAGATCTATCATCAAAATGTTACCCTTTCCATACAGACATACTTCAGAGTGAAGTATTCATTCAAACCCAGACACATGCACACACTTGCACAATGATTCTCTTCTCCTTATATAGATTTATCCTTTGTCAATACCATGAGCCAAAACCACATTACTTCCGATGGTATTCCTGGACGAGATCATATAGACAATCCATCGCTCAATACAATGGGTCAATACCATGGTAATGCCCCTAGGTATCATAGATTTTAGAGTGCAAAAGGCATACGCGACTTTGAGCGTGCGTATTCGCGTGTATACGCAACTTTGCCTCATAAAAAATGCGTATATGCTAACCCTGAATGTATACGCGGGTTCCCTTCACAAAAGTAGAGTATATACGCAGGTTGCCTTCACAAAAGTAGTGTATACATTGTGACATATTATATTTATCATTTTTCTGGCACTTACTGGAATTGTTTTCTCTGTCACATCTAAACTGATCTGTAGATACATCATTCTTACATATTTAGCACATAGGTTGCTTATCATAGGCAACTCATCAAGTAGGTTTCCATCAAGAAAAACTTCATCAAGTAGGTTGCCATCATCTTCATCAAGTGGGTTGCCATCAAGGACAACACTCTGCATCATATTGCCAACAATCTCCCCCTTTGGACTTGATGGCAACCACGATGGTGTTTGATCACCACAACAAATAGATACATGAAGCATAACCATTATTCAAATACCATGACATTCTTTCCCCTTATTCAAACACCATGTCACTCTCCCCCTTTGAAATCAAGGGAAAAGGGCGGATCAAAAACCAACACAAGGTTTTTCTCCTCATGTAGAAAGAAGAGAGTTGTAGATCTGATGTGCACTGAAGTTCATGCTCCCCCTGAGTTCATGCTGAAAGTTCAAACATATTTTTCAATGAAGTACAGGACTCTATGACCTTCCTATCACCAAAGACTCATACTTACATCAAATATCCAACCAAGTGGATTTACATATGAGACTCAAATACCCAACCAAGTGGGTTTAAAAATTTGAACAAGTCCTTACATGACTGAATATTACAATTTTTACATCATAGGTCTCAACATGACCTTTCCATCAAATTACAAATATGTCATTTCATGACCAATACCAGAAAGACCTCAAGAGAGAGATCATATTTCAGAACCATCATAATGCCAACAATGCATTATACTCAGCAAGGCTAATGCTCCCCCTGAAAAATGTACATCCAAGCATCCTTTCCATATGACGAAGGCTCCTCCTTAGCTTGTGTAACCTGAAGCTCTTTCAACAGCAAGTTATCAGCAACAATTTCTGCATGATCTGTCCTTATCTCTGAATCATAAGACTTCCATCTCATCCATGTGTGAAAGCAACGAAAACTCTTCAGCAAAAAGCAAACAGGGCTCGTTCATATTCTCATCATAAGAAACCATGTATCATTTCATCAACATTTAGAACTGAATAATAAGTAGATACAGTGCCAATAATACAATCATTAATAGTCAGACTGATGCTTCCCCTGAACCTGTGCTCCTGATCTTCAGCTGTCATACAAATTTTCTTGTCACAAGTGCATACACGACTGTCTCCACTGTAACTTGCGTGTATACGCGGATTTAGTTCACTGAACCCGCGTATGGTAAGTGAAACATTGAAAGCTTCACATTCCTTCATCTCCCCCTGAAGTTGTACCACCTGTACCTGTCTTCTTCACATCAGATGCTCTGTCAGAAATAAATATAACCAAAATAATGAGAATCATCATACATTGCTCCCCCTGTGATGATACATTACTAATCTCTATAATGTATCTCACATCATTCATGCAGTCATTATGAGAAATAAGCTTTAGAAGAAGATGACTGCAGTAGGGTCAATATTCCCTACGTTTCTGACCAGTCTTCCTTCCTTTTCCAACTTTGCTTGAAGTTTCTTATTGTGTGCTGGAAATTGTTCAATTTCTCAGATCTGTTCATCCTGCATTCTTTTTCTACATGTCCATACTTGTTACAGGCATAACATATTGCATGACCATAAAAGTAAGCATATGGATCATAATGTGTTTTTCTATACTTTCTTCTATTGCAATCAGTTGCTTTATGACCATACTTGTTGCATGAAAAAAATAGCCCTTAAAGAACCCAGAGTACCTTTCTGTATAAAATTTGTTTGTTTGTGACTGAAACAATCTGCTTCCGCAATTTGCTGCAACATGCCCATAATTATGACATTTAAAGCATTCAACATTATTGATCAAAGGAGGGAATGATTTCTTTTGAGAGTTCATGATTGTCGGTTGACCTTTTGCTTCTTTCAACACTTCAGGCTTTGCATTGATATCCTTTGAATCTTTAGCACTTCCTTGTGAACTAGATTCTCCTTTAACAGTTTCATGAAAACCATGACCAAGTTTAACAGAATGAGACCTTTGACTACTAAGAATATTGTCTAGAATCTTAGTACTATCTTGAAACCTCAAGAGTTTATCCTTTTCTTCTAATTTACCTTTGAGAATGTTTACCTCAACCTCCAATTTTTGGCATTGCTTCATCATGCTTTCTTCAACCCTTTTTCCTTCTTCTACTTGATCATTCAAATTTAATATCTCTTCTTTCAACCCATTTTCTTGCTCTTCAAATATTTGTAAAAGTTCTTCATTCTTCTTATTTGATTTTTCCAGATCTTTTTTGAGCGAGATGATTTCTGCTTCACGTCCTTCCTTTTCAAATGATTGTAGAAGTTCTTCATTCTTCTTATTTGATGCTTCAAGGTCTGATTTCAGAGAGATGATTTCTGCTTCAAGTCCTTCACTGTGATTGGTTACTTTGTCCTGCAGTCTTTGATACATTTCTATCTGTCCCTTCATTGTTTCTATCTGTTCATTCAATCTAGAGATCACATCCTCGAGGATAGATTCCCTCCTTTTAAATTGATCCCAAAAATTACTTTCATCATTGATCTTGAGATTTGCTTCTAGACTTATATTGTTACTTTCACTATCTTCATCATTGCATGCACAAGTGAGTGGATTACAAGAACAAAAATCAATACCTGTTTCCTCTTCTTCATTTTCTGCTGCACATGTTTTCTGAGATATCTTCTTTTCTTGAGTAGCCTTCTTCTTTTGCTTCTTTGCCATGAGCACTAGCAGATCTTGGTCAGAATCTTCTTCATCTTCACTTGACATTTCATTATTATCTTCCTTTGCATAATAACTCTTTCCCTTTTCAAATTGTTATAAGGACATTTAGCAGCATAATGACCCACTCTTCCACAATCAAAACATTTGAAGGGAAGCTTACCCTTGAATTTCCAGTACCTGGTTGGAGTCTTCTCACAAAGTTTGCTTCTTCTTCTTCTTCTGATATATAACTTGATTCCTTGACAACTTCCTTTTCTTTTCCTTTTGCATACGCCTTAAAGGCAGCTTCTTTGATTTGAGAGGGACCTCCTTGTCTCATTTCATAAGCAGTCAGAATACCATGTAGTTGAACAATAGTAAGAGTTTGCAGATCTTGCCTTTCTTCAATAGCCGATACTTTTGACTCAAATTTTGAAGTTAAAGATCTTAAGACTTTTTCCACCAGAGTAGTATCGGTTATGGTTTCACCCAAACTTCTCATACGATTTACAATATCATCTAGATGTAAAAAGAAACTGGAAATACTCTCATCACTATGCATCCTTAAATTTTCATATTCAATTCTGAGAGTTTGGAGTTTTGCACTTTTTACCTTTGTATCTCCTTCATAGCTCAGAATGATTTTGTCCCATATTTATTTTGTTGAATTTAGCTGCATCACTTTAGCAAATTCTGGTTCAGACAGGCTTCCTAATAGGACATTGACGGCTTTGGCATTGATTTCATATTTCTTACTTTCTGCTGCATCAGTAGGAATACTTGTCGGATACTGATAACCTCCTTCCACGATTGCCCATACTTCTGCAGCAAGACTTTGTAGATATGCTTTTGTTCATATCTTCCAGAATAACAGATTATTTCCATTGAATATAGGTGGCCTTATAGACATTAACCCTTCATGACTTCCCATTTTGACGGATCTCCTTCAAGCGATCAAGCTTCTGCAGAAGGACCTGCTCTGATACCAATTGTCGGGAAAAATACTGAGAGGGGGGGGGGGTGAATCAATATTTAGGGCATACTCAAAATTTTTTACTTTTTCATGCTCTAAAATCCATACGCCACTTTACTGAACCAGACTCGCGTATATACGCGGATACCCTTCACAAAACTCACGTATGTATAGAGATCTTGATATGCAATTAATTCTTTACTTAGATCCTTGCATTTATTCATTCATCAGATGTTTATATAGCAGTAGACATGTGCAGTAATAACAGAATAAATAATCACATATAAGCATCACACATGAACACCAAGATTTTAGGTGGAAACCCAAGTCGGGAGAAAACCACCGTTGCCGTTGTATCAACCTTCAATATTTTATTATAAAGAAAACATCTTACAACAATGTGCTGGTGCAGACTCATACCAGCACGCAGGCACCCACCTGCGCTCGTTTACCAGCCTCTCCTGGAAAGGAGCTACGACCCCCTGCTCTCGCTTACCAGCCACTCTGGAAGGGAGCTACAACCCCCTGACTGAAGGCTACAACCCTCAGCACCACCATGGACCACGTTTCATCAATTTTCACACTGGATCCAATATATTCAATAGAACACAACTTGCAGGCCACTTTTCATCAAACTGATACTTATAAATTCAGACAACCCAGATCTGTAGAATACACCTTTAACAGATAGCAGTAACACAACAGAATAGATCAGACATTTTATACTTCATACTTCAGCAAACCCTAGTTTTCATACGCGCTTTCCTTTCACTGATCCGGCCAGATATATCTTCAAACATTATAGAGCAGCATACTTCATCAAATCATATATTCAGTTCAGATTTTACCTTTTACTTCAGACAGATGTTCGCCTCATCTCCAATCTAAATATTCCATAAACAGATCTAGAAGATACAAATTCATTTCAGATCTAGATTCCCTTCTTCATCATTTTCTTCATAGGTGCATCACAGATTTAGATCTATCATCAAAATGTTACCCTTTCCATACAGACATACTTCAGAGTGAAGTATTCATTCAAACCCAGACACATGCACACACTTGCACAATGATTCTCTTCTCCTTATATAGATTTATCCTTTGTCAATACCATGAGCCAAAACCACATTACTTCCGATGGTATTCCTGGACGGGATCACATAGACAATCCAGCGCTCAATACAATGGGTCAATACCATGGTAATGCCCCTAGGTATCATAGATTTTAGAGCGCAAAAGGCATACACGACTTTGAGCGTGCGTATTCACGTGTATACGCAACTTTGCCTCATAAAAACTGCGTATATGCTAACCTTGAATGTATACGCGGGTTCCCTTCACAAAATTAGAGTATATACGCGGGTTGCCTTCACAAAAGTAGCGTATACATTGTGACATATTATATTTATCATTTTTCTGGCACTTACTGGAATTGTTTTCTCTGTCACATCTGAACTGATTTTTAGATACATCATTCTTACATCTTTAGCACATACAGTTAATTATGTCATGGGCAACTCATCAAGTAGGTTTCCATCGAGGACAGGTCATCCCAGTAGGTTGCCATCGTCTTCATCGAGTGGGTTGCCATCAGGACAACACTGCGTCCTTGTTGCCAACAAGATGTGGTGGCTACATGCTTCTTTAAGCTACGTACAATGAGGCTCGAGAGCCTATTCATTGTTAATGATGGAAAATCATAAACGTCCAAAAACATAACCCTAGAAGATGAAAACACCCAAACTATAGGCCTCATTGAGATAAATTGGTACATTAATTTTCACAATCACATTAATTTTCACAGGGTCATAACTTTGGCATACGATATCCATTTGATGCGGACAATACCTCGTTAAATATCTTGAGGACTACAAATTTGAGTGTCAACATTTTGTTTGATACCTATGTTTCTTTGGTTTTACCAAAAAATGTCGTTTAGAGCCTCAAAAAGGCTCCAAAAGTTGAGGACCCTAAAAACTACAAAAAATAGTTTGTGCTATAGTTAAGGAAACTAAAAAAATGAAAGAAACAATGGTGGGGTCCAAGTGTAATAGGTAGGTGGCCACCAATATCCATGTTATGAAACCAACTCAAAAAATAGAAGAAAATAGAATCAAGCATATGAGAAATCTCCTGCTTGACTGTCAGTATTCATGTCCTGAACAATTATTGGATGATACAAACGAACAAAACCTCCTTCTATATACAGGAGTCCATGGGGCCACAATATATTCTGGTGACTAACAATAACGTATGAGGCATAATAATAACAATATTGGGGTTACGGAGGTACAACGATAACAATAAAGGTTACACTAACAACGGTGAGGGACTATACTGGTAATATGAGGACCTAGATTTATCTCCTTCAAAAAAAAGCATTTTCCTCAATGTGAGTAGCTACGGATATACATATAGAAATTCTCATCCTCCCATGTAGAATCTTGGGTGGGTAGTTATTCCATTTGATGAGATATAAGTATTGATCGATTTGCATGCTGTTGTCAAGTTCTTGTTTCCGTGTGTTGCTTAGGGATTAGGGTTCCAATATGATTTTCCTTCCTCATCAAGTTCGCTGTTGTTTGAACTAAAGCTTGTCCCCTATAACCTTCTTTAATCATGAAACATGGAAAACTGGATGCACTCACGAAGAAGTAGGAAGGTCCAATTTGTATTCCATAGTACCAATATTTTGCAACACTTTATAAGGACCATAGTAATTTGGCGATAATTTATTATCCTTCTTAGCTTTCTTGAGGGACATTTTTTTGTACGGTTGTAGCTGTAAAAATACCCAGTCTCCTACATCAAAACTTATCTCACTGCGATGTTGATTTCTCTGTTGTTTCATTTGATTTTGTGCCAAATTTAGGTTGTCTTTTAAGAGTTGGAGAACATCATGTTGATGCTCGATCTGATATTCCACTACTTGAGCCTTATAATTTTCTCTTAAAGAATATGTGATGGATGGTCGATGATATCCATAAAGTGCCATAAATGGGGTCATTTTTGCTATAGTATGGAAGGAAGTGTTATACCACCATTCGTGATAACCACTTCGACCCATTGTGTTTTCTTATCGGATACAAAACAACGAAGATATCCTTCCAAACCTTTATTCACTATCTCCATTTGACCATCGGATTGATGATGATAAGATGAGCTATGAGCTAGTTGAGTACCCAAACAAGAAAATAATTCCGTCCAAAAATTTCCTGTAAAAATGGGATCTCTGTCACTTACAATAATCTTTGGGTTTCCATGTAGCTTTTGAATTGTTCCATAAATGTAGTATCAACTGTACTTGCTTTAAATGGATGAGATAATGCACAAAAGTGTGCATACTTGGTAAGTCTGTCAACTACCATGATGACACTCTTTCCTTAGGACTTAGGTAAACACTGTGATAAAATCCCATTGAAATCTCACTCTAGCGTTGACTTGGAATGGATAAAGGTTGTGGGAACAACCAGGTCTTAATGGTATCAACTTTATTTTGCGGCAAATGAGCATTCGACCACAAAATTTTGAATATCATGTTTAAGGCCATCCCAAAAAAATTCTTTCTTCACCTTGTGGTAAGTTTTTAAAAATCTTGAGTGTCCTCCTAAAGAAGAAGTGTGCAATTCCAAAAGAATCTTTTGTTTTAGTTGGGAATTCTTACAAAGATATAAGCGATCTTTGTACCATAAGGAATCATCTTTCCAAATAAATGTATCAAATGTACTAGGATCTTGCTGTAACTTTTGAATTAGTGTCCACACTTCTTCATCGTTCTTCCATTCATCCCTTGCTTTGGTTATCCAATATGGTTGGATAATAGAAATGGCACAAAGCAATGCTTCCACCTCTTCATTCTTTCTTGAGAGTGCATCTGCAACTACATTTAGCTTCCCTCTTTTGTAGATAATTTCAAAGTCATAACCCAACATATTTTTTACCCATTTTTGTTGCTCTTTTGAAGATATTCTTTGTTCCAAAAAGTATTTAAGACTATCATGATCAATTTTTACCTTGAGTGTCTTCCCATTAGGTAAGGTCACCATTTCTTTAGTGCATGTAGTATTGATAACATTTCCTTCTCATAAATAGCTTTCTATAAATACTTTCATTTTATTGGATGACTTTCAAAAGCAATGGGTCTTCCTTCTTGCATTAAAACAACACAATTCCATTTCTTGAGGCATCACATTTCACAATAAAGGTTTTTGTGAAGTCTGGCGTAGCTAAGACTGGTGCTAGGCACATTTCCTCTTTAAGATGTTCAAAGGCCTTAGTTTCTTCAGAAGTCCATGAAAATGCATCTTTCTTCAATAATGTTGTTAGAGGTGTTGTTATTCTCCCATAATTCTTAACAAACTTGCGATAATACCCTGTTAACCCGAGAAATCCTTGCAATTGCTTTATGGTTATGGGTACTTTCCATTTCTTAATGGCTTTAATTTTGTTGGGGTCTGTAACACCCTCGTGAGATACAATATGACCCAGATATTCCACCTCTTTTACTCCAAAGAAACATTTGGATGTTTTTGCATATAATTGTTTCTCCTGCAATAGTTTGAGCACCCTGTCAACATGTTGAACACGATCCTTCCAAGACCTGTTGTAGATTAGTATGTCATCATAAAATACTAGCACAAATTTTCTAAGGAAGGGTTTGAAAATGGAATTCATCAACCCTTGAAATGTAGAAAGTGCATTGGTAAGGCCAAAAGGCATGAACAAAAATTCATAATGACCCTCATGAGTTCAAAATTATGTTTTTGGAATATCTTCAGTCTTCATTATAATTTTATGATATCTTGAACGAAGATCCGGCTTGGTAAAATAAATTTCTCCATGTAATTCATCCAATAATTCATCAATCACATGAATGGGAAATTTATCTTTAATAGTGAGTTTATTGAGCTCCCTATAATCCAGACACATGCGCCATGATCCATCCTTCTTATGCACCAATACTACTGGAGCAGAGAAAGAAATTTGAATATGTTGAATTATACCAGCCTCTAACATTTCTGCAATCATATGTTCAATTTCACTCTTTTGGACATAAGGATATCTGTAAGGCCTGATGTTTGGAGGAAAAATTCCTGGAATCAAATGAATAGCATGATCATGATCACGAATAGGTGGGAGTCCTTTGGGAGTTTCAAACACCTTGGAATGATTGTCCAAGAATTTTTGGAGATATCGAGAAATAGATGATTTTGATGTTGGAACTTCTATTGAGCATACTTGTGCAATTACGCCTCGTTGTTATTTCTTCAGAAGCTTTGTCATGAAATTAAAGCTTATTATCTTTCCTAGCTTCCCTGCGATACCTCGTAATTCGATTTTCTTTCCTTCCAATTTTTTTTTCAAGAAAAGTTCTTGAAAATTAAAAGCTACGATCCCCAAAGATTGTAACCATTGTACTCCTAGTACAACATCAACGCCTCCCATTGGGATGGAAAGCATTGGACTATTCAATACATATTCTCCCATGGTTAGCTTGATATTATGGCATTTTCCAGAGCAATTTATAGTTCCTCCATTTGCAACCATCACTTGAAATTCTGGTGCTGGGTATAGGAAACAATTCAATTCCTTAGCTACATTATAATGAATAAAATTATGGGTAATACCCAAATCAATCAACACTATTACCTTTTTCTTCTTGATATGTCCCTCTATCTTGTGATTTTGAGGAGTGGTAATTCCTTCCTATGCATTACACGATATGGTCAGACTCATTTCTTCTTCTTCTAGGGTTGGTTCCTGGTGTATATCCTATTCTTTTGACATTTATTGTTCATTTCTTCCTCCTCTTCACAATCTATGTAAAATAATTTCTTCTCAACACACTTATGACCTTTATTGTATTTTATATCACAACAGTATCAAAGCCCTTTTTCTCTTTTTTATTCCAATTTTTGTGGTGTCAACCTTGTAGGTTGTGGAAGTCTAGGAATAGAAACACTTCCATCTTTGTAGATATGAGTGGTAGGCTTCCTTGTCGCCATAATTTTACATTCAATTTTTCTTGCCAACCTGAATGCCTTCTCCATTGAATCAGGTTCCCAAACGCAAAATTCATGTTGGATGTTATCCTTTAAAGTCCTTATGTTCCTCTGGAATATCAGTTACCTTGTGTTCCTCTGGAATATCAGTTACCCTTATATTCAATTTTTGGAAGTCCTCAATGTGCTCCATCACTGAAACCTTTTGTTTGAGATTTATCAATTGGCTAAAGAAGGTGTTGCTCTTTGTATCCTCATAATGTGCTATCATTTCCTCCATAAAAATTGACCAAGTGACAATTTTTTTATGGGAGCAAAGACATCAATACCATACAAATGTATTTTGTTCTAAATGTAATGTTGCAATGCGTACCTTTTGTGTGTTTTGCACATTATTGAGATCAAAATATTGCTCCATCTGTAGTATCCATGTTATGGGATCCTTGCCATCAAACTTCTCATATCCATCTTTGGAATATGGTGGTTCTTCAATCCAACATTAGATTTTATGAAATCACAATTAAAATTTATTTTGTTCTCATCATGAGTTTCCTCTACTTTCTTTTCGCCATTAGGAATCGTTTCTTGTATCAACTTTGACAAAAATTTCTTCAAACCTTCCATGTATTCCTTCAAACCTTCCATTTTTTCTTCCATACCATTCTTCAAACCATCCATCGTAGCTTCCATTCTTTTCTTCAAAACATCCATTTCATTTTTTGTTGCTCTTTGCAAGAGTGAAATTTGGTGCACTTTCTCTTGTAATTTTTATATGTCATGTTGCATTTCTTCATTTTCATGAGCCATAATAGAGCCTTCTGAAGGCTTAATGGGTGTTGAATTCTTTTTAAGGGGCATTTTAGAAACCAATACTGATATTTATTCTACAATATGCTCTTGAAATCAATTCAAATTGATTCTTCAAACAAGACTTATGCAATTCAGAAAAAAAAAATACACACATTTTTCTTGCTTTTGAGAAGCTCGATATTGAAATTGAAATATATTTGTGATTTCGGATCTTCAATATCTGAAATTCAGCCTTGTAGTATCACTCTAAATATTCTTTTGAATGTCATAGGTTTGACCTTATTTGGATTCTTCAAGACGAAGTTATGCCCAATCTCCCTCAATGAACTAATTATGGACTAGTTCAATAGAGCGAACTTGTACGATGTGCCACATGTTACTGTTTCCTCCTTTTGCTCTGAAATTGATCAAAAAGAAACTAATTTCCATGTACTTGCAGCCACATTTTATAGAATTCCAATCTGACTCTCAGAGAGAGAGTTATGATGATTTTCCCACGGTCACCTCTTTGAGATGAAATTCGGGAGCCTGAAAAAACCCTAACTTCCACAGATCATATCCCCGAAAATATTGCGAACAAAGATCTGAAATTTCTACAGAAAGTTCCTCAAGATTTAGGCTTCACCTTGTAATCATTTAATCTTCTGAACCTTCGTAGAAAAAAATTTATAGTGAAAATTCCATGATGACATGTTTTAGGTGAAGTTCAGGAGCCTATAACAACCCTAACTTCCACAGATCATATCTCTGAAAATGTTGTGAAAAAATATCTGAAATTTTTACATGATGTTATTTAGGATTTCGGCTTCGCTCTGTAAAAATTTCAGCTTTTGAACCTTTGTAGAAAAAAAATTATAGCGGAAATTCCACGATGACATGTTTGGAGCAGCGAAACCCTAGGATCCAAAGCTCTGATATCAAATGTTATGAAACCAACTCCAAAAATTGAAGAAAAGAGAGACCAACGCCTTAGAAATCAGCCACTTCGAGGGGGAAACCTCTAATACATTACATAAAATAAACAATTCTTGGATGATAAAAATGACCAAAACCTCCTTCTATATATAGGATTCCATGGGGTCACAATATAATCCTAGCCAACCTAGCAATAATAATGTAAGGGCACAATAATAATAATATTGGGGTTAAGGCACAATAATAACAATATTGGGGTTACAGGGGTACAACAATAATAATAAGGGGGTTACACTAACAACAATAAGGGACTATAATAGTAATATAGGGACCTAAAAATCCACCTGGATCATTCCTCCCTCCTTAGGAAGAAATGGTCCCCATTGCATTAGGTTCCTCCATGAGATGAACAAACTTCTGCTGAATTGGGTCCCTGGTGAGACACTTCCCCTGGTGAAGGGGTTGGCTTGCTTTGACAACCCGATATAGTTGGATCCTTTTTTTTGGGTATTTTTGATTAGTGTTTACATGATCCAATTAGTTGTGGCTTGTTCCATGCAGTCTGGGTTTAACTATGTTGGTGTGAGTTGTTTTGCAATGTCGGATGTGTCCAATAATGGTGGAAATTATGGTCGAAGGTGATCCATATTGAAAAATGGGTACCAGCCAAGGAATGGGGGAATGATGAGCTCAAATTCATTGTCTCCCAAAGACTTGATAATGGTGTAAGGCCCATATCAGAGTGGTATGACCTTCCAATGAGCTCCATTTAGGCATTCTTTATGCAAATGTAACCAAAATTTATCGCCCACTTGGAGCTTATGTGGCACTCGATGTTGATCATGTCATTGCTTTTACTTGCCATTGGATTTCTCCAAGATATAGTGGACCTACTGGCAGACGTGTTGGATGCATTCAATAAATCTGGTCACCTTATTAGCATCAGATAGTACATGTGAGGAGCTTGGACTGATATGCCTTTTATGCAACAGCTCTTGGATATGCCTCTTGATTTCATCATTCTCCAAAAAATAATGTCGATATATCGACCCATTAGACAACGACATGCCTGGGGTCAGATCAATGGATTTCTTGATCTGACAGTGTAGAGGAACCCCTGTGGGTGAGGAGAAAATGTCCTTGTTTTCCTCCACAAATTTTTCCATTTGCTGCTGCCGTGGAGGGGAGCCTTGTTTGGAGGCTATGGCCATAATATTCTTCTTTCCATGTGGGCAAATCATAGTGAAAAAAAAAAATCTTGGTTTGGGAAATAATATTACTGCATTTCTTTTCAATACTCAAAGAGATGGCAGAAGGCGGTTCTACCTCCGGTATCCCGCACAATTTTTTTCCCAAAGTAATAATAATAGAACAAGGCCTAGACTCACATACATCTGTTTCTTCTATATGTATGGCGTTGAGCCCTAAAGATGTCCTTTCCTTTCACCAAATTTCACTTCATTCTATTTGTCCTTTATCATTTATAGGCTTAAAAGATCAATAGGAATGATTAAAATCACTTTAAGAATGCATGCAATGACTGACTTATTATACTTTTGTGGTTTTGTTGTCATAGTGGTCTTTGATCAGACTTAGCTAGAAAATGCAGCCATTCTGTAGCTAGTCACATATTCTGCAACCATCTTTATGTTCACACAGGTTACAGGTGTCATTTGAGGGAAATACGCATATGGTTAAATTCCAGAACTCTCCTACATCATTCCTTGTCCTCTACGAAGGTTGAGCAAAAATCTGAAAGTGGTTATGCACGTGGATAAAGCCAAAACTAAGAAGCAGACTTCTACAAGGATAAGGACTCTGCAGGTGTCTTCAGCAAAATACGAGTCCTCAATAGGAGTTCTACTTCAATTTTGATTATAAAAGACACCCATGCCTATTTATACTCAATGACAGTTATGTATTTGCTTATAAGAATAACTCGGTGAACCGAGAAACAATTAGTTGATGTTTTGTTGTTAGTTCTTAAAACACTGTGATACTCTGTTCCTGAGCATTTTTCCTTTAATGAAAGAAGTACAACTTTGATGCATGATCTGAAGCAATTTTAAGAAGTTAAGGATTCATGTGCCAATCTGATGGTAGAGGGTCCCTACTGTCCGAAAGGTTTTGTGCATATTTTCTAGATAAGTGACCTTTAACTCTGTTTTGTTCTTAACTTAGGACGTTTTCTGAGTTTATCCTCTTGCATCATGCTTATGTCATTTACTTATATTGAATATTAAAATCAATATTGTTCTCATGAGCTGTTCCAATATATCACTAATGCGTGAATGAGATATAGCTATAGTACTCTTGAGTTAATTGCACTTTAGTTCAGTTTTGTTCATTGTATTTCAGTTTTATTAGTTAGTTGCATTCTAGTCCTGTTAATTAAACTTAAAAGACCCTCATTATTTTATAAGCTGTTCTTTTTCTTAACTTCTTATAACACATCATTATCATATAAACAAGAATTAGTTATATCATTTTGAGTTCTTGACTATTCTGCAATTTCTCATAATTTTACAAACAACCTCTTTCCAAATTTATTCCAAGAGATCTCTAATCCTTGAATGAGGCCTAATAGTAACATTTTGAGTTGCAGAATGAGTTAATTCTAGTGTCATAAGTTATTTTAGCATAGGATTCCTTACTATGTTGCAGATAATCTTTTCTCAAAATGTTCCAACAAATTTCTAACAATGGATGAGATTTTCAATGTGATATTTTAAGTTTTTGTTTACTAAAGAGAACCTCATTGCATCAAACTTATCCTTTTCTCAAGTTGTTCCAACATACCTCTAATGAAATGAATTGTACTGAGTTTAATTTTATGAGTTACTTTTCTTATTAGCTTTACAATCTGTGGATTAGCATTTTCTGTTCTTAGGTACCATACATAGTTAAAGTAGATTTTGTTCTGTTTTAGTGTGATCAGTAACTTCTCTTTGCCAAAAATTTAGTTCTTTTCCTCTTAACATAAAAACACAAAACCAAAAACACTAGAAAAACACTAAGCACAACGAAGTAGGAAGAAGATACCTAGGCACATATAGTGCATTTCACTTCAACAGTTTACTAGTCCTGGTTGACAATTTATGACATCAATTTAGGAACACTAAGTTTAGTAGACATTTTGGCGCCGTTGCCGGGGAAGTGTAACTAGGTAGCCTTGTTTCTTACCTCCAAAAAACAATGATATGTGTAGAGAAAGAGACTCAAGGGGTATATTTATAAGAAACAGAATTTTGATTCCTAGAATACCACTTGTTCCACCAAGACCAAGAGGCAGCACACCTCGAACTCAAACCCACATCCCATACTATACTGATCATAGAATCCTAGAAGGCTTAAGATCATATATTCCATTAGAAAGACCTTCCACTTCATCCAGTGAACCTGTCTTAGAAGAAGATTCAAGGACCCCTGCTAGAGACATAAACTTTTCCACTTCCACAGAAGAATCAACCATGACAGAAGAAGGGGGAGGAGGAGTCTTTAATGGAGAACATACACTATTTGGAGGAGGTAGAGGTAGAGGTAGAGGAGAAGGAGGTAGAGGTGCAAAAGGAGAAGGAGGTAGAGGTGAAGAAGGAGGCAGAGGAAGAGGTAGAAGGGAAATGGGGAGCTCTTTTGGGTTTCCTATAGTAGATGAAGAAACCAATGCAACTATGAAAAATATTTCACCCTCTGTCCTTCCAAACTTTTATGGACTAAAAAGTGAAGATCCTAAAACCTTCCTATTTGAATTTGAAGTCCTATGTAGAACCTATGATTACTTACAAGATGCCCAAAAACTTAAACTATTCCCTTCAACATTGAAAGGAGCAGCATTAAAATGGTTTATGAGTTTGATCAATAGTTCTATTAGGACATGGGAAGACATGAAACATGCATTTCTAGAAAGGTATTTGGATTACTGTATGCCAGTCAACCATAAGGAGGAAGTGTTTAAAATGCTACAAAAAGAGGATGAAAATTTGGAAGATTTGTTGGAAAGGTTTAACTATAACATCAAGAGAGAAAAAATGGAAAACTTAGACCAAGATACTTTGAAAGCTCTCTTGTTGAAGAAAATTAGGGATGAATGGCTAGATATCCTTAATATGATGGGAAAAGGGGATATATCTCAGCTCACATTACCTGAAATAGCTGAATTATGTATCAACCTTTCAAGAGGGAAATCTAAAACTGTAAAAGGACCAAGAGACCCTGCTCTTGCAAGGGCAAGCAAGTCTGCTTCTGGGACAGTAAGTAGGGTAGATATAGGACATATGCTTGATGAATTCAAATCTGATATTTTAGGGAGTCTTAGTGAACAAATAGACACCCTTAAGTTGCAAAACAAGCAAAAAGCTGAATCTGATGCCTTAGCAATCTTTTGTACCAAATGTAGAAAGAAGCATGCCTTGAGAGAGTGCCCTTTGGATGAAAAAATAGTAGAGACTTGTGTAATTTGTTCAGAAAAACATGAGACCAAGAGTTTTCCTTCACTTCTTGGTCTTAAAGCTGTTTTTCAAGAAGAAACCCCTACAAATGCCACATAATCTCTCAATTTTGTCTCTAGGAGGCCTTGGTAGGGACCTTAAACACAAGGATTCCATGATCAACTGTATAATCAACCCCCACCAAATTGGAATTCTTGGAAGCAACCTTGGCCCCAATTCCAAAATCAATCTCAAACTTGGGCACAAGGAGCACAAAATCCATATGGAAGATACTCTCAGTATTATCAATATCCACCATATCCAAATTTCCCTCAACAGAATCCTCAACAAAATCTTCAAAATCTACAACATCAAAATCCACCACTTCCATTACCATTTCCTTAGAAAGAAAATCAGTTACCTGCCCAACCCATACCAAACCCCAACAATAAAAACCCTCAGAACACATACATGATAGAAGGCCAACAATTCCCAACCTATTTGATTACTCCTTTAGAACTTAACGATGTTCAACTTAGGTCTGGAAGAATACTTGAAAAGAAGAAACCTTCTGTAATCATACAAGAGAAAAACAACTCTAAGGAAGATTCTCTAAAGGTAAATAAAAGTCTTGAAGAGAACACATCTTTTCAAAACCCAAACATTGAAAAATCAAAACAAAAAGAACCAATAATTTCAACTCCTATATTAGAGCAGCCATCAACATCCACCTCTACACCTCCATTTCTAGAAAGATTACAAATTGATAGGGGTTTAGAAAAACAAATTATGGTGCCTAATTATGATTTCCTAGATGAGATAAGGAATGTTTGCATTAATAACCCATTATTACAAGATATAAAGGAAATTCCAATCTTAGCAAAGACAATAAAGGAGTTGAGCATGAAAAAAACAGGAAAAATAATAAAAGAGACAAAGAAAATTCAACTGGCAGGAAAAATAGCAGACATTATGATGGGTAAGATTGCTATTCCAAAGTATCTAGACCCAGGAAATCCAGTTGTTAAAATACACATCAATGGAACTGAGATCCAAAACACACTTATTGATTTAGGGGCAGCAATCAATATCATGAGTAGACAAATCATGGACAAACTAAAACTTCCTAATCTTCTTTTTACACCCACATTATTACAATTAGCAGACATATCTGTGATCAAACCTGATGGGGTAATAGAAGACATTCCAGTTTCCCTAGATTCTTGGGAGTATCCTATGGATTTTATGATCCTAAATCCTAAAAATAATCTAGGAGGGCATCCTATTATATTAGGAAGACCTTGGTTAGCTACAGCTGATGCTTTCATTTGCTGTAGATTCGGTGATATGTACATCTCTGATGGTAGTTCAACCAAGAAATTTACTTGTATCCTCCAGCAAAAACAATTACAGAGTTAGATGATACTCAATGGATTGAGGATGAAGAAGACATACAACCTCTCTTCACAATTTCAGAAATTAGTGAAGACAACTAGATTCTAAATACCTTAGAAAATTTTGAATCCTCTTCAGAATACAAACATGAAAAATTTCAAGAAGAATCCAACATTGAGTTTTTATCATCAAGACAGATGTCTCTTTAATCCATGGATAAATTTGGCAGCTCTATAATTGAGATATTTCCAGGTAAAACTTTAAACATAAACAAGAACCTAGAGAAATCTCAACTAGAAAAGCTAGTCAAGATATTACAGAGATATTCTTTTGCATATGCATGGGAGTACACTGATATGAAAGGGATAAGCCCTAAGACTTGCACTCATCACATCTACATAGAGGAAAATTGTAAACCAATCAGACAACCTCAAAGACGGATGAATCCAAACCTTAGGGAGATTGTTAAAGAAGAATTGCAGAAATTGTTAAATGTCAACTTTATCTATCCCATTTCAGATAGTCAGTGGGTTTCTCCTTTGGTAATTGTGCCAAAGAAAAATGGTAAACGGAGGGTATGTATTGACTATCGGGAATTAAACAAAGCTACTCTTAAAGATCATTTTCCCCTACTTTTCATAGATAAGGTGTTATATACATTAGCTGGAAAAAAGTAATTCTCATTTTTAGATGGGTTTAGTGGTTATAATAAAATTCAAGTAGCACTTGAAGATCAAGACAAAACCACATTTACCTGTCCTTGGGGTACCTGTGCTTACCGAGTATTGCCATTTGGACTATGCAATGCACCTGCAACATTTCAAAGGGCAGTACTAGGAATCTTTTTAGATCTAATACATGATTGTGTAGAGGTATATATGGATGATTTCACAGTTTATGGAAACACATTTGAAGAAGCCTTAGAAAACTTGGAAATTTTTTTAAAGAGATGTAAAGAAGCAAATCTTTCACTAAGTCATGAGAAGTGTTTTATGATGTTTACTGAAGGAATTGTTTTGGGGCATCACATTTCAAGGGATGGGATTAGAGTTGATGCGTCAAAAGTTGAAGTCATCTCTAACTTATCTATTCCAAGTTGTCAAAAAGATGTTAGGAGTTTTCTAGGATTTACAGAAAACTTCACCAAGATATCTCTACTTTTCAAATTACTCACCAAGGACTGTGAATTCAAGTGGAATCCTGATTGCCAGTTAGCCTTTGAGACCCTGAAAATAAAATCTCTGAAGCACCTATTTTAAGGGGACCTAACCAGAAATTACATTTTCATATTTCAACAGATGCCTCGGATACAGCTTTAGGAGCTGTATTGGGAAAAAAAGACCTGATTCCTTATGCCATCTACTATACCAGTAAAAATTTGACTCCTTCAGAGTTAAATTATACTGTAACTGAAAAATAGTTCTTAGCTGTTGTTCATGCCATAAATAAATTTAGACACTATATAACAGGCTATGAAACTTTTGTTCACACAAATCACTTTGCAATTAAATATCTAATGAAAAAATCAATTACTAATGACAGAGTCATAAGATGGTTATTGCTTTTATAGGAATTCAACATCACCATTCTAGATAGGCTTGGGAAACAAAATACAGTAGCTGATTTCCTATCTAGAATCCAAAACATTAAAGATAATACTCCAGTTGAAGATCTATTCACTTATGAATATCATTTTTCAATTCCTACTTAAACTCCTTGGTTTGCTGACATTGCTAATTATCTAGTTTCAGGGAAATTTCCTTCAATAATGAATGCAAGAGACAAAAGAAAGATCATTTATGAAAGTGAAAAATATTCATGGGTTGCTAATGAGTTATACAAAACAGGTCCAAACTTTATCATTAGGAGATGTGTTCGAGAAGATGAGATGCCTGAGATTCTCAAGGCATGTCATGATGAACCTTGCGGTGGACACTTTGTTGATAAAATGACAACTTAGAAGATCCTTGATTTAATATACTATTGGCAATCCATTTTTAAAGATGCTAAAGAGTACGTCAAAAGGTGTGACAGCTGCCAAAGGGTAGGGAAACCTTCTCCTTCAGGTGAGATGCCATTGCAGCTTCAGGTACATATTGAACCTTTTGAGAAATGGGCTTTAGATTTTATAGGACCTATTAGTCCTCCATCAAGACAAAAGAAATATATATTAGTTTTCACTGATTATGTTACCAAATGGGTAGAGGCCAAGCCATTTCTTTCTACTACTGAAACATTTGTAGTTAATTTTCTTTTTGAGGATATTTTTACTTGTTTTGGTGTCCCAAGAGAAATTGTTACAGATCAAGGAGCTCAATTCACATCAAGGCTAGTGGAACAAATGGTGAAGAGGTACAAAATCAGACAGAAAAAATCTACTCCCTATCATCCACAAGAAAATGGCCAAGTGGAATCTACTAATAAGGTCATTGAAGGGATCCTAACAAAGACTGTTCATTTACATAGAAGAGATTGGGCAGATAGGCTTCCTGAAGCCTTGTGGGCCTATAGAACTACATGGAGAAGCACAACAGGTCATACCCCTTATGAATTTTTTTATGGAAAACAAGTCTTGTTTCCCATAGAGTTTCAGATTCAAACTTTTAAAATGGCAGTCCAGCCAGGACTTGATCTAACAAAAGCAAAAAAGCACAGATTGGAGCAGATTAATGAATTGGATGAGATCAGACATGATGCAGTCCATAAAACAAATATAGTCCAACAGCAAAGGACTAAATGACATGATAAGTACATTAAGGAAAATAAATTCAAAGAAGGTGACTGGGCCCTCTTGTTTGATTCAAAGTTCAAAGATTTTCAAGGTAAATTCCAAACACATTGGCTTGGGCCATATGAAATTGTGAAATTTTTTGACAATGGAGCAATAAAAATTAGGACAATAGATGAAGATAAGGTGACTTTTCTTGTAAATGGTCATAGATTGAAACTGTATCATAAACCACTTTCAAGAGAAGATTTTGTCAAGAGATTTCAAGAGAACAGTGATGTGAAGTTAATGAAGAAGAATCCTTCTTCTTCATCAACTTAATTGTATTTTCTAAAATTAGATGATGAAAAAAAATAAAAATAAAAAATAAAAAATAAAATAAAGTATAAACATGAAAATTAATCATTGATTAGCATGTTTATGCAGAAAAGATAAGGTGAAAATCAGAATCCTTCTGACACTTTAGCTTTTCAAAATTGTTCTTTTCCTACAAACAACTATCATAAAATCATAAGTGTAGGCTCACTTTACATATCACATTCCTCTTATGAACCATTTCACTTCATCATATCTCACTTCATTCATATTTCATTCACTCCATTCATCCATACTTCATTCAATCCATTTCATGATCCATCTCATTTTCATTTCATATTTTCAAAATTGATCTTTTTCTGCAAATTGAATATTACAAATCATAAGTTGCAGGCCAATTTTCATATTTCATTCCACTCCACATTTATGATTCATTTCATTCCATCATATTTTACTTCATTCATGCTACATTCCACTATATTTCATGATCCATTTTATTTCATATCATACTTCATTCCATCCATATTTCAAATCATTTCATTCCATGTCTCAAAGATTTTACAGGTACATTCTGCAGCTAGATATTCTGCAGCCAAACATTCTGCAGCCACACATTCTGTAGCCAGATATTCTGCAACCAACTATCCAACAACCACTTGTTCAGTAGCAAATTGGTCCTGCACACCTACTTCAACAAGCAAAATCAAACGGATTATGAAGACTGAAAGATCAATAATTTCCAAAGGAAAGACAAAGCATATTAAAACATCAAAAATCAAAAGAAGGGCTAAGGTAAAATTGTGTGAAATTATTATGATAGCAGATTATGAAAGATATAGTATGGTTAAGTCATATGTATGTTTCATAAAGTTATTTTGATTATTCATATTGATCAAGCCTATCATAAAATCCTTGAACAAATCCCTTCCATTCCACCCATATCAAATCATCATTTATTAAAAGATAATGGTCAGTACTTGAAGTGGCCTATTAGGTCACGTCACTAACCCGAAATATTCATTAATGATTTTGAAATCCTCATGGAATTTCTCCATGGTCTTTTACTCCATAACAACTCTCAAACTCATTTATTCATGTGATTTACCCTCACCGTATTTCAATCATCTCATATCCACTTCATGTCATTTTTCCGTAGCCAATTTTTGTCTGTAGAAACAGAGAAGTCATCTTTAGGGTGAAAACAACCCTCTACAACCATTTTTATTTCGAATAGGAGAGCAGTAACAGAGCAGAAAATTGAAATTGAGGAAAAGAAGCCATGGGACTTATTGTAAGGTCTGAACCAGTCGGAACCAAATATCTAGAAGGTTACCCACAGATTAGAGAGATGTTACAGCAGGTTGGATGGCTACAGTTTTTGAAGAAGTTCAATTAATTTCATAAGGAGGTCACCAAGTCATTTGCCCGGTCATTCAACGAGTCAGAAGTTGAAATAGGTGATTTCAAGTTCATTATTAGAGAATCCTTTATAGCAAAAGCAATAGAGTTACCAAGGCAAGGTGAACGATGGTTCAAAAACAAAGAATTTCACAATGAAGCATGGAGGCAGATGCTAAAAACAACAGGCATGGATATTTCAGTTTTTAAGAAAGGCATTCCTAGTTCAGCATTGAAGAATAAATGGCGAAATATGTTGCTAATTCTGAAAAAGTTTATAACCTGTGAGGGAAGGTTTGGCACCCTATATGTTTATCACATTCGACTTATGATGAATTTCCTAGATGAAGAGATAAATTTACCTTTCTTCTTAATCCATAGCCTAAAGAGGATGGCTTCTAATGTCCAAAAAAGGGTTTAGTTCTTAGAAACCACCTTATATCATCATGGCCTAGTCAAAATTCTAATTGAGCATCATTTGAAAAAGATAGGAGATAGTTGGGATGAGTTCCTCTTGAGGAATCATTTTGAAGAACCTAAAGAAACTCTATCTGAAGGAAAACTTGTAAGGAGAAGCAGGAGGGGAAAATTTTCCAAATTTGTTGAAATTAAAAATGATAAATCCATACAAGAAGATAGTGAGGAGATTATCTCTGAAAAATTGGCCGAAATCAAGAAACAACTCAAAAAGGAAAAGATAATAAGAAAGTATGCTAAGGAGAGAGGTGAGGGACCATATAAACTGAGAAGAAGTCATAGGCTTAGAGGCATATTGAAGAAAACAGGAGTTAAGAAAACAGAAATCATAGATATTGAAGATGAAGAGACACCAACTAAAAGATCTCCTGAGTACCAGTATGAAGAAGATCTTGATAGAGGAACTCTGGAGGTAGACCCAGCCCAAAAACAAATCTATAATTATGTTGAGTCATTAGAAAAGAGAGCCTCAGAAAACAAAGAAAGAACTCCTAGCCCACAAGAATCTTCAATTGAAGTGCTGAGAAGAGACAAATATGAATTGGAAGTACTCAATAGGCATATAAAAAATGAAAATGAAATTTTAAGGGAACAAGTCAAACTGAAAAGTGATATGAACACAACTCTCTCTCTGCAAATGGAAAAATTGTACAAGGCTAGTGAGAAGCTAAAGAAGAAAAACAAGAAATTGAGCAGGGCACTTATAAATCTAAGGTTCAAATTGGTCATAAGGAAGTCTAGGATACCATTGAACACCAAGAAAAGCAGAAAAAGGAAGCTAGATGTCCTAGCAAAAGTTTCAAAATATATGGATTGATTGCATGAGGACATGCAAAAGTTTTGCAGTGGGGGTATGTTGAGCCCTAATGATGTCCTTTCCTTTCACCAAAATTCACTTCATTCCATTTTTCCTTTATCAGTTATAGGCTTAAAAGATCAATAGGAATGATTAAAATCACTTTAAGAATGCATGCAATGACTGACTTATTATACTTTTGTGGTTTTGTTGTCATAGTGGTCCTTGATCAGACTTAGCTACAGAATGCAGCCATTCTGTAGCTAGTTGCATATTCTGCAGCCATCTTTATGTTCACACAGGTTACATGTGTCATTTGAGGGAAAGACGCATATGGTTAAATTCCAGAACTCTCCTACATCATTCCTTGTCCTCTATGAAGGCTGAGCAAAAATCTGAAAGTGGTTATGCACGTGGATAAAGCCAAAACTAAGAAGCAGGCTTCTACAAGGATAAGGACTTTTCAGGTGTCTTCAGCAAAATACGAGCCCTCAACAAGAGTTCTAGTTCAATTTTGATTATAAAAGACACCTATGCCTATTTATACTCAATGACAGTTATGTATTTTCTTATAAGAATAACTCAGTGAACCGAGAAACAGTTAGTCGATGTCTTTTTGTTAGTTCTTAAAACACTGTGATACTCTGTTTCTAAGCGTTTTTTCTTTAATGAAAGAAGTACAACTTTGATGCATGATCTGAAGCAATTTTAAGGAGTTAAGGATTCGTGTGCCAATCTGATGGTAGAGGGCCCCTACTGTCCGAAAGGATTTGTGCATATTTTCTAGATAAGTGACCTTTAACTCTGTTTTGTTCTTAACTTAGGCAGTTTTCTGAGTTTATCCTCTTGCATCATACTTATGTCATTTACTTATATCGAATATTACAATAAATCTTGTTCTCATGAGCTGTTCCAATATATCACTAATGCATGAATGAGATATAGTTGTAGTACTCTTGAGTTAATTGCACTTTAGTTCAATTATGTTCATTGTATTTCAGTTTTATTAGTTAGTTGCATTCTAGTCCTATTAAGTAGACTTAAAAGACCCTCATTATTTTATAAGTTGTTCTTGTTCTTAACTTCTTCTAACACATCATTATCATATGAACAAGAATTAGTTATATCATTTTGAGTTCTTGACTGTTCTGCAATTTCTCATAATTTTACAAACAACCTCTTTCCAAAGTTATTCCAAGAGATCTCTAATCCTTGAATGAGGCCTAATAGTAACATTTTGAGTTGTAGAATGAGTTAATTCTAGTGTCATAAGTTATTTTAGCATAGGATTCCTTACTATGTTGCAGATAATCGTTTCTCAAAATGTTCCAACAAATTTCTAACAATGTATGAGATTTTCTTTGTGATATTTTAAGTTGTTGTTTACTAAAGAGAACCTCATTGCATCAAAATTATCCTTTCTCAAGTTGTTCCAACATACCTCTAATGAAATGAATTGGATTGAGTTTAATGTTATTTGTTACTTTTCTTATCAGCTTTACAATCTGTGGATTAGCATTTTCTGTTCTTAGGTACCATACATAGTTTAGAGTAGATTTTGTTCTGTTTTAGTGTGATCAGTAACTTCTCTTTGCCAAAAATTTAGTTCTTTTCCTCTTAACATAAAAACACAAAACCAAAAACACTAAAAAAACACTAAGCATAATGAAGTAGGAAGAAGATACCTAGGCACATATAGTGCATTTCACTTCAACAATTTACTAGCCCTGGTTGAAAATTTATGACATCAATTTAGGAACACTAAGTTGAGTAGCCATATGGTTGGCCAAATAATACATCAGAAATGTCAGGAGGAGCAACATAACATAGTACTTCATTTATGAAGGGTTTGATGCTGTATGGAAGGCAGCACTGCTGGCTGACGTGAAGATCTCTTCCTTGGTGAAGCCACCCAAAAGTATATGAATATGGGTGTGTTGTGGTTGGTAGGCTGAGCCCTTGCACAACCTCTACTGAGATGAGGCTCTTTTGGCTTCCACTATCGACAAGGAATTGCAGTGGAGAACCCTTCACCCACATCTGGGAATGGAAGTGGAGCTCCCTCTCCTCTAGATCCTTGGGCTCCTCCCTCTAGAGCTTGGTGGTGGCAACAATGGCACTAGGATTTTCATTAATAATCTGCTACCCTTTCTCATTCTCTTTTTCTAGTTCTGACTCAGAATATGAACATGCATCTAATTCATATGCCTTCATTTCGACCACCAACGACTATTTGGCCCGACACTCACTTGTGCTGTGAGTGGAGTTGTTATGAAATTCACACCACTTCCTCGTGTCCTTACACTAGAAAATTTGGCCCAATTTTTGACGGCCACTTCATCGCTATTCCGACACATAGTCATCGCAAGAGCGACAGTTCGAGGATGGGAAAAACGTGGTTTGCCATTACATCACAATTCTGACGCACTGAAAAAGTGTCGCACTACCGACACTTTTTCCGTTGCTTCCAAACAAGCGTCTCTCTTCTGACGTTTCCCAAACCGTCGCACTTCCAACGTTTGTAAACTGTTGCAATTCCGATGAAATGTGGTCCGATGTTTTGAATGTCGCTCTTCCGACGTTTGTAAACTATCGCAATTCTGACGAAATTTGGTCCGACGTTTTGAGCGTCGCTCTTCTGACCTTTGTAAACTGTTGCAATTCCGACGAAATGTGGTCCGACGTTTTGAACGTCGCTCTTCAGACGTTTTTATACTGTCGCTCTTCCAACGTTTTTATGCTGTCACAAGACTGATGTGTCCCAGAAGCGTCGCAATACCGACGCATTCCAAAAGCATCGCAATACCGACCCTAGGAAGATCGACGGATATCGTTGAAGACGTCGGAAGACTGACGCTTACAAAGCGTCGGTATACCGACGACGAGTTCAATTTAAAAAAAAAAATGAAACTTTAAAATAGGACAATAAATCTCCAATATTTGTTATGAATTGTGGGCGTTCCAATGACCGTGAAATATTAATATAATAAACCACCCCGCAGTGCTTTGACTATAAACAATCATATAAACATGGCTCTGTATTTCAAAAAACAGCTTTAAAATAGAAACAGGGCAACATTTTTTTTTCCAATTGTTATGAACATAATTCGACCGTGAAATATTAATATAATAAACCACCCCGTAACTCTTCGACTATAAAAAATCATTTTTTTTTTCACAAGAGAAAAAACCCTATTTTGAATATATAATTATATGAAGTAAAACAGTCCATGAAGTCATTACATTTTCACATCTGAAGATCGGTACCCAAATATCCATCCAGAAAGGTGGAAGTCCCATCCCCGAACAATGATAGAAAAATACCCCATGTCACATACATGGACATGATATAAAACCCAGTAACGGTCCACATGGAGATTATCGACAATCTAAGAAATCATCCAAATATGCCCGAGGCATCTATAAGAAAGTGAAATAGCAATATGTAGAATAATAAAGCAACATATAGAGTACTGACATCCATTGTTCCAAATAAAAATTAAAGTACCCAAAATCCTTGAACAGAGAAAAATTCTAATCATGTGAGGAGTGTGATATGTCCAAAATATAAAAAGACCATCAGACCATATCAATAAACCAGCAACATAGACCAGCATCGCTAGTTTTGAAGGCAGAGTGATAACCTGTCAACTCATAAAATAGTATCATAAAGCGGATACAGGAAATGTGCAGAGACATGTACTGCTGATATATGCCTCACACAAAAAGCATCCATGATAGAGCAAAAATATGTATAAACCCAGGGTTGATTGTATGTTCTGGCTCGCTTGTTCCCGGAAATAAAAACCATCTGCAGAAACCCAGGCTCACTTGTAAGATTAGGCTCGCTTGATTCCAAAATTGGTAACCATCTGTTGCATCCAAGATGTAAGGTTCAGGCTCGCTTGTTTCCATTAGTAGCCCGCTACAGCATCCACCCTGTTCATAGCAAAAATGTTCCTGTAGATATACAACGAAAGAGTATAATACGTAGACCATATAAACATGGCTCTGTATTTCATAAAACAGGTTTAAAATAGAAACAGGGCAACATTTTTTTTTTCCAATTGTTATGAACATAATTCAACCGTGAAATATTAATATAATAAACCACTCTGCAACGCTTTGACTATAAACAATCATATAAACATGGCTTTGTATTTCAAAAAACATGTTTAAAATAGAAACAGGGCAACATTTTTTTTTTCCAATTGTTATGAACATAATTTGACCGTGAAATATTAATATAATAAACCACCCCGCAGTGTTTCGACTATAAACAATCATATAAACATGGCTCTGTATTTCAAAAAAAAGGTTTAAAATAGAAACAGGCAACATTTTTTTTTCCAATTGTTATGAACATAATTCGACCATGAAATATTAATATAATAAACCACCCCGTAGCGCTTCGACTATAAACAATCATATAAACATGGCTCTGTATTTCAAAAAACAGGTTTAAAATAGAAACAGGGAAACATTTTTTTTTCTTCTAAGTAAAGTTAATCTATTAACAGTGGGAATAAAATTACAGCATGATCGAAGTCAAAAACATTGCCCAGACATGGAAAATTTGTCATCAAAAAATCAAAAAAGAAAGCTGCCCTCATACGGGGAAACCAGTCTTGAACGTTTATAGAATTCAAAAATATTATAGAGGTCCAGCACAGTAATATAATCTAAAACAGGCCCAATTAAGTGGGCCGTGAAGCAAGAAAACCAAATTAACCAAACTACTCCTCTGGTGGTTCCTCGACGATTTGGCACCATCCTTCGGAAGGTCCAGGATCGCTAGGTGCTATCTCCACATTCATGCCACCGCTCCCCTCCTGAAGGCTCGAATGCTGGCCGGATTTTTCTGAGCTCAGACCCGCCGGACGGGTGCATTGTTCCTCCACTTGGGCCTCCTCACGGAAAACCACAGTGATTGAAGCTGTGATTCATGGGTGGTTCATAGAGAAATTAAAGGAAAAAAGCGCAGTGTGTGTCGTGGGAGAAGGTGAAGCGGTGGGGAAATGAGGAGCAGGGGAGCCCATACGGTGGCCAGATCCTAGAACCCGACCCCGCCCACTTCTAGTGTTTGGATAGCGACTTGCGGAATAATCACTGGACTGGGAAGAAGACTCGGTTGAAGGGATGGAGGGAGCGCGCAAGGGTTGACCTATAGTGCTCCCCCTGCGGCAACGCATCCTTTGACGCAGGCGAGGCATGGGTGCAGTCTCAGCAGTGGGCATAAGATGAGACAGAGAAGCAGGATTCCAATAAACCGAGGAAGACAGACACAGACCAGACCGAAAGAAATGCAGATTTACACCAAGGTCTAAGCAACAGTTCAGCTGGCCACTTCTCCTTCTCGTCACAGTGAGCAGACAATGTAACCCAGCAACCAAAGAGCATCTGCAATTCAAAGGTTGCGGCTCGTCTCAAAAACCATAGCGAAACGCCATTTTATCGACCCGACTGCAATGGCATCGAAGAACGCCCATCATAATTAATCTCTCATTGATGAGAGCTGAAGGCCGGATCATATTGGAGAATGCGGAATTGCTAATAGGAGTGGAGGTCCAATCTTGAACAGTGTTAAAACTTAATGTGATTTGATGTGAAAACCTTGGAACTTAATTGAACAACGTTAAAACTTAATGACCAATGTTAAAACTTAATGCGATTGATATGAAATCGCCACATCCATGTCCCATTGCCTTAAACGCCATCGAATGCACCCGCATCCGGGAACAGGGCAACTTTTGATTGAGGACATGTGGCAGAAATTGATTGGAGCAGATCTTTGTTTGGGCTGCTCGCCCAGTGGAAATCCGGACCCGAAAAATATTAGGGCGAATTTGATAAGAAATTCACGTCACAACTCTCCCTCCGTATGCCAGCCCAACTTCAGACCCGAAAAAGATTAGGGCGGAATTCATTTGGTTTTCGCGTCACAAAATTGGCCGACGTCAGCAGGCTATTTTGGAACGCGAATTTGGTTTTAATTATGGTTTATCGCCGTTTGAAGTTCAGCGGGCTCGACTTAAGAACAATTTTGTTTGATCCCATATTATAAAATTTGTGTTGGTTTTCTTTGATAATACACATATTTATAATAAATCATGGGAATACCACACTAAACATGTGGAAAATTTGTATAAATTATTGAGAACAATCATTTTTATGTAAAAATATCCAAATGTGCTTTTGGGAAATAAGAATTCGAGTATTTGGTTCATATTGTTTTAAAGGAAGGAGTGAAGTTGGAGCCTCAAAATATGCAAGCTATTACAAAATGATCTATTCCTAAGAAAATCAAGGTTCTTAAAAGATTTTTTAGACTTACATGATATTATTGATAATTTGTTAAGAATTATGCATGCATTTCAAGTCCACTCACATATCTCTTGAAAAAAATATCATTTATATGGAATGATGAGGCTACTTTGACATTCTCTCTTTTAATGGATGCCATGTCTTCTACACCAACATCGGTTGCACCTAATTTTGGTAAAACATTCATATTAGAGTGTGAGGCACTAGGAAAAGGAATTTACGTAACATTAACACAATAAGGGATATCATTGGCTTTTAAAAGCAAGGAATTCAAAGAAAATATTTGGTGAAATCTACGTATGAAAAATAAATGGAAGAAATATTACATGCAATAAAAAATGAGGATAGTATATCATTGGGAGGTACTTTAAAGTCAATATATACCATGATAGCATAAATTATTTTTTGAAGCTATGATTTTCATTAGAAGATTAACAAAAATGAGGAGAAAAAATGCAAAGTTTTAATTTTGAGATAATCTGCAAAAAGGGTAAGGAAAATTTAGTACATGATGCTCTTTCTAAAATAGAAGAGGCCTAAAATTTATATCCAATTACATTTTCTATTCCTAGGTGGCTAGAAGAATCTTACCATAATGGAAAAATGACAATAGTACTAAACAAAAACTAAAATTTATAAAGGATGGGATGAACTCTATGGAGCATTGGGAGTGAAAGAGAGATATAATTTGGTGCAAATGTAGAATATTTTTATGCATGCAAGCATATTTGAATAAAAAAATATTAAGGGAGTCCCATGTCTCTCTGATGGTAGGACGCGGGGTTCCTTAAAACATCTCAAAGGATCAAAAAATATATTTTTGGAAGGAATGAAGAAAGATATTCAAAATTTTGTAAGAGAAGGTCGGGTTTGCATAATAAATAAAAGAGAGATAGTAAAATCTCTAGGGTTACTTCAACCATTCCACATACATATTCAAAGACTAGAAGATATATCAATAGACTTTATTACAGGGTTACTAAAATATAAAGGTAAGTATTACATTTTTGTGGTCATTTATATACACAAATTTTGTAGATTTTTTTTGTAGAGCTCAAAGTACATAAACAAGAAGCCAAGTGGCAGAAGTGTCCGTGAAAGAAATTTTCTTGTATTGAAGATCACTATTCTAGGAATAAGGAGTTATTTTCTCCAAAAATAACCCTAGCCAAACATTTACAATGCATCAAGGATATCTTTCTATGCTTCATAAGTACATATGTTCTACTTCTAAATCATGTCTTGGAAGTGGTTGTTTTGCTGGAAATTATTCACCAGTTGGTTTCATACCCAAGTCTTTTTCTCATTTTCAGCATCCAATACATGAAAAAGATAATGGTTTAAAACAACATAAATATTTAAATTTTGCAAGAATTTTCTGGCACACTTTGAATATGAATTTTGAAGTCAAGTGCATGATGCTGTATAGGATCAAGTGTCATTTTGAATACCAAATGTTTCACAAGAAACTTCTCAACATGCTACCCTGCAGTAAGGATTAAATTACAATATTGCATCAACTATTTCCATAATAAAAGTGCACCTCGGCCATAAGACTAAAAAACTACAAATGTTGTAGATCTAACAAGACCACACAATCAAATGTATTCCACAAGGCCAACACTGTATGAAAAATGAAAAGGAGTTTGCAACCAAACATACCTTAGGCAACTAATTCAATTAGATACACCAAACCATCGGCAAAAAGGAAAACCAGCCTACTCAAAAGGCAAGCGTTTACCTCCTTTGACAAAATTTTGAGTTCGAAACAAGGGCCTTTATTGTCTTGTCAATGCCCCTAGTAATTTGAATGGGGTTTGCACCTGCTGCAACAACCTAAACAAAAAGGTTTCATTTCAAATTATTTTCCACAAATTTAAGATACAACCATTGTCAGTTTTGTATTTCCTAACAAGCTCATAAATTTTAACAAAAGAACCAAAATTTTTTAATACCTGATAGCAATTTTTTCACTCAAAAACTATCTTAGACTCAATAAGCCCAACCCAAAACTAAAAAACCAAACACCATAAGACCCTACAAAAATGAATAGATGATCTTAATCCAGTACTATCAACAAAAATTTACCTTTACACCCTCACTTATTAAACCCTGTGCAAGAACAACGGATGTTGTGGTTCCATCCCCAGCTAAATCATTTGTCTTTGCCGCAGCTTGCCTTACCAACTTGGCCCCAATATTTTCAACTGGGTCCTCTAATTCAACCAATAAAAAGGCCAAAACCATAGCATTGAGATACATTTCATTACACTGTCAATAACAATAAAATTTGACTCGGCCATAACCCTTTCCTTTTATTGTTGTGAAAAGCTTTATGCATTACTCTAATGTGGCTAGTCCATAGGCCAAGTAGACCACTGGGTAACAAATATGTTCCTTTCACCTTTGAGTTTTCAAATTATGCCTACCAAATCTAAGACATTTAAGAGGGGGAACTAATACAACGTTAAAAAGAAAACCAGAGCACACATCTACAAATTACCTCCTTAGCTATTGTCACACCATCATTAACTATTTTTGGAGAACCATGCTTGCTCTCCAAGACAACATTTTTCCCTTCACCCCAAGGGTGACTCCAACAAGATCAGCAAGTTTGTTCACACCGCTTGCAAGACAAATTGACAATGCTTTCAGTAAGTGTGCAATTGAATGCCAGACCATATGCCAAAACAACCCTCCATGAAAAATTAAAATAACACATTAAAATCAAATATAAGTGGACAAGGAAAGATCCACCGTAGTGAAGTTTCACGTGCAGGTGACCTTCCTTTAAACATATTTTTTTCTCTGACCTGCAATTTTTTTGTCACTGAGCCATCCTTGTTGAAGTACAACTCCTTTTCCATAGCTCTTGTATTAACTACCTTCTCTCTGTCACGTAATCTCAGAGTCCCTCTTTTTCTTGAGCGATTAAAGTAAATGGGTGAAAAAACTGAAAGAGAAGACAATTGTCTGCCATAATTATCAAACATTGCACCCACGTTCTTCCCCTTTCCATTGTTACCCAAAGAGGTAGATGTGGCAATTTTTGTAATACTGCCCAAAGCAGAGGCCATCTTCTCTTATCCTGAATATAGATTTACAAGATCTTCATATTAGTATGAACCTTAAAAAACATGACTCCCATTGCTAAAAACCACTTTTAAGTTGTAACAGGAAAACTAAACAACTATCACAACTTTTGGCAACTTCTGGAGCATTAAGAGAGAAACAACCAAAGATAAATACAACCACAATCCTCATTTTAATGAGACCGGACTATATATTTGCATTAAGATAATAGAAAGAAATCACGACTATATTAAGGCCAGCACAAAACAATCTTTAACCAGTGTCTCTCGCGGCCTTCAGGTTGCCATGCTAGAGGTTGCACATTTTTAATTTAAATTCTTGACCTCTCGTGCCCATCTATGAATGGATCCAATGGGATATCTACATCAAATGCTCCTTTATATCCCCAAAAACAAATTCCCTACTACAAGAGCACCAGTATTGATGGATCACCCCACTCCATCCCACCCACTAGAAACGGTGAAAAAGGAAACCCGAGAAAACTTCTGAAATATCTCAAGATGACTATATGAGTGGTTCTTATGAATCAACCAACCATTCAGAGCATGCTCATCAATCCAAAACATGAGTATTATGTGACGATATTCAAGCAGGCACTAAATCGGATTTCTAAAGCTATGTTAGAGAAACCCTAAACTCTCACTGAAAAAATAAAAATATACTCAGCAACAAAAATGATCACACTCTGGGTAGCCTTGGAGGCTATTTGGGGGTGATGAGTCCAATAGGTCTCAATGAACTGTTGCCCTCACCAGGGAATACTATTGCAGTGGAATTTGATACTATTTTGGATGTTGAATTCCACGATCCTAATGGAAACTAGTACCTTCAGCTCCAGTACCTGTTCACAAAAGAGGGTGCCATAGTCATTCATGCGTGCAGAGAGGGTGAATTGCAGGCATTGCAACAGGAGGTGTTGTTGTTGTTGCATTGGCCACTAGATTGTTTGTCTAGTTCTGTTACAAGCGCAGAGTATTGAAAAGGATAGACAAATTTAGTTCAGATATTGTGAAATTGCCTCGGAAATTCACCTACAAAGAGCTCAGCAATGCTACGAAAGACTTTTTTTGAATGTGATTGATAATCGATAATTGCAAGCAAGGGTAATCCCCTTGTGAAACCCAAATTTCTGAGCATTTTCTAAAACCTGATGACGAGTCATTGTAATGAACAAGCGCCTAGGTCCATATTACGTCCAAATCTACCAAGCACCAAGATCTATAAAAAAAAATCCACAGTATCTGCAAACTAAGAAGAAGAGGCAGAAAATGTGTTCTGCTTACCTGTTCGAATAGTCGTTGGGGTTTACCACGGAAAAAATTTGACAGAGCCCATGTACAATTTCGTATCATTGAAATTCTGGCAGTATCATTCAACTGGGCAAGCACCTGCCTCAGAGCTCCATGACTGAGGGCAAGATCCCTAAATGTTGCAGAGTCTCCAGCAATATTTCCCAAAGCCCAAACAACCTTACACGAACACTAGTTGAACTCAAAGTTGGGTACTAGTTTTTTAAATCAAATTCCAAAATTATAGACATATAAAGATAGTTGGGAAGAATAATTTTATGCCTCTAAAATAAACGTGCTACCTGTTCTCGAACATTATCATTCCCAGAGGTAAGAAGTTCCACAAATATAGGCAGCGCCCCGTAATCAATCACAACCTTTGTATTCTTAGAGGTTCCTAAGACTATATTAGTCAAATCCAAAGCTGCTTCAAACTGCATTATCAATCACAAGGTATCACCATCAAAGCTATAATTTTAAGATAAAAATTTATCTACCATTGAAACTATAATTTTAAAATAGATACACCTAGTGATATAGACACCTATTGAGAGTAGAGGTTAGGAAATTATAATAAGAATTATTACAAGATATCACTCACAGTGCAGTTGATTGTTCATTGTCTGCTGTAACTATAATTTTAAATAAGACACACTTAGTGATATAGACACCACCAAGTGAGAGCAGAGGTTATGAAATTATAATGAGAATTATTTCAAGATATCATATTACTCATAGTACAGTTAATTGTTTATAGTTTGGTGTAATAATTGTTTATTATTTATAAACACAATCAAACATATTATGAGGGACGGTGATGAAATTGACAATGGTCTCATAACAAACCATAACGGGCATATCCCTTGGCAAGATAGACTCTGAATTAGAAAGAAAGCAAAACAAAGTGATTACTTACAGGATCATAGGCTTCTTGAAGAACAAGATCCAGAGCAGCATCTGTAACCCCTAAAGCAACACCTCTCTCTGCAAGACGAATCGCTACATCTTTCATATGTAGTCTAGCAAATTTTTTGAGCTCATCACGAGAAAGAGGATCAAATACAACTATCTCATCAAGTCTATTCAATAGCTCTAGCCTGAAATGTCTTCTAACCTGCAAAAATATTCAAAGGCATGTCAAAGCACTGCAGCCAACTTCGTGATAAAATTATATGAAAAATATGCATACACAGAGTCTAGGAGAATGAAACGGCAGGTGTATTGGCAGTTGCTGAAATGCAGCAACTAAAATGGCAGGTGTATTGGCAGTTGCGGAAATGCAGCTACTAAAACGGCAGGTCTGTCGACGGTTGCAGGTGTGTGGATTGTTGTTGGTATTTTCAGACCAATTCCATGGAAATATACCAGAAACTAGTGGTATGTCAAACATAGAAGGTAACCCGAGAGACTGTGACCGTCAGATTAAACAAGTAATAGGTGTCGTGCCTAGATAAGAAGTGTTGATGAAAAAAATTTGATCTCTTTCATAACAGAAGGCCTATCAGCCTAAATATCTAGGACATGTGGCACTCCATGATAAAGACACATGGTGTGTGGATTTGAGTTTTTCAGGTGGTCAAGTGGGCCGAAAATAGGTGAAATGTGGCACCACTCAGAGATTGACATGTGCCAGTTGGTACAAGTGGTAGACAATTGGCATGCTCAAACAACGAGGTGATGCAGGAATGACATGAGGGAGAAAATATCAGAAAAGCCCCAAATCTGGAGAACTAAAGCTCATCACCAACCTGAGATTGACAAATTTACATGATGTAACCTATGAAATCGTAAATGGAGAAATCATAGTAACAATAAAGTAACCTATGTAAAAATAAAGTCGGATTCATCCTGGGAGTGGTAATGGGAGAAATCATAGTGAACAACAGGAAACATGCAGAGTTGCTTACAATCGAATAGATGAAAAAACACATACAAAAAACCTAGATAATAATCATGAACAAGCTTAATATTGAATTATGAACTGTAAAGGAACTTACAAAATGTGACATTATGAACTTGGTCAAGCACACAAGCAAAAATATCCTGGACATGACCCTGGTTGACAAGTTGTATTGCTCATGATGCAAGAGGATTTGTACCTGCACTGCCAAGTCAATTAAAATCCATCATTATCTATACAATAAATACAAGTAATTGATATAGTATTTTTTACTCTAAGATGCATTATTATGATAATGTTAGAACATATGTTGAAAATGTCAAAACATACCTGAATAAGCTCCTCTTCGTTTCAAGAACAATTTATTGGAGTCGCATGAACTTGGAACAAGACTCCCACGATCTAAAAGAGTAGCAACTAAGTCAACAGTGACTTTTTTGTTGCTACGCTGGATCGAGGGAGGTTTTCTCCAAGATTAAATCGCTCCAATAAATTATTCTCTACTAAGCAGGGCCAACCACGTGAAGGTGGAAGCTCTTATGGCCCCTTCCCCCCCTCACATCACTCTCAATTCCCCAATACCCAATCTATATTTCATTTTTTAATTTCATGAGCATAAAAAAAATATTCAATAACTAATAAAAAAACAATTCAACAAAATGTATGCAAGGAAACATTGAAATTAATGCTTGACATAAAAAATAGTATGATAAATGAATTTTTTATATAACGCAAAAAACGTTCCAAGTATGGTAACGTTTGTCTTATAATAATGCAATATTTTACATTATCAAATTTTCTTTTTCTTCTTCCTATTTCTAAAGCTCCTAATTACATCATCAATATCATCGTGCTCTGCTCCTGTTTCGTGCCTTTCGACCCGCAATGTTGACCTAGTTGCGTAGTCACGATGTCTGGTCTCATCCAGTGACGGGGCATCGCCTACAAAAATAGATAATATTACATTTTAATTGTCAGATTTTAAATATCATTGAGCTAGTTCGGTAATATTAATAAAAAAAATTACAATGAGATTATTTACCTGGTGCACCAGTTGTCGCCGTTGGGACTGTTGCCCTGTCTTCCTCTCTGGTGGTAAGATCCTCAAGGGAAACATTCTTTGTCATTTAAACAAAAAAAGTTATAAGGAAAACCATCAAGGTATAATTAGAAAAAATTATAAGTGGAAATTAATTACCGTCACGGCCCTCACTGATAGTAGCATTGTCGGCCCGGTCCCCACTACAATGATCAGGTTGCACGTGAGGAGCATCTACATCTAGCTCTAAAACTGGGTTATTTTCCTCGTCAGTAGTGCTGCTCCCCTGATTTAAACAAATTTTTTAGACATTAAATTTATGGATGAAAACAAACATATTGAAAGGTTAATGTTTTACCTTATCAGGCATTCTGGATCTTGGGACCTGCCCCAAGCTTCTGCGACGTTCAACTATGGCTTGATAGCTGAAATGGAAAGCGATATTTTTATCTTCCTCTGTAGTTTCTGTTCCGAAGTCATCACCCTACATTACATATGATTGTGTATTTTTAATCATATTTGATAGGATTACAAAAAAGTTGGAAGGTGATACAATTAATTATAAGATGTTTAGCTACTTAATTACAATTATTGCGGCTAATTTCAAGTAGCCGCCCTGGCCTAGCTTGTGATGGCCCTTTTTTTCAATCTTAGCTTTGGTTGCCTTTGAGGTGTCAGGCAACCTAGCATCAAAATATTGAAGTCAGATATGACGTAGCACACTTTTATTTTAGACATAGAGAAAATTAAATCTATTGAATTAAAGTTGTAATTTACCTTGCGGGTCCAGTTGGCATTTTTCCTTCTTTCTTTTCCCTTTTCTCTTTTCCATCATGGATGAGTGCTCTCCACTCACTCTTTGGAACTGTGAGAGGATGCTCGTATCTAGGGTTAAATTGAAATTGCGTCCTATAGGTGTCCCTGGTATATTTCAAATATTTTCCGGCTACCCGAGCCATCGCTGTTCTGTCAAATGTGCTGACCCCAAAAAGGGCTTCTAGATAATCTAGAAGTTCTTTTTTCAGGTTGGAATTCTGGGAATTCCACCTTGTGCGTATGGTTGGGCCAAAAATTACCAACACATGGCTCTCCAAAAACCTATAGAACTCATTTTTTCCTACACAGAAAAAAATATATTATCATTAATTTAAAAATAAAAATAATGATAAATATGTTTTAGATAGAGTACATGAAATAGTTAAAATATTAAAATTTACCTGGCAGTTGTACGTGCTTTATAGGGACACCTTCATCAGTCACCAACAACGTGCCATTAATGGTCCTTGTGGAGCTGACATGTGTAGCTCTATGAAACGCAATAATGTAGTTGGCCATATCAGCCTCATCACTGGCAACACGTTCAGCGGTTGGCTGGGTGTCTGCTTGGGTAGGGTGTGTTTCTTGGCTGGCACCTAAAGGAGTAGAAGGTGTACGATAGGGTTGTTGGGCAATCTCTTGCCCTTGTGTTCCACTACCACCAACACCGGGTTCAGTAAGTGCCAGAAAACGCTACATACAAAAGAACTTTTTGTTAGTTTAGTCAATGTAAAAATTAAAAATCAAACTATCACAATTCATCTCATGCAGAACAAAAAAAATATCCTTTTGAATTTTTATTATTACCTGATATGTTTCTAGCTGGGTCATAAGTTGTTTTATCCTCTCTTTTGTTTTAGGTGTTTGAGGCACGTCTATCAAAGTATTAAATTCCGACCTTGCATCTCATGCCTTTTTTCACAACAAAAGCACTGGAGATAGGGATGAAGAAAGCTCTTCCTCAAAGAGGGAATCATCAGGCGTACCATGGCTAGGTGTCTGCATATTTGAACGAAATTAATATTATTTCAATTATGTAAATAACTAAAATACCTAAAGATAGAGCAATGCTGGCACTTTACATGTTCTTTCGCTGGCCTCTTTCCGCGATCATCTCGTCTCGGGGTTGTTCCTGTACTGCCCTGATTATTCTGCCACATTGCAATAAAATTATAAATGTAAAAACTTGAAAACAATATCTAACTTGAAAACACAAAATGAAAACTGAAATAATTTCTAATAAGACACTAGAAGACAAAGTTAGAGTTTCAAATATGCCTTGCATTGAATTCAATCCTGGAAACATGTCATTGCACATTAAGGCACCCAAACAAGGGACGATTTGACAATGAAGACCTTATTGAATATATTGTTGGAGAAACTTCTAGTAAAATTGGTGTGAAGAACTTGAGGACATTTTTGGAGCAACATTGTTGAAGTTGATGGTATAGCATTGTTGGAGATGATCTTGAAGGGCCTTGAAGTGAAGCTTTTGGAGCAACTATTGAAAAATCCTTAGAGCATTTAAGTAAGGCACTTTCTATCTTCCATCAACTTTTCCATTTCAATATCATTTAAACGATTTTGTTGATATTTAATGTTTGAAATCACGTTATAATTCCTTGATTATATGTGTTTGGGGACTTTCCATTTGAAATTACCCAAAAATACCCTGGCAATTTTATCTTCAGGATGCATGTCTGACCCTATTGTTCAATATTTTGATTGATAGTAGTAAACATAGAGAATTAGGGGGCTCTTGACTTGGTTTGGTTGGGCCATTAGATCCCTAACATCTACTAGGGAGAACCCCCCTTGAGTTGGAGGAGAGCTAGCTCGAAGTGAAAAGAGGTTGGTGAGGTGACAATGGGGCTATTGAATTACACATGGTATCACACTTTAGCTTTAGGACTTTATCTTGAGAAGTGCGAAATTTTGCTATATCAATTCTCAAATTGTTTACAACACTATTGTTAAGAACTAATAAGAAGTGATGTTGAGGGGTTTTTGGGTATAAGAAACAATACCATTTGAAAACTAGGGTTCTCAGTCCTTGGCATTCCTTCACCTGGGCCTAGGGGCACACTAGAATAATTTCACACTAAACCATGCAAACTTAAAAGTAACTTAACAGATCCATAAAGTAATAATAATCATAATTCCTAATTTCCTATTGTACGATATGATGCACATTATTCAAACATGAAGCAATGAAGACATGCAATTTCTGAATTTCAAGATTGATGAACCAATACAAGAAGTTAGAAACTACAACTTTGATTCAATACTCTGTGTCCTAACTCTAGTAAGGAATCTAGTTTGCAGTATAGAACATGCATCGTGTATTATCAATTCTTAATTGACAACAACTAAAGGTCATCTACCTCATCAATTCCTTCCCATTTTGTGTTTTTATGTTATATTCCTTATAAAAGTGTCAAATTTCTCTCAAAGTAAGCAACCAATGAATAAAATAAAAAATAGTTGAGATATGATTGAGAAATGGTCATTTATTTCTTGAAAGGATCTTCACAATTTCTTTGGTTGTTTTTCATCTCAAGAAACAAGAAATGACCTGAGAAACTATCATGATGTAATATAAGAAACAACACGGTGCAATGGCCATTTTCAAAGCCAAATGATGGCCATTGAGGACATGGCCTTTATTTGGTTCCTGTTTCATAGGAGTTTCGGGTAGAAATGGAACTTTGTTGTACCATTTCCAGTAGTAAAAAGGAAAACCTTCTTTTTCCATGGGAAATAATTTACCTTTCCTTTTTCAAGATAATCTAAATCACAAAAAATATGAACTATACTGCACACATTCTTGAATAATGTGAAAGTGGAAAAGGAATACCCTACACAAGTGATGCACACATGTACATTTGAACACTAATAGATTTTTGTAGTTGAAATGCAATGCTTGTTTTCATTTAAATGTAGGGTTTTTAAAGCGGGGAGAAATAATGGCTGCCAAATTAATAAGCGTTTCTTTGGGAAAAATTTAAATCTTGTATTGGGTGATGAAGATAATAGAGGGTATTGAATCTTGATTCTTGACATTGTGTTTAACTTGAATAACTCAAATGATTATAAATATTTGTGGATGAGTTCTTTTTTTCAAGTATGTCACTCAAAACTCTTATGTCAAAGCATTGTATGATGGCTAGCATTTTCTTGTTTCCCTTTCTTCAGTTCAATGTAAAAAGTATATTAATATATTGGAGCACGAATGATAACTACAATTGTTTGCTCTGCAGTATATCCAACCCCAAGATTATGAAAATTTTTCTTAAGTGGAGCTATTGGTTATTGATGAAGCAACTGCAATTCCATTGCCTATTGTAAAGGCTCTGCTCGGGCCATATTTAGTGTTTCTGTGCTCTACTGTAAATGGGTAATAATTATAAATGAGCCAACCACAATCTCAGATTTTGTAACCATTCGGTTTCCATGGATAGTGATGATGATATTAACCCTATATATCAGTGACCTATATCTATATGAGAATGATCTCAACATTGACCTTGATATGGTTGTATGGATGTGACCTTTGGTATGTCATTAGAAAATCCCCAAATATTAGAAAATCCCCAAATCTGGAGAACTAAAGCTCATCACTTTCGATCTGGAGTACTACCCTTGTGATAAAGTTGATGACTTTAGATCTCCCATTCTCTACCACTTTGCACTTCACCTTCAATATAGATCAGACCAAGGGCAATTCGTTACTGGGTATTGAGATGGATGAGTTTGTCGAACTAAAATCCATAGCTTAAAATTCATGAAACTGGTGGAGTCAAATTCATGCAAGCACAAGCACATCTTACACATCCTCTTTGAAGCTCATCCAAAATACCATTGGAAGACATCTAGAGAGAACCCTATAGCCTAACACAATCCAATGGAATTGACCAAAAAAACCCAAATAGAGTCAACCCTACTATAGGAGGAAGGGTCTGTAGTAAGAACTTACCATTTTGCAAGAGCTAAGGGCGAATGCTGTTCTGCAAGAGCTAAGGGCGAATGATAAGGGTGAATGTTGTTCTGCAAGAGCTGAGGGCGAATGCTGTTCTGCAAGAGCTGAGGGCGAACGCTGAGGGTGAATGTTATTCTGCAAGGGCTGAGGGCGAATGATGTTCTGCAAGAGCTGAGGGTGAATTCTGAGGGCGAATGTTGTTCTGCAAGAGTTGAGGGTGAATGCTATTCTGCAAGAGCTGAGGGCGAATGCACACATGATATCAGACATTAATGTAGTTTTTAATAAAATCATTTTTATGTAGCGCGCATATAAGTGTCGTAGTTTTTAATAAAATCATTTTTATGTAGCGTGCATATAAGTGTTGTTATACCGACAGCGGCAAAAGCGTCGCTATTGTGACGACTGCCTTCAAACGTCGCAATTGCGACACTTATACATTGTGTCGCACTTGCGACATTTGGAGGCAGTCATCGCAATAGCGACGCTTTGGGGCATAGTGTCGCAATTGCGACGTCTTCCTCCAAACGTCGCAATTGCGACACTTTTTCTAAGTGTCGGTATTGCGACACTTTTCTCTAAATGTCGGTATAGCGACGGTTTCGGGCAGGATTGAAAAAATTTGGGGAAATTTCCGACATTTGGTCAAAAGCATTGGAATTTTCCCCAAATGTACTAGTGTTATTTGGATTTGTGGTGTTATTTTGATTTTCCCTTGGCTTTTCTACTTATTCTATGGTTCGAGGGCACCTTTTCCTAGCTTTGGGTTCGTGGATCCAAAGTCATGCTTCTTCTGCTTAAATTTCGGCTCGATCTTGGCAGCATATTGATATGTCATGCCAAGCGAGATAATGTCAAGGAAATCCATTTTGTCCTGAATGTATCTGTAAAAAAAAACTGTTGTACTTGAGCACCAAATTTTTCTTTGAATTTTTAATACCCAACTTTGTGCGCAGGGTATAGAACAAATTCGTTAGCTTGTGCACATCTTGATCCCTTTACTGCCGCAATGTGGTCCATTGGATGTACTTGTCCTCATAAATCCCCACGGGGTAATATTATTCCTTGATTCCATATCGGAAAAAATTCCAAGTGGGTGTGACTGAGAACAGAGAGGGTTCCATCTTGTCCTTTTTATCACAATAGGTTTCCCACCAGTCTTTGACATGGGGGGCAACTTTGAGGAGTGTAAAAGTAATATTTTCTCAGTTGGAGAAATCATGGATCGAGAAATACCCTTCCAACAAATTCAACCATATATCTAGGATGTCTACATCTATCTAGGCTTCAAATATAATAATGTCGAAGTTGACTCAAACCTTGAAAGGAGTGGCACCTCCAGAGTTGCTGCTGGATGCAGATGCATCGTCGGTGGGCAACCGTTGAAGGATTTGGGCAAAGTTATCCATCATCGTGTTCCTTTGTTTCTAGAGGGCCTCCTCAAGCAATATTTTGTTAGGATATCCTACTCCCTTTTCTTTCTTTTCTTCCGCCATGGGTGACCGTTGGGGTTCACGAGGCTGATCTTGTAAAGGTTCAACTAGATCGAGCCCTAACTCCTTATACCCCGACCTCGTTGGGGACATGAAAAGAAGGATCGAGAAAGAGTAGACCGATCTGATACCACTAATATAGACTTATGTAGGAACATAATAAAATATATAAATACACATAAATGTAGAGATGCGACATAAATAAGACTTCATGTCATTAATATCACATAACTGAAATATTCTTACAAACAAAATGGAAATAAACTAGCTAGGGCACTGGTAGCTTGTCTCTGAGAAGAGATGTGGCGACTACAAGCCTATGAATTGCATTAAAATGAGGCTCGAAGGCCTATTTATTATTGAGAAACAATGGAAAACCATAAACATCCAAAAATCTAACCCTAGGAGATGAAACACGAAACTATGGGTCCTGTTGGGGTAAATTGGTACATCAATTTCCCCGGGCTGTAACTTTGGCATATGATAGCCGTTTAATGCGCACAATACCTCATTAGAAATATTTATCCAAGGACTACAAATATTGATAGAAAATACAAAATTGACAACTAACATTCATATTCGATGATTTTCTAGAAAAAAATCGTTTAGGGCCTCAAAACGGCTCCGGAAGTTTAGGGCCCGAAAAACTGCCAAAAATAGTAAATTGTGCTACAATTAAGGAAACTGAAAAATTGAAAGAAACAATGGTGGGGGTCCAAGTGGAATAGGTGGGTGGTCACCAATATTAACCTAGATCATATGGAAATAACATTCAAAGGTCTATTTTTTCAAAGTGCTATGGTATATATTGGTGATATCACTATATATTCTAAGAAAAGAGTAGACCACCCCCTACATCTAAAATGGATTTTTGAAACATGCGTGAAATATGAAATATATCTGAAAACCATGAAGATCATTTTTATATTTTAGAAGGAATATTTCTTAGACATGTCATCTCTAAAAGTGGAATTTGTGTATATTTTGAAATAAAACAAAAAATCACTTAGATTCCACTGCCCATTGCTAAGAAGTCAATGCAATCTGTCTTTGAGAAGATAAGTTTTGTGAGGATATTTGTGGCCGATTTTGAAGAAATTTTCAATCCTTTATATTAGATGATAAATAAATATTCACAATTTAAATGGAAAACTATCGAAAAGGCAGCATTCGACAAGATAAAGGCTACCTTAACAATAGCTCATGCACTACAAAACCTATATTTCAGAAATGACTTCTTGTTGTATATGTTTGCATTAGATCATTCCTTTATTTCACTACTCACCTAGAAAGATGAATGGGGGGGGGGGGGGACTTGATTTATTTCCTGATCACTGGTATAAAATCATGATGAATTGAAATACCTTACTATTGATAAATATGGCTTGACTATCTACAAATCCATCAAATAATTCAAGCCCTACATATTGAAAATCCACACCAACATGATAGCGCCTGACCTCACTGTGAGATCACTATTTTCAAAATGAGCTAGGCAAAGTGAATTGGATGACCTCTCTCTAAGAATACAATATGGAATTCAAACTAACCGCTACTATAAGAGGTTAGGGAATTTATAGGCTAGTTTCGAAATATTTAGACCTAACAGAGCCACACGGAGAGGGATGGGAAAATGGGTTGTCATTATACTCACTAGAGACAATTTATGTGTAATCTCAGAATGATTCTGGCACTATGACTTGAAATAATACTTACAAAATGGGATTGATCATGAGCAATTAAACTCAAAATATAAAATAACTTTGAGATTCAAATTTTAGCATCATCAAGTCATCAATGACATTCCACTATTGAGAAATTATGATGGAATGATATTCTTGTGTCTCAAAAAGAAATATCTTGACAAATTTCTCATGGAATTTCATGATGAACTAGCAAAAGGATACTTTTCCAATGATACAACTGCACACAAGATATTGAGGGCTATATATTATTGTTCCATAGTCTTCAAGAGTGTGCATGCTTATGCTAGAAAATGCAAGGTTTTTGAAAAGTGTGTTGGATAGGAAAACAATGTTGATAGTACCTCTACATCAGTGGAAGAGACATTTGAGGAGGAATGGGAATTATGTGTCATTAGAGATACTAATCTCCATTCTTTCAAATAACACAAATATATCCTCTTTGCAACATATTACTTCATTCAATGGACTGAAGTTGTTCAAATAATGAAGGTAAATGGAGAGGTTGTAATAAATTTCATAGAAAAACATCTTATTACAAGGTTTGGAGCGCTAAATGCTCTTATTTTCGATAATGCTTCATACTATACTTATTTGAAGTTAATTGAGTTTTCTTTAGATAAATTAATCATTTTATGAAATACAACTAACTATTACCCAGAAGGGAATGGTGTAGTTGATTCCACTAATTAAATAATGACCTGGATTCTTAAGTGAACCATAGTTGGCCATCAAATAAATTGGCACATTGGTGTAGATAATGTGTAATTTTGGTTTTTTTATGTTTTTGGAGCATAATAGTAACTCTAAAGGCTATTATGGGGACACCCCCTTTCTTTATAGTCTATGGAAAATAAGCCATATTTCCTCCCAGTATATTTTTACCTTCCCTTCAATTATGTCAAACCTCATGTGGACATAATTATATAGTAGTCCAAAGAATACATACATTTCTAAAAATAAAGGAAGAAAGGGATACAAAAAGGAAGAAAATTGTTTTTCATCAATAGATTATATAGATATGGTTTGATAAAAAAATTTCTAGTGATAAATACTTTCAGCTGGGAGACTTTGGAAACATTCCAAAATTTCAGCAACTATGGCTTAGTCCTTACTTTGTGGTCAAAAATCTTGGTCTGGCACATATATTTTGTATGATTTATAGGGATTAGTATACCTATGTATTTTTAATATCCAAGCTATAAAGAATACTTCACTTAGCTGTTGGATGGTTAATCTGTACATAAATAATTTGGCTTGTTGTTTCGTTTCATTTTCACATTTATGTTTTTGATTGATCATAGATAATTCTATTTTAAGTTGATTTTTCATTGTTTGGTTTGTTTCTTTAGTTTTGGAAATAATTTTCTCCATGTTAGCCACTTAGTTTGTTTCATTTTGAAATAGGTTCTCATTGCTACGACATGTTCTCTTTTAAGAACAAATCCCACAACTGATTGGATTCATGAAAATCTATTTTAGCCAAATGGATAAGACACTAATATTACTACATTGTTTGTTTCTTCCTCTAGTGTTTAAAGCCATGTGGTGGAATTTTTTTTGAACAATAGATATGCATGAGAAGACCAAGATATGGTTTTATTTAGATCACTTTTTGCCTTCTAGGCTCCACCCTTTTCCACATAAACAATGAATAATGTTTGATATGGAAGCTAATGAGTATCAAAGGTATAACTATGAAAGGAATAAGGTTATCAGAAATGGGTGTATCAAATAAATTCTCCCTAATAGGTATCATCCCACATCCCTTTTAGAAAGGTAATTGAGATCCCCCATCCATGTTTCATTGTTATATAACACAAAAATGATAAATTAATCATAAGGATATAGATAATAAGTGCAAAGGTAAAGGATTAGGAAAGACATTTAAGGTCATGTGGGACATGAATGTATCTCCACTAATGCTATGAATCCCTGCTAATAGTGGAGAAATGCCTATGGTACAAGGTTACTTTTGGTTGCAGACACTCAAAAGTAGAAGAGAAACACCAAGAGAAATGAAATGATTGAATTGAAATATTAGAATTTCTTATAAAAAGCACCTTATGACACTACACTTGCCTACCAGGAAGATCAAAGTTATATGAATTGAATCCATACTTCATCCTAAAACATGTAGTGAGTAATATACTCAAATTGAATATGGTATCTCATATGACGTTCCTAAAAATTTGACATAGTGGAACCCACTGACCTAGACCAGAGCACTTATGAGGTAAAACCTGACGTTTTGTAGTACCAATAATTATATTTAATCTCATTTTGAAATATTTTTGGATTTTTATAGTGTTTCACCAACTGTTGAGTTAGTAACATCTCCTTTTTCTAGTATTTTTCTTGTACAAAGTTCATTTAGTCTCTAAATAACAAAATAGTAAAGGGTCCCTCCTTGAATTTTGATGCTACTTTTCATAGATGGTATTTGGCCATTTCATATTTTTTTTTCATTTTTGAGGGTATTCTAAAGTATTGATTCTATCTAATTCAAAGTTTCAATCCACTGGGCATGGAAAAGGGAAGTCTTGGCAAAATTTACCTAGGTAATTTCTTGATTTATTTTCTTCAAAGATCTAAAATTTTAAGTGAAACATTTCTTGTCACTAGATGATTTTAATTATTATAAAATAATTGACATGTCACCGAGAGATGTTAATTTTCAAATAATATGATATCTCTTGAATCTTTTCTAAAAAATTCCATTTTCCTAGTGAAATGCATTCCAAAGGATTCCTCTCTTCCTCTAATACATCCTTGAGGATATCACTTCTCTTTATTTATGTGTTACTCCAAAATTTGCTTTCTCCATTGACATGTGAGACAAAATATCTTATTTTTTTTACAATATGTGATTGGAATATTTGTTTTCTATAGCAATACATCACAAGAAGAAATTATTCTGTCATCTTCAATACACCTCTAAAAGATCTATATTTCTTAATGATACATCTTGTGCCCTAACATTATCTTGCCAATTTTCTTTTAAAGTGACAGTTTTTTTCATACATATTGCTAATGGTCACCATAGGGTTATAAAATTCCATTTTCTATGGATTTTTAACACCAATTTCTCCCAAACCTGAGAATTCACTAAAATGTGTTCGACACCCCACTCTTGATTACCATATGTGCATGTCGTTGTCACATATCACTATCATAAGAATCCTCTAAAGTTTTTACCTCTCATATATTGAAAGGTGAGAAAAAAACACTTCACCATAAAAAATATGATTATTTAACTTTGTTTAAAATAAATGAATTACGATGCCCTTTCTCCTTTTCTCTTCGACATTGCAATGGACCACTTGTTGGTGCCTTTGTTATTTTGGTTGTCGTATGGCTACAAATAAGTAGCTATCATTTATGGTACCTTTGAGCTATTGATATATTTCATATTATAGTTCGAGTTATATAGGGTAGAGATGAAGGGCTTAGAACATCTAAGTGTTCCCTCATCCCTCCTTTCAATGAGAAAGAGATTTTCAAAAATTTTCACCCTTTGACCCAATATGAAAGTAAGCATTGATAGTAGGTTTGGATCTAAATGAAAGACATAATATCACCAACCTCATGTTGGTAGGATATCCCTATCTAATATTGGTGCCTTGACCAATATATTGAAAGGAACATGCGCATAAAATGTTTCCTGTCATTATAGGTTCATGTTGGGAAACATACTGGGGGGGGGGGGGTAAATCAGTATTTAAAACTCACAATAAAAATTTTCTTTTCTGAAATATGTACGCGACTTCAATGAACCCAACTTGCATATGTGCGTGATTGTTATAAAATAAACTAGCGTATGCTTAGTAAACTTGTAAAACAACTAATTCTTTATCTGTATAAATTTACCAGAATGTAAGATATTCATCAGATATTTGATAAGAAATAAGCATGTGCATTAAGTATAGAAGAAAGAATCACACATAAGCAACAAACATGAACACCAGGATTCAAGGTGGAAACCCAATGTGGGAGAAAACCACCACTGCTGTCGTCTCAGTCTTCAATCTTATTAATATCAAAAGCTTCTTACATTCATGTATTGGTGTAGAATCATGCCAGTACGTAGGTACCCACCTGCTGAAGGCTACAACCTTCACTCGTTCTCCAAATCCTATTGAAAGGGAGCTCCAACCCCCTGATCTTGTTTACCAACAAGCACTGGAAGGGAGCTTCAACCCCCTTGATCCGATCACCAACTACTACTAGAAGGAAGCTTCGATGTCCTTCCTGTAGGCTCAAACCCTTATCACCATCCGTGGACCATGTTTCATAAATTTTCACACTGGATCCATCTACTTTAATACATCACAGATTGTAGATCAACTGAAGCAAACACTTACATAAATCAACCAGAAGAAATCTTATATTAGCTTGGAATCATATTAGTCTTAGAAATAGGAGACTATTCTTACTCTTATAGCTTAGTATACCAAGAAACTCATCCCATTGTTCGCTTATTCTATATCTATTAGGATTATAAGAATTAGCATCAGGAATCCATAGGAGACAAATGGAATATAAGGAGATTACATTCAACTTAGCTCCTATAACTCCACAAAAATCATTATAACTCAGCTTCATCCCTACAACTAGACTTAACTCTTAGAACTCAACTCAGTGAGATCAATGTAACTAGAACACATAACTGAACTCACAGTACTACATCAACACAAAGAATAAAATACAACCCTAATCATTCATATGCCAAAATGTATATGCGACTTCACTTAAGGAAACCCGCGTGTATACATGTTTTTCTGTTGAGAAACCTACGTGTAGATCTTAATATACCAAATTTTTTTTATTTTGAATCAACCACAGAGTTGATTAGATTTATTCTGAAAATATTTTTTAGCTTATAGAACCCTCACACAATTAGTAGCATCAATAATATTTTCAACCAATCAATCATGTAACCAAATTCAACTTATCATTCAACCATATCTACTTCATACATTATCATTCAATCTAGATAAACATGAAAATATGGTTGACATACAATAGAGATACAAAAAAACTGATAAGTTTGATCAGTCTTTTATAGAAAGAAACCATTTCTTTATGTACGTGACTTTTATGAAACGAACCTGCGTGTTTATGCGACTTTACCGAGACCAACCTACATATCGATTTGCAATTTTTTGACCTAAAATTTCGCATCTCTTCAAAACTTCAGAAAGACCCAGATCATAATATTTAGACATAAAAACATGTGTCAACACTTAGATCTAGTCAATCCATGAACATATCATACAATGCAAATTCATTTAAGGTCTCATGATCCTGATTCATCATCGTATTCATCAGTGCATAATTATTTCAGATCTATATGTCAACTATGGCCCTTACAATGCAAATATTATTCAGATTGAAATATTCATCAAAGATGATTTCACATGCACACCTTAACACTTTGATCTTCTCCTCCTTATATAACTTGAACCTTAGCCAATACCACGAGCCAAAATGACACTAGTGTTGATGGTAATATTGGACGGGATCAAATAACAGTTACTACGCTCAATACTGTGGGGTAATACCATGGTAAAGACCCTTGGTATTATTAAATTAGTGCGTTGAAATATGCATGACTTTGCTTCTTTGTACTTGTTTAGTCAATTTAATGTGGTAAATTGCTACCATAAATTATCGACTAGGGTTAGTAATATGATGAAGTGTGGTGCACTATATATGCTTAGATGCCCTTCTTTCTTACTTCGTTGTGTAGTTTTATATATTGTTTTTGGGGGTTTGAATCTTATGTCTTATGTTAAAAACTAAAAACTGATCTAAGGAATGAAATCTAAGCTTTAAATGAAATCTTAAATGCTAAGAAATAACTGAATCTGAAAGAAATTTAATGATGAAAAACTTAATATTAAGAAGGAAGAAAAGGAAATGTTATTTTTACTCTAAGAAAAGAAATTGTTTTACAAATTACTCTTAATAAAATGAATGAAATATAAAATCTAAAAGAAGGAAGAAAAGGAAATGTTAATTAACTAATCTATTTTTCATAAATAAATCAATCCTTGAGTGATTAAATCTGAGCTATGTTAGACTATTTTATGTCGACAAAACATCTATGAAAACATCTAATTGAACTTATTCTACATTTAAACAAGGCATCATTCTAAATACTATTGGATTCTATTGATTTCTAAATTATGTTCTATTTATCAACAAAACAAGAATAAAACCATATTCTACCTTATCAATTGAAAGCAATGAAAAATAGAGCATCTGATCTAGTTTTAACTCTATCTAAGAATAATCAAAATATAATCCTAATTTGACTCTGTTCTACATTCCATGGAAACGAAAGCATTAATTCTATTACTGCGAAATTGAATTGACTGTGCTAATTGAATTCAAAACTAACTAAGGCAAGCAAAGATTACATAGTGTCTATTTTGCAAAACGAAATGTCTAATTAAAACCTATGATTGTTGTGTAATCGAATGCAAGAACGATTTCAATTGAATGCTGACAAGGTTATGATAATGAAACAATTCAAGAGACAATACGATATATCAGTCAACTATGCGTAAATATAAGCAATTAATTAAGAAAACATTCAAAAACTAAATGACATAGAATTAAACTATGTAATGACGATAAATTAAACTATGAAATGACTGTAAAGACCTCTTTTCCATGCAGGGGCCCTCTACAACAGAACAAGTGTAAATATAATTAATATATTTGCGCATCAATGGTATGGAACTGGTCTTCTTCATTAACAAAACAAATTTTTAAATGTATCACAGTATTATCACCAAAATCAAGATTATTCCTTGTTTCGATAGACCGGTATTTATACTTAGTTTCAAATTAACTGTTTGGGATAATTTCACCAATGGAAAGTAAAATAAAGCTAAGACTATAAGTCTAATAAGAAGAAAAGTCTTCATGGCTCTTTCTTGATTTGATACGTAAGAGAAAATCGAGAATATTCGTCCGTTGATCTCGTCCCTTATCTTGATTGATCTTTGATCGTGAGTGTAGGCATAATCCTTCTCGAATCTAAATAGGTAAGTAGGATATGATCCATATATGGACCATTTCAAAGCTACCCATATGACTCGCTTCTTCATTTTATTCTCGAAATTTGTCAGACAATAATGGTGGCTACAGAAACAAAGGTTAGCTACAAAATTGCACGAATTCTATAGCTAATTAAAAAAATTCATCTAAATAATAAGAAACATTACAATGTAAAATAGAGATCATCTAAATTCCTTCTCAGATGGAAATGTGTTAATTATCACTGATTGTATTTATGGTTTTTGTGAAAAGGAAGAAAAGATGGTGGAAAAAGATGTCGAAATAGGAACAGTCTTGAGGTTCAATAGTACCCGTGTGTATACACGACTTGGCCTTGATGAACCCGCGTATATTTCTTTAAATATTCACCTTCACCAAAATTTTGATTCTGACCTTCGAACCTCTATCCTATCATTCTGTCATTTTTTTCCATCATTTTTTCGCCTTTGAAATGATATGTGAACTCATCTAGTTACCATATACTTATTAAGCTAAAAGTGGATTGTCATCAAGGACAACATATATATCATATAGCCAACATATCACTAGTGCTATGGAAAACATCCAGGTCATGATAAATGATTTGTAGGTTATATTTCGCCACCACTATTTTTTCACAAGTCATCATTCCCTTTGTGAATGCATTATTAAAAATGTATATACTATTTGGTTAACCTTCAACAAGAATTTCAACCAATGGATTCTCCCCAAATGTCATTAGACTCAAAACATGATGCCACTGTATCTACCATCAAAGCTCCACTACCAAAACCATGTTTAAGGACCGAGCTTAACTTCTCTAATAATTAATGGATTTATTTTATTTCTATTTATATTAATCGATTGGCTTAATCCATTTTTTTGTTACCATGGGTGGATTCAAAGAACTATCATTGCCCCTTACAAGATAAGAAGCAAAAAAGGACCTATAATCAAGGTCCCTTTAGATAAGGATGAATGCAATGCATCAATTAGTGCATCATGGTCCATATTTGATGACACCTAATAAATTATTAACAAAGACATATCATATTAGTGGGGTGACATTAAACAAATGGTTTAGTATGATACCTTCCCTGAATTTCCAATTAAGAATTTATACCTAGGAACTTACCAAACATTCAGGCACTCATGAGGTTGTTCAGGTGGAGGAACTGATTGAACAGTAGTGGAGACATTCGGGACAACAGAGGTCGAGAACAACCAAATAGGCAACCCAACAGTTAACCCAGGAAGGGACAACGTCGCCATGTAAGGAGCACCAACATTTCCAAAAGGAGGAAAATGACCAGGATTCCCTTCTGAGGGGATTCCTTGGTTGGTGAACTCTGAAAAAGTTGCCATCAATACTCAAAACCACACACGGGCTGAAAACGAGTTAAGACACACGATCAAACAGTCAACAAGCAATGTCTAAATGGGTGTGAAATCGTGGGCGATTAATTTTACCACATTGGAAAGTAAGAAATTCTACCGTTTCATGTTTCAAGAGTCGAGAAACGATAAAAAGATGACTCTATCTCTTTCAGAGTTGACACAAGCGTGAAAGGACAAGCGCTTGACGGTCTTTTCAAGTTTAGGGAGTCAGAAAAGACCAAATGACTGCTCGGGAAAAACTAGGCACAAAGGGTGTACCAAATATCCGTGAACTGCAATATACACCTTGGTTTCAAAAATGAAACAGAAATCGACCAAGGACTTTCCGTACGTGCAGGTAGTCTCCCCGAATGCTGTGTTCGGTGTATCACGGGTATAGGGCGGCGGACTCGGCTTCCTGTGGATAAAGGATTGAAAACCTAGAGGGGTCTCCCTTTATATACGCGACGGTACGGGGAGCGCAAGTCCGTACTAGCGCTGTTTAAAGCCAACAGGCGAACGACAGCTGCTAGGTTTAACGACGCCGGAACACGTCTCTAGCCTAGACCTTCTAAATGTGTTTCGTTAAGTTCCAATGTTGCCTTAGGTTAATTGAATAAATTTTACGGTTGATCTTCAATTAAGTTTCAATTTCCAGGCCCTATCGTATGTAGTGTCTCGAAAGACTCCTAAATGCAAGCTATATGCCACAGTGCAACATTTCGTTCGATGAAAACTAGTGAAATAAGAGTTGAGAGCTTTTATGCAAACGAAATGAACGGAATACAAACAACAATGTCTCTAATGCAACTAATGCAATTGAACACTTTTCATTCAAACACTAATCACTAGCGATATGGAAAAGATCACAATTTGCACTAATTAATCAAAACAAAAGAGATTTTTTTTTGGTTTTTTTTTTTTTGATTTTCAATGTCTAATGGCTAATGTGCACTGAAAACAAAAGGAACAATTTGAGAGATGATATTCAAAAGAGCGAAACAAACAAAATTCACTCAACAATGCAATCAATCAGATCCCCAAATCGACCCAAAGTCTCTCAAAGCAAAGAAAGACCCAAAAGCTTCCGATGGACTGTGTGATCTAGGTCCAAAGCAAGGGAAACGAATTCCGAGTGAAGGAATGGACAATCACCCAAAAAACGCAACAAAACAATCAAATACTGTTAAGAGAGCGTGGAGGATCAATCGACAAGTTGACAGGACAATCAAGACACCTAAATTCCCAAGGAGGGCTCGATACACTAAGCCACTAGATGCCCTAGGGCTCAAAACGTGAAATCGGTAGATAGAAGCAAACAACCCAAGGACAGAGGTGAATTCCAGCCAAACAAGACTCCAACAGACTCAGACAGTCAGAAAATCAAGAAGAGAAGTATTGATCAGATCCAAAGAGCCAAAAAAATGAAGAAACTCAAAAAAATTACAGGTGTGGCGCGACTGTGAGAGTGAAACTGGCGCCAGAAGCCAATTGGCGCGGTCTAGACAAAGGCAACATGCACCAAGTGGCGCGACTGTCGGGTTAAAAACCGCGCCAGTCGAGTTTCTCAACAAAAATTAAAAACAAGCTACTTCCAGAAGCAGACCAATACAAGCTAAGCAAACCAAGCAGCTAAAACAATGAAAGAATCCAACCCAGAAGGTTCATCAAGCAAAGAGAAACAATCAAAGCGAATCAACATAAACGAGACAAGGAAAATCGGGCGAATCCCCAGCGGAGTCGCCAATTTGTTGAGGAGGTAAATCCCCTCTGCGGACAGAGGCGATCCCTACTAGCCCAGCAGGGGTCTAGCAACAAACAAACAATGCTATGACGCAAGCTCCTAGTTACGAATGAAAGAGCTACGGATAGAAGCCTACCTGGATTCCAACGCTATGATCCGAAGAAGAAGTGTCCCCGTCCTTCAGCCCTGGTAGATCACAATCCTTCCACGATCTCCGTGGATGAACACCTGCACACAGAAGAAACGAACAGATACAAGCATAGGAACCAGCATACGTAACTAAACATCGGTCAGAAAAGATATTACTCGCATTAACATGATGGAAAAAGGAGTGGAACCATAATCATAGTCATCTATTAAATGATAAACGAATAGAAGTTACAACCAAGTTCTGACGTCGCAGCCTCCTTCGAACGGGTCTCCGGTCGTCCACGTCTTGCAAAGCTCGCCAAGGAAAGGGAAAACCTCTCCAGAGTCTCGTAACAATGGTCTCCTCACTTGAGTTGGCCTTAAGGGAAAGAAGGGATTCTTTACAGCACAAAGGCTCTTGGGAATAGGGAGATGCAAAGCTTCAGCACTTCAAGACTAGCTTGCCATGGATTTGAGCAGGCTTTTATAGATGGGAAAGGAGGGAGTTGGGATCCCTATTATTATGGGATTGGCCCTATCAACAAGGAAGGTTCCATGGAAGGTGGCAAAACCACTTCCCTTCCATAGAACTCCCGCGGCCAAACCTCCCAAC